>CM032384.1:1280790-1600790 GCA_019049475.1 Eueides isabella
GGAGAGTTTTGACTAATTTCCAGAAAAAGATATTTTATTCCTCCAAATAACAACTGAATTTAAAATCAACACGTTTACCGCCGTGAAAGTGTCAAATTGGAAGAAAAGGATACATCACCACCTTCCCTCAAAGCAAAAAGTTTTGACATGCAAGAGACTTATGAAACTTTTACTAGCTTTAGGTGTATGGCGAGTAGGCAGACGTAAGGCAGGGTGGCAAGGAGGCAGGGATCATAGGAACCTAGTGCTAAGACTGTTCCCTTGACTGTTCCTTCCATAGAATTTGGGGCCTTGTATGTCAAATGCTACCTACTACTACCCTGCCATGTGCGGGATACAGCGTGAAGCTGAGTGAATGAGTATGTCAAATGGCTGAACTCAATGCCGTGCTATATGAATACTATTACTTTTTTTTCAGCTCATGCCGTGTGTGGGCAGAGGGAACTTGAGAACCAAGTGTTAAGCCACTTCATTCCACTCACCTCTTTCTATAGGATTTGAGGCATTGGAGGAACTCAACGCCGCGCATTGCCTTCTTACCGGGGCGAATATATGAAAACATTTAATATTTCATTTCCTCAAGTGGAGACCAAATCCACAACTTGTCACACACTTGCTCCTGCATCACGACAGGCAACTATTACCTAATATTTAGATTTTCTCTCTCAGCTTCACGCTGTATCCCGCACTAGGCAGGGTAGGCAGAGGGAAAGGAAGTGAAACCTAGTGTTATGACACTCCGTTCCACTCCCGTTCCCCACTTTTCGCCGAATTTGAGGCATTGCGTGTTGAGTGGCGGAACTCAACGCCGCGCTTTGCCTTATTACCAGAGCGAAGAAATGAAACATTAAATATTCAAATTGAAAATATTAAATATTTCAATTCCTCGACTGGGGATCGAACCCAGAACCTATCGGTTACAGTCACACTGTTGTGCCGCTGCGCCACGACAGGCCTAATATTTAGATAATTCCTTCAAATAGAAATCGAAGTGAAAATCTTCACATTTACAACCCGCACGATCAAGCCTCTGCACCATAACCATGCCAACTAACCTGAAAGCACAAACTTTTGTCAAACAATTGAGTTAAGAAATAGTAATAAAAAAAAATACGTGACCAAACAACTTTGTCCATACACCATTCACCAATATAACGGGAAAATGAATTAAACGACCAGCTCATCTTATTTATGGCGAGGTCGCGGGACGTTACGATATCTACGCGGTATTATCTTACGAATAACGGGCGTTATCGGTATATGTGTGCTTGTTTGTATTTATTATACACCTGTGTTTTAATTTCAATTGAGCAATCGCTGAAGATTCTGGCTTGGAATGTTGGATCTGGAGATCAGATGCAGGTAGTGGTGGTGAATGTGACAACGCGGCGGTTGTTGGTTCAATTCTCAATTGAGGGAAATTATATATTTTCATTTGTCTCAAAAACATTATATAAGATTCCCTCTGCCTACCCTTTCTTAAACGGGATATAGTGTATAGAAAAAAAATATAGCTATGTATATTCTTTTTGCACAAAATAAAAGATAAAAATTACAAATTGAAAATACTAGTTGACAAGAAACACTGTCTAATCCCAAATAATTGTTCTCGCTGTTGATTAATTGCTTTTTTTAATTGAAAATACCAATATATTTCAATCAAGCATCAAACATACGACCTTGCCTTTGAATTATAACTAAAACATTATGAAAAAGTAAATAAAATCGGTAATAACCGACAATTGTATCCGGATGCCATCTTACCCACTCAGTGTAACTCTCACGGCCTCCAAGCAGTAAAATAAATTATTTAACTATAAAAGTAATTGTATTCATAACTTTGGTATTTGAATATTCGTTTGCGACAAAATTTCTCTGTACCGTTATAATATTTTACTTTATATCTATGCTTTAAGTAATGGTTAGAATGGAACTTTTGATTGAGCAAGTGTTTTTTATATATTAAAGGCTAGAAAGGTTGAGAAATAAATATACGGATGTATAGTAACCTCAATTATTTATTAATTTTAATTGAGGCTGTCGTTGCGTATGGCACGCTTGGTTGTGAGTTCGATTCTTAGCAAGGAAATGAAATATTTCTGTTTTAAATGAAATTTTCAATATATAATTTAATTCATTCTGATATTCAGACGGCGTTGAGTTTCGCTACTAAACATACAATACCTTGAGAAAACTTAAATTTTATAATGATAACAGCACAGCAGCAGTTTCAAACGTGTAGTTGAAATTAGTTGAAATAGTGTAATTCAAGCGGACGAAGCCGCAGACGGGTTGTTAGTTTACAAAAAATATATATATTTTAAGCTAAAAAAACACAAAATTCAGATCAATCAAGTTAATACTAATATAAACTAGCTGGTGTAACCTGGAATTATTTTGGTGAAGCTCGTCCACTCCACAGCGTTAATAGGCTATTATACTAATAGCTTTTGAATGTATTGAAATTCGTCGTGTTCTAACTATTTATTGTAAATACAATATTAACCTCCTTGAGAAGAGGGGTGTTATAGGTTTGACCTGTCCGTCTGTCTGTGACATCGTATCTCCTGAATTAATGCTTAATCAAAATAGGCTAACCAGTTCAAAACTTACAAGCACTCTGCTTAGATGAGGTATGGATTTCTTGGAACATAATTTATATTTTTTTAATTTGTTTATTACTTTTAATGTTACTTACTTCAGCTATAAGCTCTATTATAGACGTTGCCTGTATCACTTCCGCTTCATGTGTAAGTGGAACGGAGTGTCTTCACACTATGTTCCCAAGTTCCCTCTGCGATGTGCGGGATACAGCGTGAAGCTGAGCCTGAATCACTTAAAAAAGGCCTCCTTTCCACTTATGTGAATTTGTAATACTTAAATGGAATTTTAATTTTAGTGAAAAAAAAAAAGTGAATTGAAGAGGCCTGTCGTGGCGCAGTGGCACAAGAGTGTGACTGTAACCGACAGGTTCTGGGTTCGATCCCCAGTCGAGGAAACGAAATATTTAATATTTTCAATTTAAATATTTAATGTTTCATTTCTTCGCTCTGGTAATAAGGCAAAGCGCGGCCTTGAGTTCCGCCACTCAACACGCAATGCCTCAAATTCGGCGGAAAGTGGGGAACGGAAGTGGAACGGAGTGTCACAACACTAGGTTTCACTTCCGTTCCCTCTGCTTACCCTGCCTAGTGCGGGAAAAAAAAAAATTGTGAATACAAGTATTTTCAATTATGATTCCCAATATTTAGGTAACACTATGTTTTCCACACAGTTCCAACTTTTCTGATAGTTACAGAATGGAAATAATTCATCCCTCAATGTATATTTCAACCCATAACCCTCGCGCCCACGGGCACTCCACCGTACTACAACAACCTGAGATACAGTTACACAAAAAGTAATTTAGTTAATTATTTCTATTAATTAATTCACCACAATATATCACAGTGGTACGCCATAAGACACCACCCACGAGAATAATACTGGTTCGTGAAGCCTAAATACCTGTTTTAATTAAAATAAATTAAGCTAATAAAACTATAATTCCGATATGAAGACGGTTGACAAGATATAAATAGGATAGCCGTTATGTATTTGTGTTAATTGATGTGATTTTATTTTGTATGTTTACTTTCTTTTGCCATTTTTATTATATTTTGAGTTTGGTTTGTCTGTCTGTGGCACTGTAGCTCGTGAATTACTGAACCTTTTTCAGTGCTGTTCTCTTTAATTGAAAGCTTAGTTCACGTATGGTGGTCCTTGCTAAGCTAAAAGGCTAACTAAGCACTTTGTTAAGATGATGTAGTGATTTTTTTGGTTGGGGTTTATTTGTATTTTTCTTATTTTTTTCACGTGCTGGTGGATGATATGCGGTGTTGAGTTACGCAATATCTTAAGAATTCGGTAGGATACGAGAAACGGAGAGTCCTAACATTATGGCCACTTTGCTAACCTTTAGTGGAGTAGTAAGACAATGAGAACACGCAACGTCGAAAGTTTTCAGCGGAATATTTGAAAGAGAGTGCCATACCACTGGGTTCCCAGGTTACCTTAATCTCTCTTAACTTTCTACCCCGCAATGTATGTGAAAAAATGTTAAAAAAATATAATTTATAAAAAAATTTAATGTAAGATCCCAGAGATGAGTCATAAAGTGAAACTTTATATATAACCATAATATTTCTAATACACACTTACTTAAATAGTTCTTTGGAAAATGTAATGCTGTAAAAGAGTCTGATTTCCCTTAGGATCCAGATCTGGATGTCTGTCTGAGTCGGTCTCACCGTTTTATAAAATGTAAGGAATAGATTGTAACGCTAGCTTCTAACCTGACTTAAATGTTATAAAAGACAAAGACCATTTATATATGAAAGTGAGGCCTGTCGTGGCGCAGCGGCACAAGCATGTGATTGTAACCAACAGGTTCTGGGTTCGTTCCTTAGTCGAGGAAATGTAATATTTAATATTTTCAATTCAAAATATTTAATGTTTCATGTCTACGCTTTGGTAATAAGGCAAAAGCGCGACGTTGAGATCCGCCGCTCAACACGCAAAGCCTCAAATTTGGAGGAAAGTGGGGAACGGAAATGGAACGGAATATCTTAACACTAGGTTCCCGGGTTCCGTCTGCCTACCCTGCCTACAGCGTGAAGCTAAGATATATGAAAGTATTGACATATGTAACATAAAAAAAAGATGAAAAAGATATTACTATGATAGTTTTCTCTTTAGTAGCTATAGAAAGCGTAGGATTAATTTCTGTTTAATAAAAACGCAATTTCAGGTAAAATTTACGAAAATTGGCAACTAGAGTATGTTAACATTAGGTCCCGATGCCTTCTCTGGTATAAGCAAGATACAACGTGAAGCGTGAAACTGTAAAGCAAATACATTTTTCCAATTAGTGAGGCCAAACACGCCGTTGAACTCCGCAAATTCACACGCAAAATTTTACATACAGTCGCAACTGTAGGTTAAATAAGTACTGTCGTAATAACAGCATGAATCACATGTAATATCACCATTTCGTTTGATCGTAAGCGATTCGCAATGCAAGCTCAGGGTGACTCATTCAAGCTATAGCGCATGAAATTTCCAGGAATACTGTAGAGGAAAAGTTCTTTGTAGTTACATCGTACACGTCATATAGCATATTACTGGAATTAATGTTTTAGATTATTTTCATGCACTACTTTTACATATACATATTTCGGCTTCACGCTGAATACATCACATGACAGGGTAGGCAGAGGAAACTTGGGAACCTATAGTTAAGAAGTGTCTTAACTCTACGTTCCCAAGTTTCCTCTGTTCGAGGAAAGTAGGGAAAGGAACGGAGTGCCATTCCGTTCCTCATTTTTTCCAAATTTAAGGAATTGCGTGAAGAGTTACGGAACTCAATACCGCGCTTTATCTTGTTACCAGGGCAAAAAATTAAAGAATAAATATTTAATTTCAAAATGTAAAATATTTTATGTCCTCGATTGGGGATCGAACCCGCATCCTGTAACGTTTACAGTCACACGCTTATGTCGCTGCGCCACGACATGCCTCTCGATAGAGAGGTTACATCTTATATATGGATAAAGGTAAAGGCTACAGTGGCGCAGCAGGATCTGCAGTATCTTCCGTATAACACAATGGTTGTCGGTTTAATTCGCAAACGACGGAAAGAATTATTCAAAACTTTCTTTTGTTCTGTTAACTAGATAAAGCACGGTGTTTAGTTACGCTCAATGCATCACGTAGGTTATGAGAAGGAGTGTAGAGAAGCAATAATAGAGGATTTCATAAAATGTATACGTGAACGGCAAAAAAAAAACGATTTTTTCATTTAGCAATATCTAAGAATAAAAACTTGTGGATAAAGACTGAAAAAATCAAAGAATTTCCAATCAAAGCATGACAAAACTAGTAACTGAAACTGAAATAAATTATTAAAATTAAAATTTAATTTATACCTATATATATTCAAACCTTTTATTTAAAAAAATCTATATAGTGCTAAATATTCGCGAAGACAATAAATAAATAACATGCCAATAGCCGTAACCAGTACTTTATAGTTATGAGAACATTTCACGACGTTACGTCGGCAGATCACTCGAACATGTAATTACACACTATAAGAATAATCAAAGAGGTACAAAACAAAAAGATCCATTACAAATTGACCGCTGGCAAAAACCGTCGACCAATTATACGATATGCCGAGTATTTAGCATTATAAACAATTGCTATTGCTATTAAAATTTAGCATATTATTCGAAAAAAAATACAGAAAAAAACATGGCAAAAAATCACATACATGATCGAAACACGAACTCTTCTTTTCCTAAATTATCCTGTCACGCTCAACTATAAAATGCAATTGGGTTCTCAAAAAAATCCAAATCGTTAACTTTGGCGCGTTTTATATTGAGCCTTACGGCGTTGAGTTACGGCGTAATGGTGTTTTTATGGTTATATCAGTGTCAGGTTGCACAATAGACGTGTTACCTGCGCACGCGCAAGGTGACCCGGCGAAGGGCACCCTCCCTTTCCCTTGTACCTATATAGTGACGTCACAGGACTAGATAACAAATTTAACATTTTTGTTATTGATATTGACTTTTAAATATATAAATTTTTTAATTGAAATGTAAATCTGGGATGAAATGTATATATTTAAATACTTTTTACTGTCCCATACTATTATTATATTTATTTAATTTTTCTTTATTAATATTCATATATGACCGTCGATTATGTATGCAGGAAGCATGTTTCTGATATAACTTCCTTTAAGAAAATTATGATCGTGCAAATTATTAAGACGAAGATTTAAAATTACTAAGGTTATTTTTAAATCTAATGTAAGAAACATTAGATTTCTTTTTTTTTTCAGGTTTATGCTATATTCCGCATATAGCAGGATAGGCAGATGGAGTTTAGTATTAAACTCCGGTCTTATTATGACGTTTCCGTTCCCCATTTTAATATTGCTAATACGTACTGATATTAGTAACTAGCCACCCGTCCGCGGCTTCTTCCGTTTGAATTACGTTTTATTGTATGTAGTGTTTTCAATTGCTTTCTTGAACTTAATTTTTTATATTGACGTTGCCTTTTTGTTATTAACTGATTTAAATAAAAAAAAAACACTTAAGGCAGGATAGATATCATAATATAATAGTAAAAATAATATTTAAACATGATTAGCCGTTTCTTAGATTAGCTCGTACAAACGCAGAGACAAACAGACAAAAGTTTGAAAAATCACTATTTTGGGTCCTATGACATTAATAAGGGTTATATATAGGTTTTTTTTTTAATATATCTTCCATTTAAAAACAGCACTCTGTTACAGATTTATACTATGTATACGTCTTAAGTGAACAGAAAATATTGCTAATAACTTTAATACTTCTGCACTTACAAATGTTTCAAGCTGTTTTATAAACAATGCAATTACATTGTAAATGTGCCAGAATAACCACAGGTCATTACAAAATATGTTTGAAATAAAAAATTAAATGTTGTATAACAATCGATATATCGATGTTTTTTGTGGCACGAGCCTAATTATTAGTTGTTACCAAAACGCGTCTGACAGCAGAGCTCGCAGGGACAGGTGCTAATATTTGCCGACCTTTACTCGCAAGGTCTTTCATACTGATTGGACTTACGAATGGAATGTATGCACATCTACATATTTATGTACATAATTTTGGGTATAGATACTTTTGAGGCCTGTCGTGGCGCAGCGGCACAAACTTGTGACTGTAACCGATGGGTTCTAGGTTCGATCTCCACTCAAGGAAATGAAAAATGTAATATTTTGAATTTAAACATTTAATATTTTCAACTCTTCGCTCTGGTACAAGGAAAAACACGGCGTTGAGCTATGCCACTCAACATACTATGCCTCAAAATTCGGTGGAAAATGGGGAACGGAAGTGTAACGGAGTGTCTTAACACTAGGTTCCCAGGTTCCCTCTGCCTACCCTGCCATGTGCGGGATACAGCGTTAAGCTGTGTGATAGTGAGTGAGTGATACGTTTGAAATGTGGCGTTGATGGTGCATGCTACAATAATCTTTGAGTGCAAAATACACTAATAAGTCCTTTTATACTTTTTAGCTTTACGCTGTATCATGCACATGGTTAGGGTAACTTGGGAACCTAATTTTAAACTGCCTTGATAAATCATCCCTTCAAAACAAAAAAAACATATTAAACTCGTATTTCCTGAGATTGTCGTGTTCAAACAAACATACTTTTAATCTCCATATGATCTTTAGAATAGCTTTATAGAATATTGCAGAATTAAGATTATATTAATAATAAAGAAACGAATGCGTCAGTCAATGTGAAAGCTCCATCAAGTCATATACACGTAAAGCTTGCAGTAAAAACCCAATTACAGTGCGATCCTGTTTGAAACGATAATGAGTATGAAATGTTTGATACAATTGTGATTTAATACGAAGCTTTAACAACGATGTCTTTAAAACGATGAAGCTTTTAAATTAGTATTTGATTTTACATAACATTATTTTATTTTAAATTAATAACTTGTTTTTGGATAATGGTCAGTCATAAAAAAATCGTTAATATTGTACAGGAGTGTACCAAGTGTCATTATTAAGCAGCAATATTCAACATCAAATTTTGTCAATCAAAGCAAGTTGGAAATGTTTTTAATTATGTCAATTTTAAATATCGCTTCCTCGAATGAGGAAGAAGCAGAAAGATTGCGTTGATGCTCTTGATGATTTATGGTCCTTATATTTTTTACTATTTACATATTATTTGAGGTCAATCGGGGGGTACTAGCATGTATACGATAGGCAGGTTTTGGATTCGATTCCCAGTAAATGAAAGATTTAATATTTTCATTTCCTTATTGATAACGAGGCAAAGCCCGGATTTGGGTCCTTCATTCAACAGTAAGCCTTCAGAATTCGACGAAAAGTGAGAAACGATAATGATTTTATGGGAACTCTATAGGAACGGTGCCTTTGATTACTAAATTTCTAAATTTTCTCTGCTACAAGCGGGATAAAGCGTGAAGCACAAAATATCATTATTGTCAAAGTACAGTAACGTCAAAATTAATTATATGCCAAAATTTTGACTTTGCTCTAAACAATCAATTGGGTTGCAGAGCGTTAGTTAGTTTCCGTTCTGCCAGTACTAACATCACCGGAAATAGAGTCAGCATGTTATATTCATACATGTACGCATTACCGACAGTGTCATTTCATTTAGATTCAAATATAGTTTTTCTTTCACCTTCAGGCTATATTCTACACATAGAAACATTTTGGGAACCAGTATTAAAGTATTCCGTTTAAATGAGGATACTTTCCGCCTAATTTGAGGTCTGTCGGGGCGTAAGGGTGGCGTAAGGCTAGCGTGCGACTGTAACTACGACTCTCAGCTTCACGCTGTATCCCGCACGAGGCAGGGTAGGCAGAGGGAACCCAGGAACCCACTGTTAAAACACTCCGTTCACCACTTTCCGTCGAATTTGAGGCATTGCGTGTTGTGTGGCTGGTAACAAGGCAAACCGCGGTGTTCCTGAAATTGTCGTAAATTCGGCGAAACGTTGGGAACGTAGCGGAGTATCTTAACATAAGGTTCCCAAGTTCCCTATACCTACCCTGGCATGTGCAGGATACAGGAAAAGTTGGAAAAAAACGAAACTTTAATTACAATTTGTATTGTCTATAATCCAGGTGATATTAAGGCTCGACGTCGACCCAGATCGAGCTTCCGTTGCTTTTCAGTCGGAAAGTGTGCCACCGGATGTAGCGCCGCGCATTGTTTTCAGATATTTCAATGCAATTAATTTGCTTGATTTTTTAAGAGTAATTATTTTTTATAGTAATAAAAAACTGGTAAATGAGGCCTGTCCTAGCGCAGGGGCACAAGAATGTGACTGGCAACGCGACAGGTCAGGGGTTTGATCCCTTTCGAGGAAATTAAATATTAAATATTTATTTTTAGAATTTCTTCGCTCTGGTAATAAGGGAAACGGTATTGAGCTCCGCCACCCAACACGCAATTTATCAAATTCAGCAGAAAGTAGGGAAAAGGAACAGAGTGTCTTAACACTACTCTCTGCCTACCCTACCATGAGCGGGATACAGCGTGAAGTTGAGAAAATATTGTGATTATAATGTCAGATTCGGTTTTTATTTTGATTATAAGTGATAGTAGTAGTAAAGTAGTTTTTCCTACATTACTTACAACATTTTTCTTGAAACACCTAGTAAGATGACGGTATTAAGATGAGCTTCTGTGTAAAAAATATATGAAAAAACTGAAAATATAAAAATAAATTGATTTTTGCCTACCTCCTCCATACTCCTCCTCTATACTAGATCAAATTTTGCGTTATATTACTTGATATTGCATGTTGAGCGACGAAACTTAACAGCGCGTTCTGTATTTTTACCACAGAACAGATAATTATGAAAAAATAAACAATCGAACCCACAACCATTTACAGTCGGCGACACTATCATCATATCACCAGACCAAGTACAAGTTAAAGTAAGTTCATTAAAATACCGTTTACATTTTAAACATAAAGTTTAGATCATTAAAAGCAAGTAACGCCTCTTATACCCCCTTTCACCCCCTCCCTTGAACCCCACTTCCCCCACCCCTCTCTTCGCTGTCAATCGTAAAACTTACCCCATTAAATGTTTACAGCCTTCTAAAACTGTGCCACAGAGTATATATGGACATATTTTTCAATACGTGAAATAGGCAGTAAAGAAACTATAAAGTTCTATTTTATTAGTTTAATTTTTGTTTTATATCACTATCACTGTCGAATGTTTAATATGTATGTCTGTATGCATTTTTTATTAGATATAATATTTTTGTTCATTTTTACAACCTCTTAAAGTTGCGTTTAATAGTTTTGCAAATAAAATATCACATCTGTTTCTGGTACGTACGAGTATATTCAAATAGATGTAATTTTTCAACTAGCGGCGATAAACGCTATATTCATATATTAACAATTATATCAAATGTCCGTTTGTTTATATTCAAACCCGCCCATAGAGTAATTGAGTCAGACATAATATATCCAGTATTAGATGATAACTTTAATAGTAATTTATATAATACAAAAGATTTATTGCGATTTTTTAAAGCTTATATTAATATAAATTTATTTCTGAATATAAATGCTCTGTGCAAACAAAATTGGTAATTATAACAAATGCAGTCTCCGTAGAGGTTATGAATACCACACAGCGAGTGGTAAACGGTGCTAAGCCGTATATAAATAAAAATAGTGTAATCTTGAATTACTTATAAGATTTGTACCATAGAATTTGTTAGTTCGTTTGTTCTCATTAAAATAAATCGATCTGATCACCGAATTTGCTGAATTTTGAAGGCATTGAATGTTAAATGGTGGAACTCAACGCCGCGTTTTGCCTTTTGGATGGAAACTCACAACCTAAAGCACTAAGAGAAAAACGCTTGTACCTCTGCGCCATGACCGGTATTGTCAAAAAAGTTATATCATATGATTAATAATTATATCTGTTAGAAGACAGTTTTAAAAATATTCAATATATTCTTTGTCGCTTGATCATTCAATTAGTCTTGAATAATAACGAATTTTTAAACGTCTACTTGAATTCATTTCGTAAGAACATGAGCACATATTTGAAAGACCAAAGCTTAGATGGTCATATAGAGTTACGAAAATTCTAGAAAAAATTGTAAATTATTTATAGAATGACAAGTGGAGAGGCTTACTGTACAGCCACTGATATAAATATGACGTTATTTTTACTATTTTTTTAAGTGTTATATTCCACACTTATGACAGAAAATAATAAACTTAAATTTAAAAAAACGTATAAAAATGTTGAACAAAGCAGGATTTGAACCCGCGTCTCTTGAAAACCGTTCAAGCGCTCTGACCAACTAAGCCATTCGTTATGGTGAACGCAGCAAGCTTGAACGGTTTTCAAGAGGCGCGGGTTTAAATCCTACTTTCTTCAAAATTTTTATACGTTTTCTAAATTTAAGTTTATTAAATATGACATTATAAAAACACATTATTGTACGCTGCCTACCAAACCTGATGAGATCCATAAACTGTTAACTAATGTAAAATACCTTTTTTCGATACGAGCTTCTAAATATATTTATAGTCGCAATTAAGATAAATTTATATTCTCTTAACTTAATACAAATAGACTATGACCTGGCTATATTTGATGATGAAATTTAGAGCATTGTCTGAACTAAAATAGCTTAAGACCTCGTGACAAAATTGGTTGTGGTTTATAAATTAATACTAGAATTTATAATGGAATTGAATGGTGTGGTAGAAATAATTTGGATTTTGTAAATTAATTATGTAAATCACACAGAAATATACCTGCACGAAAGTGTCTATATATGTATAGATATAGGTTCATTTATGTATATATAATTAACACACAATTTAGCCAAAATTAATTGATGAGAAAATAAAACAAATCTTGGATCTACTAGTATAACTTTATTATTATTATTATTATTATACTGAGCTTAAAAGCGATCTGGTTACGAAAAATAATATTTATCATAGTAACAAAAATCTAATATGTATGTGACATAAATATAAAATAATCACTTCACTCTCAAACTTACCGGAGTGTCTTAACACTAGGTTCTTTCTACCCTATGTAAGGAACAGCTCGAAACTGCTGTTTAAATTTACCTCAAGTATAAAAAAAAATCATAATTTTTAAAAATATAAAAAGTTAAGTTACCTCATTTTATGCGTATCTGTATGGGCAATGCAGGCCGACGACGTCAAGGACGCCCGCTCTCAAAGTGACCCATTGTGCCACATTACCGTCTGGATTAGGCTAAGAGGTAATTGTTCACTGACGTTTTATTCTAGTATTCAATTTGTATTTTATCATAAAAAATATGGTTCGTATAAATGGTATAAATGGAAGGCTTTTTATTTAGACATTTCGTTCTGAAATTTCCGCCTGAATTGAAGATATTGGGTATTAAGTAGTAGATGTTAACGTCGTTCCTTGTCTCACTAGAGTGGGAAAATTAAATAGTTAATTTCTCTGAGAGAAAATTATAAACATAGTATAATTTTAGATTGATGCGGTACGCAGTGGGAGTTGAGGAACCTACACTAGGTTAAGACATACCATTCCGATTAAAACACTTCCGTTCTCTACTTTCCGCCGAATGTGAGCCACTGTGTGTTGAGTGGCAGTTCTCGCTATATCTTATTACCAAAGTGATGAAATGAAAATATTAAATATATTATTTTCTGATGCACTTCAATCCACAACGTCAGTCATAACGTCATAACGTCAGAAATTACTCCACTGTACAACGATCCCCTGAAACTTATGCATTTTTCTAATAATTTCCTCGTATTTACCAAACACGTTGCCACCCCACGTTACACGGCGAGCATTCGCCAAGGACGCCCGCTCTCAAAGTGACCCATTGTACTACATAGCGTCTGGATTAGGCGGTTAAGAGCAAATTACAATTGTTCCGAGAACCGCTACGCGGCCGGCGGTGTTCTTTGTTTATTTATGAGTTTTTAGACCGTTGCCCAAGATTTGATACGTTTTCGCTTTAAAAATAGATCGAAACGAAAATTTGGTTATACCTTCTTGTGCATTAAGTTGGGTGATTTATTTTTGCACTGACTTCTAAGCGAGGTTATGTTCTTTCTGGAGTTTCGCAGTTATAACAATATATATTTTGTTGTTTTCACGTCCAATTTTCGAAACGTTCATGTTAAATGGTGGATCTTAACGCCGCTTTTGGTCTTTTTACTAGGCAAGTAAATTATAAATCATTAACTATCAATAGAGCACTGGATCACGTTATGCCAAGAAAAAAACGTCTCTACATAGAGTATAACATATGGTACACAAAAAACAGCATTTGCTACACGCATAGAGCAATATCATCATCCATTAGTACTTTGCAGGCTATCTTGCTCGCACAAGAGCAAAAAACCGTGTACCTACACTCGCAAACTGCATTCCAAGTGAAAATATCATTGACGCGCTCAAAATTCAACCTATTCCTTATGGTAAATAGAATCATAATCTGTTCAGTCGAAACGGCCAAGGGTCGGCAATTCGACCAGTATAAATAACAATAAGAGCGGATGATAAAACCTTTTTAGAAATATTAAGCAGTTTTGACAGATGAGCTCGAACTCGTTGTTCTTTGGACGACCGTAATGTTATAGAGGATTTTTTTGATAATTAAAAGTTATTGTGAGTTATTTAAGTGTTTTTTTTTTCTGACCAGTTTTTTTTTATATTTTTGCCAAGATGAATTATGAATTTTCTAACTGGGTTCTATTAGTATTGTAATAGACGTTTTGCATGTAGAGCAACTTAACGCTGTTCTTTGTCTCAATACGTCAATTACGCAGAAAAACGTATATTTGCAAGAACTTACAAATTATTTTACGCAAGACATTTGAGGTCACTGTCATCGCAATTCCATACTAACGGAGAATAATTAAATAAGCCGCAGTGTTGGGTTACGCAATTCCTAACGCTTCCTAACTTATGATAGATAAAAAAATAAATTGTATACAAAAGTCTTATTTTAAGACTTGTTGAACGGAATCCCACAAGTTCCTTCTGCCTTTATGCCGGATACAGTATGAAGCTAAAACAAAATAATAGACGATATCCTACAGGAACAAGACAAATCAATACATACGTATGAATTTTGCGGGTCACCATTAATTATTCATTTATAATTTACTTACAAACTTTAAATAAATATTCATTCGTTACCAACAGACCGATCTTCATTAAAATAGTTTAACTGTTCCCACATACTTTACCGGTTACAAAATCGAATGCCGCCATACATTTGTGTTTGTACGTAAACATAATCTACACAAGCGACACAGAAATTCGTTAGATACCTCGACTTGTAGATACTTAATTCAACGCCCACCGTGTATTTTGTATAGACATAAGTCAAATTGGAAAACTTAGTATTGAAAAATTTTATAACGCCTGAGGAATCAATATATTTAATTGAACTAGTTTATTTCTGTGGAGTTGTTCGCGTTTTTAAATAGGCATGGCTACAAGACTCAGCTCCACGCTGTATCCCGCAAATGGCATGGTAGACAGCGGAAACTTGGGAACCTAGTGTTAAGATATTCCGTTCCACTTCCGTTTCCCGCTTTCCGTTGATACATTGCGCGTTGAGTGCCGGAACTTAACGCGTTTTACTTTGTATCAGAGCGAAGAAATGGAAACATTAAATATTTAAATTGAAAATATTAATTATTTCATTTCCTCGTTAAATTAATAATATAATATAAAAATAATTCTGAATTGGAACCAATGGTTAACGAGATTGGCAGATTCACTCATTTACTTTATAGTATATACAATTTGTTTTTATAATACTTTTTCAAAACATATTTCTACTTTGTTACTTTAAAAATGTCGACTGGTGGAACTCAACGCCACGCTTTGCTTTGTTACAAGAGTAAAAAAAGAAATCGAGTGGGGATCGAAGCAATAACTTGTCACAATTACATTGGCATGCTGTCTCCCTAATACCTTAACACGCGATGCCTTAAATACGGTGGATATTGGGTAGCTAGTAAATGATTATATGAGAACGGAGAGTCTTAACGCTTGATACCCGAGTGCCCTCTGCCTACCATATAAGGAATACAGCGTGATACAAAAAATAAACAAAAAATGTGCATCACATTTGTGTAATATTCAACAAGATTGTTATTAACTATAAGTTGATTGTAAATATTTAAGATATCTTTAAAAAAATACTTTGATGAAGTCCATTGGGCAATAAAAATTTTTTTTTTTAAATAAATTAAAATAATTTCCATAAGCAATATTCATTAGTGAATTACTTTTTAAACAATCGAATCATTTATGTAACAAAAATGAATCTCTAAACTCAATATATTCATAAGCATTCTACCGAAATCTAATAGAAAAGTAGAATAAAGTAACAAAAAATTATACCAAAAATGTAAAGTTCAAAAATTCCAAAGCCATGTAACACACTTTCCATACGACATAACGGTTATGAGACATCGAATGTTTATAAGCAATAAGTAAATTTGCGCCGGCGCATCACGTTTATAGTAATATTTAAAAAAAAATCCGTTGGGTTGTACGCGCTAATCTCTAGAACTTCTCTTTTTTGTTGGATAATCAATTTATTGAAGAACATAGGCAATTATTCATTCAGCTGCATCTCGAACATGGCAGGGTAGGCAGAGGAAATTTTCCCATTAATACTTTCGTTCCCAATTCCCCACTGAAGTAGACATATTTCGTGTTTTGTAACGTTACTCAAAGCTCACCGCTTTATGTCGATACTAGAGCGAGGAAATGATAATACTAAATATGTTATTTTCTCGAGCAGGAATCGAACCCAAAACCTTCTTCTTTCTTCGTTCTTACCATTTGGCCAGGACTTGCAAGTGGAGTCGCAGATTAAAGTTAGCAATATATACATATATATCTTTCCAAAAAGCGTCGGCGGTATTTGCATAAAATGACCATAACATGGAGTGAGCTTAGAATATTTTATGTACATTTTATTTTTATATAAAGATCGGTATCGCAACTAAGAGCGTGATATTGATCTATATTATGTCTTTGTCAAACAATTTTTAAGTATTTCGAACAGCATTCTAATTTAAATACTAAGTATATTTAGTTATTTGTATTTTAGCTGCGATTTACTTGATTTTAATATTTTTTTTTTGCAACTAAAATAAACTTTAATAAATGTTATCTGTAATAGATTATTAATGGAGAATTGTCTTAATTCTGAGTGTCTGTCCACAATAATATGTTTTTATAAAATACCTTATTTTAATATTATTGTTATTGTAAAGTTAGAAAGAAAAACTCTTGTAAAAAATTCAGTCTAATACATCGAATGTATCAAAATATTACTAGAAATTTACATCTTGAGCCATGTAATATCAAAAAACTATCTAAAATATAAATCAATACGAAAATTAAAATATATATATATTAACAATGAATCTCATGTAATTTGTTTTTACAGTGTTTAGCTCCCCAATAACGGTCGGGTTGATGGCACCTAGTGTCAAAACACTCCCCATTTTCGAAACATTACATGACGGCGCTCAACGCCGTGTTGTCAAAGTATTCATTTACCAACTATAGCTTAACTATCACCGACAACAGTGTGTTTAAACACTAGGTTTTCACTACCTACCCTAAAAAAATGGACAAGCGAATATATTGTGTTCCGTAATATTATTCTTAAAAAAGGCCAAAATACGTTTATTGTATGGGATCCCCCTTGAATACTTATTTTATTCTGTTTGTTATAGCGGCGAGAGAAATACATACTCAGCTTCACGCTGTATCCCGCACGAGGCAGGGTAGGCAGAGGGAACCCGGAAACCTAGTGTAAAGACACTCCGTTCCACTTCTGTTCCCCACTTTCCGCCGAATTTGAGGCATTGCGTGTTGAGTGGCGGAACTCAACGCCGCGCTTAGCCTTATTACCAGAGCGAAGAAATGAAACATTAAATATTTAAATTGAAAATATTGTATATTTCATTTCCTCGACTGAGGATCGAACCCAGAACCTGTCACTTACGACAGGCCTTATACATTATCTGTGAAAATTTCAACTATTTATGACGATTTATGAGTGTGTCTTATAAGACACACTCTTTATGTACCATAGTTCATAAACCATGATAGACAGACCAATAGACAGACAGGTCCCGTTTTACCCTTTGGTTACGGAACCTTAAAAAAATTGTCATCAAATGGCTATCAACTAATCAACTGGCATAAATCACAGTAGTGTACACATTAAAAATTCAAAATAATTGGTTACTTAACGCGAATCGTTTTATGCCTTTTAAATATCGCTTCCGGTCTGGCGTTAGTTTTTTTTTAATTAAGCTTCAAATTTACATATTTGACACACTCTCAACAAGTACTTTGTGATCGGCAGAAGAGACTGATAAATTTTCTATATAAAAAGCCCTCGGGGCAATTATTTTATGAAGAACGGTTAGACAACTGTAAACGCGATGATCGTGGATACGATTACCTATAGAGGGAATAAATTATTATCGATTTTTCTTCCTACAAGACAAAGCGCGACTTATAAAAAACTGGGAATGGGTGAAAGAGTACCTTCGAGAATTGAATATATATAATAATAATAATAATATGTGTATGTATGCTTACGAGTCTTATAAATAAACATTTATCAAGAATTTTTTATATTTTTTCTTACGTTACATATCATCCCAGATTGGGGCAAACCATCTATCCTGGTTGTTATAGTATCGAAGCTTCACGCTGTATCCCGCACATGGAAGGGGTAGGCAGAGGGAACTTGGGAACCTAGGGTTAAATGCAGTTTTTACTATCATATTTTAGCAATTATCCCACAACATATAGACTTGTTTTATTTAATTCGGTTGATGGATAAAAAAGTTACGTCAATATAAAATATTAAGTTTGAACTAAATTGCTACAAAATTTATATTAATTTGTCTGAAATTTTAGTTTACATACATTTAGTATTGCCATTAAAGATAACATTATTAAATAAAATAATGCACTTCGCGCGGGTGAAGCCGCATACGGGTAGCTAGTATATGATATAGATATCACATATAACAAAGTATTAGAGAAATCTACATGTCTACCAAAAAAAAAAACATAAAACCTAGATAGTTTTATATATTTTCTTCTTTTTTCAACATTATAAATCGATACCCTATTAAAAATAAATAATCGATACTCTATTAATTATATCGATTTTTACTTAAATATCGATAAAATATCAAACACATACATTATATGGTATTTTGAACCTATTCTTTATAATTTGCATACGACAGAACATTTGTATCCAGCTGTGATATATTGATATGTAACATTCAAGTAAATCAAAATAGAAAATTTGAAACTATAAGGAAATTAAAAAAATTATAGCCATTAAAACAGATTTTATTGCCATTTTAAATCAAAGTCGTCTTAGATTTTAGGTTATTTTTTTCTTCTTAAATGTGAAAGTTTAAAACAGTATAAATGATGTTTTACAAGGATAAATAATTTACATTGCATTCGAGAACGTTAATAAACAATAAGTCTCTGATTAATCTGTTTTAAAGAATAATCATTGTTTTTTTAACGTCACGCTGTAACTTGGGAACCTAATGTTTACATATTATGTTCCCAATCAGACTTCCATTATCCAATAACATACATAGCTACTATTTCCACGGCAATCTTCTCTGTAAATAAAAACGAGCTACGTTACGTAAAAGAACTAACAAATTTATTATTTTTAAAAAATACATAAAATTATTGCCAGTTTGCAATTTCAAAATTTGCTCCGCGATTAAGTCTACATGAAACATAAACTTGATACGTCTATTGAGGACCACACAGAACGAGTCTGACGTAAAGACGGTTTGGATATTTTATTAATAATGCATGTTTGAAAAATGCCGATAAAGTTATTAGATTCCCCACTCGGGGAAATGAACTGTTTAACATTTAGTTTTTTTCGCTCAAGCGAACGCAGAACAAGATAAATCGCGGCGTTGAGTTCCGCCACTCAAAAGGTATTGGGAAGGGAACAGGAAAATTGGAAAGGGAACAGAATGCCTCGTTAGGAGATTACTAGGTTTCCTCAGCCTACACTGCTACATGCAGAGATACAGCGTTAACCTATATAAAAACTACTCTACTCAGCTTAACGCTCGCTGTATCCCGTACATGGCAGGGTAGGCAGAGGTTAAAGTTAGAGTGTTAGGGAAAGAGAGAACTTGGGAACCTAGTGTTAAGACACTCCGTTCCAATTCAGTTTTCCACTTTCCGCCGAATTTGAGGCATTGTGTGCTTAGTGGCAGAACTCAACGCCGCGTTTTATCTTGTACCAGAGCGAAGAAATGAAAACATTTAATATTTAAATTAAAAATACTAAATATTTAGTTTTCTCGAGGGGGGAATCGTACCCACAACCTGCCGGTTACAAATCGCACGCTTGTGTCGCTGCACCACGACAGCCTTAAATAATAGAAACAACTTTGTGTATATTTTTTCATACAAACATAAATAATTTCAAATGCACAGACCGATGGTATCGCCACAGGTAGACGCGCCCGAACAATACAGCGTCTCGAATGAAACGCAAAAACGCGGTAATGAGTGCACTGTCAAGAATAAAAGTAACCATTGTCTATGCGGGACGAGATCCAGCAAAAAACTTTTGCGTCATTTTTTTAGTAAGCTCCTATTTTGAGCGAGTTGTGACACAGTGGTATAAGCTTGCGAATGTTAATGTCACAGGTAGTGTGTCGATCTCCAGTCGAGGCAATTAGTTTTATTAAATATTCCAATGTAGGTATTTGTTCTGGTAACGGGGTAACGCCAGGTTGAATTCCGCCACTCAACGGAAACTCAAATTACGACGGAAAGTAGGAAACGGAAGTACGTTAATAACTGAATATCTTGATACTAGGTTCCCAGGTTCCCTTGACTTATATAAAAACAACCTAAATCTTTATGCCCTTTATCATTTATATAAACAATATAGAACAGATTATGCTCACTTTTTTGCGTCGATTTCGAAGTATTGTACGAACGCGTCTACCTGTGATGTAGAGTAATTTCCTTACGCACTGTTAAGTACGTTTTGCTTTTATTTGCTAATGCACGTATGATAAGTACTCCAATGATTATTTTTTCTAGTTTAGTTGCTTTCCGCTGATTTGCTTGTGTCAAATCTAATAGATATTTTTGTAAATGATCCAGCATCATATATAATATAACTACTTAATACAACTACTTTCCACTCTTTGATGATAAGTTATAATAAAATATTATATAATAAGGTTTTTTTATCTATATATATATATATATATATATATATATATATATATATATATATATATATATATATATATATATATATATATATATATATATATATATATATATATATATATATATATATATATATATATATATATATATATATATATATATATAATGATAATAGTTGGTGTGAGTTAAAACCAAAATAACATTTAAAACGTAACAAGATTCACATTCAAAATTGACTAAAATTAGAAATTGAAACTCTAAGAAAGATAAAAAGAAAAAAAAACTACAAAAAAAAACCATCATGCATCAAAACCACGCACACCACAACGCACAAACGTATACTAATGCGCGTAATAAAAATAAATTCCTATATAAAAATCGACCGGGAAGGCATTTTTTTGTCAATTAAAAATTACCGAGGGACCGGCAGGTACTCGACAATCACCCCGTTTAACTCTAACGGCAAGAATGCAACATTATCTTGGGGAAAAAATAAAGTATAGATGAATCTTTTAGATAGTTAATAAATAGCTAAGGTATGCAGGCTTGTAAGTATTGGGTAACAAAGTAAAAGATTTTTTATTGGTATAATATTTTTACACCCACCTTGCACTTGTAATTCAAATTCAAGACAATGTGGGTTGTGTGGCGGAACTCAACGCTGCGTTTAATTAGAGAAGGGACATGGAAATAATTAATTTCACCAACTGGGAATTAAACTGATAGTCATCACGCTTACAGTCAGATTGCAGCACGATGGCTTCAATATCTAGAATTAAGTGGAAAATGGAAAATATGGGAAGATATGGGAGAATGGCACTTATCATAACATAATAAAAAATAATTAACAAAGAAATAAATATTTCTTTGTACTTGATCTAACTTGATCGGTACTTGATCTACTAACTACTAACTTGATCTAAATTTATAAGAACTATTGTGAAAAAACGACAAAAAACTTGTGTCATTTAAATATTAAGAATAAACTGTAGATTATATAAGCTTCTATTGGTTCACACTGTATCCTTTAAAGTAAGACAGTTAGTTCTCCACTTGTGACCCAATTTTACAGACATTGCACCAAAAAAAAAATTCTCCAAGTTTAAATCGAACCCACAACCACTGTGCCAATCTAACCCATGTACATTTGTGCTACGTAAAGCTGTCTTAATTTATATGATGTAGGATGTAAGTACCTTGAGGAAGGGAAGGGAGTGTCTTAACAACAGTTTGCTAAGCTCTCTCTGCCTACACATTTCAGCTTCACGCTGTATCCCGCAGATTTTCCAACGTGCGGGATCCAGCGTGAAGCTGAAAATTACACTTTATTTTATAATTTATATTTATTTCTAAAGCAAAGGAAAATGCACTTTGGTAAAATTAATGATTGATTTTATTATATCGGTGAATCCAACGAGAAAAAAACCAAATGTTCACGAAATTATTTCGTTACTTTTACCCCTATTAAGGTACCTAGAATAAGACAAGAACTGCCATAATTTGTGTCATACATGTATCGTAGACTTTTTACGTATTCTTTATTAACCCACAAAAAATACTCAAAAATAAACAGAAATGTGTATAAGATGTATGAAAAGGCAGCCTAGAAAAAGCAATCTATTACAGATATTATTTGGGAAATAAATGATTAATTTTAACATAACGTTACAATGCATAAGCAAATAAAAGAAAATATCATTTAATGATAATGAACTATAATTAATATATTATATATATTACATGTAATATTTACTTACTTAAGCTAAGTAAGTAAGTACATGTAATACAATTTTATTTAATCTATATAATTTTATATATATTTAACATATAAAATAATTATTTTTGAGGCCTGTCGTGGTGTGGGGTCATAAGCGAGTGTCTGTAAATAAGACAGGTTGTAGGATCGATTCCAATTTGAGGAAAAAAATATTAAAGACATATTTTCAAATTAAATATTTAATATTTTCATTTAAATTCGCTCTAACAATCGAAAGCGCAGCTCTGATAACACGCAGTGCCTCGAACTCGGCGGAAAGTAGGGAACGGAACGGAGTGTCTTAACGTAAAGTTCCCAAGTTCCCTCTGCCTATCCTGCCAAGTGGGCATGGGATTACAGCATGAAGCTGAAAAAATACATTAATAATATATTATACAATCAACAAACATTGCTTACTTGCGAACGCTCTTGCTCCAACAATAGCACCATCAAAACTTTTTTACTTGAAAAATTCCAAAATTAAAATCGTAAAGTATCAGAATTACACAAAAGAAATCATGAGTAATAGTATAAATTTGTAAAAAAAATTAAAAAAAAAAGGTTGACCTGTCCACACTTAACTGACATTCAGGTAGAAACGAACATTGAACATACGAAGGCAATTAACTTTTGGTACCTGCGCATGCGCATGTGTGGACACCGCTTAATACTTAACGCTTGTGTGAGTGAGACAATTTCAATGTGTTTCACTGAACGACTATTTTATCATAAAAAATGCTATACATTGCTGTTTCTCCATGAGAAAATATAACTAAATGCTATTTCGTTGAGAAATGAAACGAAAATTGATAAAAATATCACTTTTAGTGGCGTTACATGTTGTTAGACGCACTTGCGCAAACAGTGGTATTAAAGTATTATACCCATTTTATACACGGTAAGGTTTGGAGATAAATCGTTTTGGTTTTAATGGACTTGGGAAATTTATGTGTTGTTTAATATCTAATACAATTTTTTTTAAAGTATCGTCCCATAATGTTGCCGATTTCTTGAGCGGCTTATTAAAATATTTGAACTCTATAATTCCTTTTGTATCTTATTACATTCGTTCGCGACGTTTCTAAGAAGATCGCGTTCGTGTTTAATTTATTTATTAATTAATTATTTATTTCATGGAACAATATATGGTCAATTGGTAGAATAAATATATTAGATCTATTGATAAAAAATTAGAATATATTTTAAAACATTGTTTAAAAAGTAAAAATACCTTGATTAGAATCTATTACTATACTCATATGTAACCACTGTTCCAGGTAGGTCTTGTTCAACATTGTAGACAAAAAATACATGCAGGCTGGCGGAACTAAACGCCACGCTTTGTCTTATGCCAGAGTACTGTAATGAATCACTCATTCCCATAAGTGGGAATCGACCCCACAACCATCGTTACTTACAGTCAGACGCTCTAACGCTGATCTACGACACACGTTTAACGTTAATTACAACAAGTGTCTGCCATAAAAATTTAAAATCTATTTGAAAACCATTAAATTATCCGAACAAAAGTCGGTATCGCTGGAGACGGGCAAAAAACGACGGCAGAATTGTACCCACACCGCAAAAATAATGGAAGATCGAGCTACTGAGACGCCAGGCATTGTTCTATGACACATGGTTAAAGTAAAGGAACACTTAGATTTATTGCTAGGAAGTGAAATTCACATTGGTATTACTTTAAATGTCACATGGAGTTTGCTTTGTAAAAGCCGATATGAGTTTTAGTTATATTTTTTAGGGAAAGCAATTTTGGTAAGTAGCGTGTGATTTATAATTATAACTACGAGTACGTTAAGATGAAAGTAAGATTAATTAAATAAGTTTGAGACAGTGGTTGCGCAGGGGCACAAGCGTGTGAAATATTTAATATTTTCATTTATTTACTTTGGTAGCAATGCAAAATGCGGCGTTGAATTCCGCCAAGCAACACGTACGAATTTGAGAAAGGAGGAATTGCCTTAATGAGTATAAAGTATCTTTACTCTAGGCTCTAGACTCTCATGTGTCCTCTGCCTACCATGCTCTATGCGCCAAATACAGCGTGAATCCACGAGAGACACTTGACATGCAATGTATTCTTGGAGGGAATTGTTTTTCGAACGTGACGTTTTTCATCTGGAGGAGAAGGAGAGGGGAGAGATAACTGTGTTTCTAAAAAATCACAAGTATTACATGTATGCTTGAGAATGGCGATGGTACCCCGTGGAACTTTAATTGAAGCTTACGAATTTTCTGCGGGCTTTTCTGAGAGTGGAGAACGAAGTATTAAGTCTTATACGTAAACATTTGTCGCCTAATCTATTTATACAAAATCCCGCAAATATATTAACGAGTAAAATTCCAAAATAAAATGATCTATCAGTCATGTTTATAAATATAATTCTATACCTATATTTTTTTAGGAAAATATAGATATACTCGAATCTTGGACAGAATCCAAGAAACACAAGCTTGATTGAGACCTGTCGTAGCGCAGGTGCACAAGCGTGTGACTAAACGCGACAGGCCGTTGGTTCGATCCATTCCATTTCAAATTAAATATTTAATGTTTTCATTTCTGTGCTCTGATAACAGGAAAAAGCCTCAAATTCGTCGCAAAATTATGTAGAAGTGGAACGGAGTGTTTTAACACTTGATGTCCAAGTACCCTCTGCCTACACTGCCATGTGCGGGATACAGCGTGAAGCTGGAAAAAATGCAGGCTTGATGTAGCTAGCCATACAAATTTTATACATTTGCTCTTAATATAGCCAAAATCTAATGTTACAAGCACTAAACACAAAGGACAAAAAAAGAAAAAAAACAACAAGACCAATAGAGCGGCGCTAATATAATGTGCACTCAGTATTTAATTTATAGTTTCAGCAAAAAATCTACCTCACTAACACTTAACCAACACTCATACTAATATTATACATGTAAATGTAAGTTTGTTTGTCACGTTCTAACGTCAAAACAACTAAGCCGATTATCATGAAACTTTATACAAATATTTTTAGACGAATTTGTAAAGGATATAAAATATTTTTGATTATAAAAAAAATATTTTGGCAGACAATTATAGTTTGTTAAAAATTCAATTAACATCTTATTGACTCTAGCACCAGCTGTTTTGAATTTTGTATATAAAACAAAAATCATATAGCTAGAGCG
Source organism: Eueides isabella (assembly GCA_019049475.1). Taxonomy (NCBI): domain Eukaryota; kingdom Metazoa; phylum Arthropoda; class Insecta; order Lepidoptera; family Nymphalidae; genus Eueides; species Eueides isabella. The sequence continues at coordinate 1,306,641 of CM032384.1, forward strand.
GGCGAAGCCGCGCGGCTCCACTAGCATTATATACATGTACATTCAAAGTCGAATTGCCCCGACCTCGGGCGTCGTTGTGAATTATAATAACGAGACCGTGATTAACTCTGTTCTGGGTCGATTACTAAATGTCAGTCAGGATTACAAAAGGTGTGCCGATAATAAAGAATTATTCTTGTTTATTTGTTTTTCTGTGTGTTTTGCTTATATTTATATATATGGGTGCTTATTTAAATGTTATTTGAGGTCACCGTAGCACAGTGGAAGAGCGTTTGACTGTAAAGATGGTGGTTGTCGATTCTATTTTCATTTCTGGGAATGAAAATAATTATTATATATTTACATATCCTTGTTCTGACAACAATATAATAGTATGGCGTTGAGAATTTACGTTTTATCACAAAATCTAAGCGGAAAGTAAGAAGGTTAACGAAGTTGTTATGATGTTTTTTTTTAAAATGTCAGTATTTTCCACACTAAAGAAAGAAACATGCTTATTTAGAAAAAATATAAAAAGCTAAACTCTTCGATGTTTTTCAAGAGGCAGTTACAAATCCCGCTACATTAAATTTTCTATACGTTTTCTAAATAGTTAGTAGTAGTCTAGGTTCCGTGTGCCTTTCCTGCAAAACGCGGGATACAGCGGGAACATAAAAAAAAAAAAAAAAATTAAACATAAACACCTACAAATTACGAATCCAGCTTAAAACACTTGCTCCAACCTAACCTTACCCACCCTTTTCAACTTGCTTTTAATCGTCGATTGAGCACCATATGTAAATCCGCCGTCCTTCTGAGAACTGTACGTCTTTTACCTAATTATTTTTAATTGCCAGGATTGTATTTACGATTTTTTTTCGCGTCTAGCCCGAGTTTACACTTATGAATCATGATTTAGTAGTTATGTGCACATGTACGTATGTATGATAGGTGTTTTCTTAGAAGTTTTAAATCAGCATCGGCGCCCTGTTATTTGTTCCACCGGTAATGGAGAGGACCAACTGCGGGTGGCGCGATTGCTGTAATAATATATCCTTTTATTTTTACTATAGTTATTGCGGTAACTAAGCGCGTATTTTTGTTGAAATTGGTTGTGTTTTATCACCTTTTCGGTTAGTTGGATTTTTATTGAAGTTCGATAAATAGGTTTTTAATTGGATATTTTATTTTAAAAGCTTTTTCAGCCTGACGCTGTATGCCGCACATACAGAGAGAACTTAGGAACCTAGTATTTAGACACTCAATTACTTTCCCCACTTTCCGGCGATTTTAGGGCATGGCGTGTTGTTTGGCGGAACTCAACGCCGCGCTTTGCTTTTTACCAGAGGGATTAATTAAATATAAACATTTAAAAAATATTAAGATCGAACCAACAACCTGTCGTTTACAGGCACACCCTGGAGTCCTTCTGCAACGACAGGCCTCCTTATTATATATAAGTGTTTTTTGAAAGTAAGGCTGTCGTAGCACAGAATATAGCTGTCATTATATATATATATATATATATATATATATATATATATATATATATATATATATATATATATATATATATATATATATATATATATCTATATATATATATATATATATATATATATATCACATTACAAAGTAAATTTTTATATTTAATTAAAATTTCAACGTTATCTAGCTATTAACTTATCTGAATGGCTTACCTATTTAAATGAGCATTAATTCATTACTAGTGTTATCTCAATACAAGATCTTATGTTAGATTCTGGTCCGGACCATACCTACTATAGAATGTTGTAATTTATTGTACTTAATATGCAATTTAAAAAAATTGTCTGGTATTTTTCTTATTAATATTATTATTCTGGAACTTTTTATGCGTCTGTCTGTAAACACGATTATGTTCACTCGAAGGTAGGATTATAGTGTCTTTATTTTTTTGCTTCGGTAGCGGATGCGCGGCTTTTAGTTCCACAATCGACAAGCACCAACTCTTGGATGGTCAGTGAGAAAGTAAGTGTCTTAACACTCAATTTACATTGCCTACTTACTCTGCGCTTTGCGGAATAGAAGAGCTTGAAACCGAAATAAATAACTTTATATTTAAAACATTACCTTATTTCACCCCAAAAAGCGCATTTACGTCAATTACTTAATATTTAACCATACTAAATAACTATACACAAGAATGAATAACAGCGGTTAAATTTTCAGTAACTTGTTAAACAAACAGTTTATTTTGTGTAATTTATGGAATTACAGTATTGCTCTTCAGTTTGTAAACGGTTATCTTTAACAAGAAAACCAAGGAGTAATAAGAAATATTATAATTAGTTAATTTATATAATTTTCTCGTTTATGTTTCGTTTCTAAAAAAATATTTGCTCTGGTGCTTTCTTGCGGCTTCGCCTGCTAGGTAAAATGAATTTATTTATTAAAAGTAGTGTTTTCTTGAAGTTTCGCCTGCTAGATCAATGGTGGTAGTGTTTTTTTTAACTTTTCTCTTATGCCACTTTCTTCTTTTTGTTTTCCACTTTCTGCTGAATTTGGAACATTTTGGGTTAAGTGTGCAGAGGTATAGGCGTACGACTGTAAACGCCACGAGGTGTAGGTTCGATTTTCCCTCGAGGAAATAAAATATTAAATATTTTTATTTTCTTGCAATAGTAATGACACAAAGCGCGTCTTTGACTTCCGCACCTCAAAACGCAATGTTTCCAGAATTCGGCGGAAAGTGGAGACCGGAAGCGTGTTAACGAGAACAGAGTGTCTTAACACTAGATTCCTATACAAGGTTAACTAACTACCTCGAGAATCCAGAGCGTAGCTAAAAAAAAACATAACATTCTTGTTTTTTCAAGTCTTGTATGACGAAAAAGCTTAGCAAAAGCTCACGGTGTTTCCGGCCATTAACAGATAGATTCCTAGTGGTCATCGCTGATTTTTTGACTCAATGTACCTACAGTAAACATAAAAAATCCCTCATTTAGTATATAAAGCTATAATTTTGCGTTAAACTTTTTTAATGTAATTTTAAAATCTAAAAAAACAAAAGTAGCGAGGGCTACATTTACAATAAGAATATAGGGCATTTCTGTGAATCACCCGTGAGAATGCCTCGCAAACTGGTTGATTATTCCATTTCATTCACTGTGCTTGAGTTTTCCTCATCTGATCCTTATATTTTCAACGTCTTAACACAAAATACCGTTAATATTAAATAAACCTTATTTCTCTGTAAATAAAGTACATGTTTCATTACCTATATCAGCACTTCGGTCATTTTGTTATAAACTAGTATAGTAAGATGTTGGTCAGAGAAAATTTTATTGTATTTTTTGATATTCAATTTATGTGAAAGTGTTTCCGTTAAGCCCTTATGAGTCATGTTTCGTACTAGTTTTTGGGCTTTTTATAAAAACATTTTGTATGTACACTACTTTTAATAAAAATAAGGTAAATGTAAGCTGAAATTATTTCTATACTGATGGTGTCGTAAGAGGCGACTAAAGTACGTGTGGTAGAGTCACGTTGTCAGTAATGGCAACACGCATGGGCAGACTCGACCGGATTGTTACCACCCCCGGCATTTGAAACCGGTGTTAAGTAGTGGCTTTTGTCACTGCGTTTCACATTAGGTAATGCCGAGCCCTGGTGCCCTTCCATCTTACAGGACGGCGACGCTCCTGTAGCTCCTCTGGAGTTTCACGGGGCCGTGGGCGACGGTGATCACTTACCAACACTCGTTTGCCGTCTTTCCCATAAAAATAAATAAATAAAAAAAATATATGATATCTCCTTAGGTATGAATTATGATTATGTATATACCTACTTTAAAGTCAAATTTTAATCTAGATGAGTTGCCAAAGTGACTGTAGAAAACACATAAACAATAATCTGATAAATTTAAATTAAGTGTATTAAAATGGTCACTGAATCTAATAGATAAACCTAACCCATTGAAGTCTTTGTTATAGGTTTTTTTTAAAGGAATATGTTGCCGGTGTACATTATTTTTATGTATCTCATACACATATAGGTAGCGCACGTCGTGTAAGCGACTAGGAATCACTGTAATTCCTGGATATATTAAAAAAAACAAGGCGAAAAATGTTTTGTTCTCTTCAAAAAGTATTTCTATGGGATTCTTTCATCACAGACATACAAAATTATTTTAGAATTTAATATTAGTATGTACGTTACAAACATGGTTTATTATATTATATTCATACTTTACTTAATTATGGGATGTAATATATAATAAAATTCCACTCAATGTCTAGTCACTTTCACGCTTTTTCTCGCATTATAGTTCTGTGAAGAGAACCATTTTGTTCCCCATTTTGTGACGAATTTTTATAACTTTTATTGCTAACACCAAGAAAATGAGAATGGTATGTACGATCACGATCACAGTCAGACGACCTAGTGTTAAGACACTCCATTTCCGGTACTGCACATAATTTTTATATCTTTTAATTCTTCTTTCTTAACGAATTTTTATATCTTTTATTGCTAACACCAAGAAAATGAGAATGGTATGTACGATCACGATCACAGTCAGACGACCTAGTGTTAAGACACTTCATTTCCGGTACTGCACGTAATGTGTCTTTAGTGGTCTCGTTTCCCAATCGAGGAAATGAAAACATTAAATATTTTTTTAACTTTGAACAGGAATTGAACGAAAAATCTATCGAAAATTTTGCTTTATGAATGTTTTACCGAGATAAAGTAGTTATTTCTTTGATGAGTTTTTTTTTATTTTAAAATTATTATGTTTTACAATAAATAAAATATTTTTTTTTAGCTGCTCCTACTACTATAGTACGTAAAATGGTAGGCAAAAGGAACTTGGGAACCTAGTGTTACGACACTCCGTTCTGTTTGCCACTTTTTTCTTTTTTTCAGCTTCACGCTGTATCCCGCTCTAGGCAGGGTAGGCAGAGGGAAAGGAAGTGAAACCCCTAGTGTTATGACACTCCGTTTTACTTCCGTTCCCCACTTTCCGCCGAATTTGAGGCATTGCGTGTTGAGTGGCGGAACTCAGCGCCGCGCTTTGCCTTATTACCAGAGCGAAGAAATGAAACATTAAATATTCAAATTGAAAATATTAAATATTTCATTTCCTCGACTGGGGATCGAACCCAGAACCTGTCGGTTACAGTCACACTCTTGTGCCGCTGCGCCACGACAGGCCTCAAGTTTGCCACTTTAAAGATAAATATTACATTCATCATATTATTGTTTGGTGGCGTCGATATGTACTCGCGGTAGATAATTACAGTTAGTCACAGACCAAAAAAGTTTAAGGTTAACATGTTGAAATAACCATACAAAATTTGGCGTTTACAATTATTTAATATGAGTAACACTTTTCTGACTAACACGTTCATTTATTAGACAAATAACAAAAACTTTGAATATTTCATAGAAACGATTAATTATATACTTTTTGTAGTTCAATTAAATATCTATAAGGAAATATTACACCCACGGATGATATATGTATATGTTTTTTTTAGCTTCACGCTGCATCCTGAGCTTGGCTGGATAGATAGAGGTAACCTGGGAACCTAAGGTTAAGACATTGTGATATTCAGATTGTGGTATTGCGTTTCAAGTGATGGAAATCAACGCCGCGTTGTTAATGCATGAGGTTGAAATTGAAATTTAGAGCATTTCTGTTTTGCTATTTGAGTTTGAGAAGCTTGCCGTACAGACCTTATCCTTACGGACGAAATGCCACACAATACCTCTTTCTCCTCGTCCACCGCCGTCAACCTCTTCATACATTCTTTCCCATGTGTCATGATCTATGCGTGACCTTCCCCCGGTAACATTAATTCCGTATATTTGAAGGTTAAAACGAGGTGTCTCCCTGTATTTCTCAATACTAACTACAAACTGAGGCTTAAAATTTTCAAGCATTTTGTGAGAACAGAAAGCCGAAATGTTGCATGTTAACTCAAAAATCCTTCCAAAACGGTGCTATCAATTATATACTAATAGTATTCCTATAAAAGTACCGTGTTAGATAGGACTATTCCTTTTTTGTTTTTAGCTTCACGCTGTACACCCACCCGCTCGAGGCAGAGTAGGCAGAGTGAACCCGGGAACCTAGTGTTAAGACACTCCGTTACACTTCCGTTTTCTACTTTCCGCCGAATTTGAGGCATTGCGTGTTAAGTGGCGGAACTCAACGCCGCGCTTTGCCTTATTACCAGATCGAAGAAATGAAACATTAAGTACTTAAATTGAAAATATTAAATATTGCATTTCCTCGACTGAGGATCGAACCCAAAATCAGTTGGTTACACGCTGGTGCCGCTTCGCCACGACAGGCCTCTATGAATATTAATACAAAATTAAAAAAATAACTATATATACGAGGTTATTACGTGGTTGTTAGTTAGATACTTACTCAAGAGGAAGACAAAGCGCAGCGTTGAGTTCCACCACTCAACATATAAGGTAAACGGGTGAAATAGAAATTTTCTTGCAGTTATATAATACCAGACGTCTGTGAATATGTATTTAATCACAATCGAGCGATCATTTACATTAGATTAGTTGATTAGATCAAAGAAACCCGATGCCGCTGTATTGCACTTGCACATGAAAGAATCTCCGCTTGAATGAAAGCTTTGATGTCATATGCCTTTATTAAATAGATATACATCCATACATATGGTATGTAAGAAAAGTCTATGTCTAGAATTGTGTATCGAGCTTTTATAATTTTCTTTTCCTTAATTTGAGTGTAACGAATTCAATTCCTAAGTTTAGGTGATTTATGAGGTCTTTGTTATAATGTTTAAGTCAATATATGAGGCTTATCATGGGTCAGAGGCACAAGCGTGCTACGGTAGCAGGTTGTGGGTCTGATTTGATCCCCTCAAGGGGATTCTCTCAGGGGGACTTCATTAAATAAATAATATTTCTTGGCTCTGGTAATAAGGTAAAGCACGGCGTTGAGTTCAGATACTTAACACGCAATGCCTCAAATTCGGTGGAAAGTAAAGGACAGCAATGTATTATTGAAAACGGAGTGTCTTGACATAAGATTCCTTAATTTTAATTGTGTAACCGTATGTCCAAGATACAGCATAAAGCTGAAAAAAAACTAAATATATTATTTAATATTATCATCATCTTCAACATTCAAGCATTCATCTAGGCCTCTTTACGCAATTAATCATGATTTCTTTGCAATTCTTTGCTAACAATAATGCAAATTATTTACTATAAAAAATCTTCATATTTTACTACTTTATATATCGATATTCATTTATTTAAGCAAAATGTAAAAAAATAAACAAATTTCGAGTTCGATTCAATTCCTACTTGGGGGGGTGGAAATATTTAAAATTTTCATTTTTTACTATAGCAACGAGACAAAATGCGGCGTTAAGCCACGCCACTCAATATGCACTGCCTCAGGAATTCGGCAGAAAGTATACTACTAGGTTCTCAGGATATCTCTGAACGGAGAGTCTTTACACAAGAATCTCAAGTTTCTTCTGCCCATCCTGCTATTTACAAACGTAAAGCTAAAAAGAGGCCTGTTGTGGCGCAGCGGCACAAGCGTGTGACTGTGACCGACAGGTTGTGGATTCAATCTTCACTCGAAATATTAAATATATAATATTTTCAATTTAAATATTTAATATTTTCATTTCTTCGCTCTGGTACAAGGCGATCATTTCTTCGCTCTGGTACAAAACGCGGCGTAGAATCCCCACTTTCCACCGAGGATTGAGCCATTGCGTGCTAAGTGGCGGACACTTAGCCCGCAATGGCTCAAAACTCGGTGGAAAGTGGGGAACGGAAGTGGAACGGAGTATCTAAAAACTGGGTTCCCAAGTTCCATCTACCTACTCTGCCATGTGCGGGATACAGCGTGAAGCTGAGTGAGTGAGTGATGCTAACAAAAATCATTTCCCTAAATGAATATTGAACCTACAACTACCCTTTCTCACGATACCAAAATAATTCAATAAAACACACACTATTTATATAAAGCTTGTACGATACATACTCTGTCCATAAAATAATAGAATTAAAAATAAACGTCTAAGGTATACAAGTGGAACGACGTTAACTTATTTTCCGACTAATTTTGTCAAAGACCGTTTGCAGTGAAGCGCATTTGCATGTGCACACTTTGATCTTGTCTATGTGCATGTGCATGTGCATGTGCAGTCTTTCGATCGTGAGGTCTTTGAGAAAAAGCTTAAAGATACATTTATATTGATAGCTAATAAAGTATTTTTTTTTTGAATTTTTTAATATGATTTTGTAGCTCAGGGGTACAAGCGTGGGAGTGTAAACGCGAAAGAAAAGAAGACAATATGAAATATTTAACATGTTTGTTTCTTGACTCTTGTAACGAGCCAAATCGCAGCGTTTAGTTCCGCCAATCAACACGCATTACCTACAGTAACTAACTAACGCTACAGAATACGTTGGAAAGTATGGGAAGGATGTGTTTTAAGACTAGGTTCCCAGGTCCCCTCTGCTTAACCTTTAAATATTATTTCACTACATCTTTGAATTTTTTTTATCATTTTTAGGTGAAATAAAAACACAAAAAAAATCATACATATTTTAAGCTTATAAGCTCAGAAAAGACTTACAAAAAAAGTAATAAAAGGATAAAACGGAAGCCGTTGAATAAAAAGAAATTATTTATCAAACTTTTAACACCATTCTTTAGTTCGTACTTCACTTATTTCATTGTACAATTGTTAAGAACAACCTGCAACACAAGTTTGTCAGAAGCTCTTGTAAATTGGCTTACGACTTGTTAGAAACGAAATTTGTATTATGTTGAAAATATTTGCTACCTGTATGCCAAAATAAATACGTATAAAATTCAATCTTATTGGAACCAAATTAAGTTCAATTTCGTTTGACAAATATTCAATTTATGCTATTTTATATTCAGAATTAGCGTGATCGATTTAGAACTTAATTTCACAGCAATAAGGTCTATATTTATTTTTCTTAGTTAACTTTTATTTTGCAATATTTATATACTTAGGAGTCACATAAGTAAATCGAGCTTATTGGAGTAGTTACTTTTAAAGAAACCACAATATATATTTGTTTGTACTATGATTTTTTAGTTCCTTTTTCAGCTTCACGCTGTATCCCGCATGGAAGGATAGGCAGTGGCAACCTAGGATCCTAGAATTAAGACACTCTGTTCCGTTCCCCACATGTTCTTCTAACAAAGCAAAATCCACAATTAATTTTCACATCGCCGCTCGATATCCACAACGCCTTGTTCCAAATTTGGCGAAAAGTGGGCAACGGAAAGCTTTAACCCTCTGCTCTGGTAAGCGGGATAAAGCGTAATACAGAAAAATATTACGATTTCTTATATTTTCCTACAAAAAAATACACAATATAATAAATAAAAATATATATTTTTACTAACTACCGCGATCCATGGGATACAGCCTGATAACAGAGTCTAGTAACAGTGGCCAGTTTGCGTGCGGTTGCGGAACCCAAAACACGATTGGAAGCAGATAATTTTCAGAATATCAATTCATCATTGGTGGGCATTGATTATTTATATACATTTTAAAATGGTAAATACCAGAATAATCCAGTGGGGATCGAATCCATCACCTATCCGCTTTTGATCGTACATTGTACCACGCTGCCACTGCGGTCTATTTCCTCGAGATTACATCCAGAAGATTGTACCTACCTTCTCAATCAGTAAATAGACTATTATTTTAATTTAAAATGAACAAATCAATAATTTTAAATTTAAAATACTTCAACCAACAGGTAGCAACCCAATCTTAATTCTCAAATTGCTAACCCCGTTTTAATAAAACATAGCTGAAAACCATCACAATGAACAATTCTTTTGGATTTAAATAAGTCGCACTCAAATCAGCTTATTAATTCAGGAGCTGCAAGGCCACAGATAGACAAGGCTTTAAAAATATATAAAAAAAAATTGAAAATATCAATAATATTTTATTAATAGAAAGATAACTCAGCTTCAAGCTGTAACCAGCATATGGCAGAGTAGGCCGAGGGAATTTGGGAACCTAGTGTTAAGATACTCCGTTCTGTTCCCCACTTTCTGACGAATTTTAGGCATTGAGTGGCGGAACTCAACGCCGCGCTTTGTCTTACCAGAACTAAGAAAATGAGAATATTAAATATTTTAATTGAAAATATTTCATTTTCTCTAATGCACATCGCACGTAGAACCTGTCGCGTCTACATTCATATGCAGGGCTATAAATTATATATAGGCCTTTATAAAATAAAAAATAAAATTTTAACTTAAATTTTCATTCGCTTTTATAAACAAATAGGTGATAATGTATACGACAAAACATTTGTTATTTAAAATATTTTTATGTATTCAGTACATCTACCTTGTTTCGATTTGACAGTCAAATTGTATGGAGAGGTCATTGTATGATAGCGTTTTTGTAATTGTTGCTATGGTCTCAATTTACGAGGCAGCGTTGATAGTTTTAAAATACTTGAAATAAAATTTCAAATAAAAATAATCCCAACCAAATAATCCACCCCTGTACGTCCTTTTTTTTTATGTAAGAGACGGCAAACGAGCGTACGTGTCATCTGATGGTAAGTGATCACCATTGCCCACGGCCCGTGTAACTCCAGAGGAGCTACAGGAGCGTTGCCGGACTTTAAGGTGGAAGGGCACCGGGGCCCGGCATTACCTAATGCGAAACGCAGTGGCCAAAGCCACTAATTAACGCCGGTCTTAAATGCCGGGGATGGTAACAATCCGGTCGAGTCTGCCCATACGTGTTGCCATTACTGGCAACGTGACTCAACGTGATAAGTAATATATACTACTGTAATCGACACGTTGCGGGTTCGATTTCCACTCGAAGAAGTGAAATATTTAACGTTTTCAATTTTAATATTTAATGTTTTCATTTCTTCGCTCTGGTACAAGGCAAAACGCGGCGTTGAGTTCCTCACTCAACACGTAATGCCTCAAATTGGGCGGAGTGTGAGGAAGGAACGTGAAACGAAGTGTCTTTACACTAGGTTCCCAAGTTCCCTCTGCCGACCCTGCCGTGTGCGGGATACAACATGAAGCTGAGTTGAGTTGAGTAGTTTCACTTTACATCTCATAGATGGCAGGATAAGCGGATGGAACGTATTGTTATACATAAATATATTTTTTAGCTTCACGGCAGAGGGAATTTAGAACCAAGTGTTAAAATTTAAGACATTGTGAATTTAAGACATTGTGAACTTAAGACAATGTGAATTTAAGACATTGTGAACTTAAGACATTGTGAATTTAAGACATTGTGAACTTAAGACATTGTGAATTTAAGACTTTATTAATTTAAGACATTGTGAATTTAAGACATTGTGAATTTAAGACATTGAGAATTTAAGACAATGCGAACGAAATGAAAATATTAAATATTTCCCATTACATTTATTACAACAACCTGCGACGTTTACAGAATAAAATATAAATTCCAATAAACGAACCACCTTTACGCTATATCCCGCACATGACAGGGTAGGCAGAGGGAACTTGGGCACCTATTGTTAGGACTCTCCGTTCCATTTCCGTTCCCTACTTTCCGCCAAATTTGAGGCATTGTGTGTTGAGTGGCGGAACTCAACGCCGCGTTTTGCCTTGTACCAGAGCGAAGAAATGAAATCATTAAATATTTACATTGAAATTATTAAATGTTTCATTTCCTCGAGTGGGGATCGAACCCACAACCTATCGGTTACAGTCACGCGCTTGTGCCGCTGCGCCACGACAGGCCTCAAAAAACGAACCAAAAAACCAAAAAGCTTTTAAGCTACTTCTTTAATATTTAGCTCAAACTGAAAACTAACTCAGAACTAGATTCGAATACGCTACACTCTCTCACAGCGTCATATCAATTTCACTTGTCACCGAGTCACCGAGTAAACCCATTGTGTGGATCTGGGTCGGCCCTTGAAGGCGCGGCGAGAGACTACCCTCAAGACACTCGGGGAGATCTCGTTAGTGCTGTATTATTTTACCACGGTTATTTATCACTATGAGAATATCTATTGAGGCTTGATTTGAGGCCTGGGTGAGGTGAGGTTCTGGGTTCGATCCCCAGTCGAGGAAATGAAATATTTAATATTTTCAATTTAAATATTTAATGTTTCATTTGGCGTTGAGTTCCGCCACTCCACACGCAATGCCTCAAATTCGGCGGAAAGTGGCAACAAAAGTAGAACGGAGTTTCTTAACACTAGATTTCCTGGTTCCCTCTGCCTACCCTGCCTCGTGCGGGATACAGCATGAAGCTAAAAAAAAAAAGAATATCTATTAAGACCTGTCGCGACCGTAAATGAGAGAGGTTGTGGGTTCGATCGCCGTTCGAAGAATTAAAATATTTAATATTTTCTCGTCGTACAGCAAATTTCGGCGTTGAGATCCGCCGCCTAGTATGTTTGTATTGCCCACCCTTTATTCGAAATTGCGAGCATTGAAATAAATTATCAATTAATATACAAAATGATTTAAAAAATTATATTATGATATAGTGATCATTATATAAAATTAATATTTGGAATGATTACGTATGAGCATTATTCTTAAAAAGCGATGTTCCATTTAAACTTAACACAGCATTTCACAAAAAAATAATATAAAAAACTTTTATTGAAATTATATTCATAAGTCTAGTCAGTATTATGCAAGTAGGTCACAGGCACTCAACACGAGGAGGTGTCGAAGAGTGCGACACTACGGCTCTCGAACACTCTCGATAGAGTCAAATTTCCATAAATCCGTTACAATGCACGAATACGATACAATATTTGCATTGAATTATCATATTAGAAATTAATTTCTTAGTAGATGAGTTTAAATTTTTGTAAAGTAATTTCGCATATGGTGAAGTGGATAGAGATAATCCAGGGTCAATTCCATTCTCCAACGAAATATCATTTGTCCGAGAGAAACTGTATCCATAATAATAGCGTTTCTAGACTGGTCATGTTTCACTATGACGCCTTAACCTTTTTTGTCGTAATTCCACATTTAACAGGGTAAGTAAAAGAAACCTGGAAACCTAGTGCTATAACATACAGTTTCCATTAGGTCTTTGATGATTTCCACTTTCTGCCGTATTTTTGGAGCATTACATGTTGAATGCTGCTCGTCGTTGAGCTTTACGTCGATATCAGCGCACAGAAATTGAAATATTAAATACATTTACATTTCAGTAATAATGGGGATCGAACCCAAAACTGCTTCTTCTTCAGTTACTCTCCTGGGCCCCCCTGTGTCACGACAGCCCCAATTATTGCTACAATAAAAATATTTTATGTTTCATACTAATATAAAACAAGTTAAAATATAACCCGACGTCGCCAATTTCTAACAAAGTACATTCAAAATCTTACATACAAATAATAAGAATATTATTACCAAATTCATCCCTTAGAAGTGACGAATACTGGTACTGTATAAACAAATGTACAGGATTGTTGATTTAGGACGCGGGTCTCAATGCCAATCTTTGTTTGTCGTTCGCCCCCAATTATATCTTGCACTTATTATGATAAACTTTATTTTTTTGTAAGAAATGTCGAGGATATGCCACATTTGCAGGTAGTTTGTGAATAGTAATCTGTAAGTCTTATAAAAGTTTTTGAGGACTTTCATGACGCAGGGGCGTAAGCGTGAGACTGTGTTGTGGATTGGTCCGCACTCGAATAAATAAAATATTTAATATTTGAATTTCTTTGCTCTGGTAACGAGGTAAACCGCAGCGTTAAGTTCCGCCACTAAACACGCAATGCCTAAAATTCAGCGGAAGATGAGGAACGGAATGAAGTATCTTAACACCAGGCTCCCAAGTTCCTTCTGCCTACTCTGCTATGGGCGGGATACAGCGTGTAACTGAAAAAAAATTATCCTCCACGTATATAGAAATAATAGTTATACATCATAACTTCGTTTCCTTTAAATTTTCGTTTCTTTAAAAACAACGACACACTCTATTAGTTCTTTCCTACACTCCCTAAAGAACTACGCATATCGCTGAAGAAATAAACATTATCGGAGGTATACCTCCAAATGGTATACTATAGTTTTTATAGCAATAATTCAACGCTGCTGCGGAAGAACGTTTTAACTAACTATTTTATTTGTTATGTACAGTTTAAGGATGCAGTTTATATATCGAGTAAATATTAAATTTTTCTATTTTAATTTCACAACCTTTTATGGCGGTTACAATAAAAGAATCACTGTTTTAACGAATTTTAATATCTGCATGCGATTTCCTTTGGGATAATCGATTAAAAAAAAAGTCATAAAGACACTATACTATGTTCCCAAACAACAATATGTTCCCTAAAGACACTACGTTCCCAAAAAACAATATGTTCCCTAACAACACTATGTTCCCAAACAACACTATGTTCCTAACGAATCGTGCAGTTTTTGGAACATTAACTGCTAAACAGAGAGACAAAATTGATTATTTATATTTTCTAGTCAAAAAATGGGGAAATGGAATGGATTGTCTTAACACTAAGTTCATAAGTTCCCTCTGCTACCCTGCCATGTGCGGGATACTTTGTGGATTAATTATTTAAAATCACTTTCGAATATGCCAGTTGCCAAAATTTCATATACAAAATGTGACGGGCATACTTAGAAAATACCAAAAAAAAAAGATCTTAAATTTCTTTATACCTATTGCATCCGTATAAAAAATCAACGGACATGATTCCAACACGTGTGCTTGCGATAGCCAAAAGCTCTGTATTCTCACGTTGTTCGCACAAAAAGCTTACGTGATTTATCGCTTCGACCCCGCTACGCTACAATAAGGGCCGTCCAATCATTGGCAAGTAAGCGCAGCGCTCGAGAACTCTTTGGAACAGACAATAGTTGCATTTTTTTATTATTTCGCCTAAGTTTAACCTAGATTTGCAAGTTCTTCGTTAGTTTATGGGTATATTTGTTATGATTATTTCCAAATAATAATTTTAAAATTGGTTTTGATTGTTTCCAAATTAAGTGTATTTGTTTTAATTATTTCCAAATATTAAAATCATTATTTAAATTTGAATTTCAAGTAATGATTGTAGTTTTTTTTTTGTATTTGGTACACAGTATAATATCGTCTTGACAAAGCAGCACATCGTTTAACTGTAGAAGCGGCGATTGTGATTAGGTTTCTCACTTAAAGTAATATAAAATATTTTTTTATTTCACTCACCCTGGTAACAAGACAAAGCACGGCGTTGAGTTTCGCAACTCAATACATAATATACCCGATTAATCCGGTTAAAAGTGTTTCATTTTAAAATGTGTAACAATCGCGAAAATCGAAGACATTATTATATTCATTATTTTCATTTCCTCGCTCTGGCACAGTCAAAACGCGGCGTCGAGTCCCGGTAAGTTATAAACGGAAGTGGAATCAAAAATGGAATGAAATCGTGGAAAAATGGGGTTACCCAAAACAAAATCACAAAAGTTAACAAATACACAAACAAACAGATTGCCAATTTATATAAAAAGCAAAAAAAAAAAAGAATCATTAAAACAAAAAAAAAAACAACAAATGTATTTGACATTTGAAACTATACATTTAGCGTATTTAAATTTATTATCAGTATAAAAAGAAGTATTAAAATTTGTACACCGGCCAAGTGGGCGGGGCGTGTGTCGTCGAACACGTGCTCGTTGCGAATAAATAACGCCTCTTCCTGCCTTGTGTTTTATAATTGTGATATAAAATTACGCAAAAGATGTCTCTTTACACAAAATATATATGATTTGCGGAATAGTTTTAATTTCTTTAAAGTGTGATCATATTTAGAAAATATAAAAAAAAACATTTTTAGAATACGTATAAAAATTTGAACATAGCGCGATTTGAACCTGGGCCTCTTGGAAACCGTCGAAACGCTCTGACCAACTAAGCCATACGTTCTTATCAAGCTACGTCGAAATCGACGCTTGTTACAACTTATTGATATGGTTAGCATCTATGTAGGAAGACTTTTACATATTTCCACTACCGAAGACAATCTCTTAGAATCATAATTTGGCAAAAAATGCTATTAATTAAATATTTTGAACATATTAGTGTTTATATATTTATCAAAATCGTGTCAACATCATATCTAATGTATGGATAGCTCTATACTTAAGATATAATTTCTCACCTGGCACGCTCGGACCGCCATAATCAAAAAACCATACCAAGATCAAATTTTGTAAGTGGAAAACTGTTACTGGCTTTATTTTTTTATGTACAATTTTAATTGGTTTGTCGTTCCAGACTTAAGAAGGAAATATATTTCTTAGTAAACGTAAGATTTTTTTTATGTATCAAGATTTCGACTCAAAGTAGTGTACTGCAGGTCATACGTTTCCATCTAAATACATTTTCTAAATAGATTTTTAACGTATTCAAAGTGATATTCCACACTTAAGTATATACAAACGAACACATTTTGATATAGTCTATATCTATAAGAATCCACAATACAAAAATAATTTCTTGATTAAAACAAGTAGTTTCTGAGATTAACTTTCTAAGCCATATAAAAGCTTTAACAGTATAAATAGCTAATGTGGCTATGAAATTAAAGATATTATAACACAAAACCTATTTATTGTAGATCGATGTTAATCAAAGTACCGCCGTTACGCAAACTAGAAAGCTGGTCTCGAGCCTCGAGAGGGACTAAATTAAATAATATAAATCTGCCATACTACACTCATGATAATATTATTTGCGATTTAAGGCTGTGTTTTCACTATCTTTTGTATGGATTTTATAGATTGTAAAACTGTAGGGAATGATTACATTTAACTTCTTTTAATGTTTCATGTTCTAGTACATAAAACAGCGTTTAAATACGTCGGTGATCTCGTGTGGTCTAACTTAAAAGAACAAAAGCTCTTTGAGCTAATTTCAAATCAGCAATAAAGTTTTTCTAATTATATAACAATTAGAAAAACGGAACTCAACGCCACTAGTTGTACCAGAGCAAATGAATGGAATCAATTTAAATTTTAAGAAAAATAACATTAAAAAAAACATGCAAAATAAAAAAAAAGCAACATAACACAATGCACACTAGATCTTACTCATCCAAATAACAGAAACTAGGAAGCCAATTCGATTAATTCAATACGAACGATAAACGATAAACATCACCATTAGTTTACTACACGAACGTTTCTCACGTTTCTATAATTATTATAGTATAGTAATTCGTAACTAGACGACGCTTGCGATGGTCGATTAAAATGTGCGATTTATTAACTCGAACTATGAAATTAACCTTTGGGCAATAAGTATTAATGAACAAATTAATATTTTTTTATTTATTTTGCTTACTGCAGGGAACTTGGGAACCTAGTGCTAAGACTTTATATATTCTGTACCCCGCTTACCGCCGAATTCGAGGCATTGGGTGTTAAATGGCGGAATTCAACGCCGCTCTTTGCGTTGTTACCAGAGAGAAGAAATGGAAACATTAAATAAACATTAATTGACATATAAACCATTTTTGATTAAATTTCCTTAGTCCCACCTGTACCCCGCGTAGATAGAAGTAAGCAAAGGAACCTAATGTTGAAACATTCAGTTCTTCCTTTTCTACCCAATTCTCAAAACACAAAGGAACCTAATGTTGAAACATTCAGTTCTTCCTTTTCTACCCAATTCTCGAAACATTTCATGTTGATGGACGGAGCTCAACGCCGCGCTTTATCATGTTTCCAGAGCGATATATGAATAATAAATCAACCTCATACATGAGATTGGAACAACAACCAAACGATGCTTTCCTAATATAATCTTTTGAGCAGAAATAGAATCAAAATGAAAAAAAACTATCATTTCATAAGTCAAAAGTAGTAAATTGACTTGAACGTTTTTTTTTTTTCATAAAGTGCTACATACATAAAACGATACAAAAACTTTTTATTCTACCTGCACAGTGCTAAGGTAATAGTTGGAATAACGAACCAGTGTTATATCCGTAAATATGAAAAAAAAAACCTACCTGTCACTGTTGTCGATTGAAATTAGTAAGAAAAAAATTCGACCAATCGAGTTTGAACCTTGATACCAAAACCATATGATATATAGCTATCTGAGAGAAAAACATTGATAAAAATTAAAACACATGATGATATTATTACAATAAGGTCTTTTAGACTTACTTCTGTATTTTTGCTACAATATTGTTTATTTATACTTTGTATGAAGATAACTATCTAGTTGATTCTGTCGTAATTTTTTTTTTAATATAACAAAAGAAAGCGTAATGTTTTTTCCTTAATCTGAAGTGATAGCAAGCTAGTCAGATGACACGTATTGAGTTGCGGAACTCAACACCGCGCTATTTTCGTACCATAACAACGAAATTGAGTAACTGAATAAATACTGGCTGGTAAAAAATCTTAAAAATATATATGGCTATATATGCATAAGAAAACTAACATTCAATAATATATCTTCTCTCATTACAAAATAGGGTAGAGAATGGTCTAAATACTAGATATCAATAACCAGGTATAAATGTTACAGAGTATTAAAATATTGTGCACACGATCCGTTACGAAGGCGAGAAACAATGAAAAGGATTTGCTGGTGGCCCTAACTGTTTTATCAAAAAATATATTATGAACAAAAAATTTTAGAGTTCCGCACTAATTTCCAAAACCTAACTGAACTGCTAATCAGATTTAAATGCTGTTTTCACTTTTATATTTAGGCAAACTTCGTACAATATTTAGTGTGTCGAAGATTTTGGTAAAGCCGCGGGCGGTAATAAATAAAAAATACGTAAATCGACATTTACTTTTGTCGGGCAGTAAAGAATATGATGTTAGAGAAAACGTTATGCAAAGATACCCCGTTTCCCATTTTACCTCTAGGATAGTAATGAGATGGGTATGATTGTAATTTAAAATTCTATTTAGGTACGAATTCATATTCGCTTATAAAACAATATAAAATTTTAATTTGCATATAAGGTTTTTTTTTTCACCTTTAGGCAAAGGAGTCATTAGATCAGTTTAGGTATAGTACTATATTATTGTATGTACACCTAATCTAGTTAGTGTCTTACTATATTAATACAACATTAGAAGAGAGAGAATTAAGACAGAAAACGTAAAAACGTCTAGACGGATGGAAATGGACGACCTTGGACCTGATTTTCTAGACGCAGATTCAAATCCTGCTATTATAACATTTTATAAGTTTTCTAATAGAAAAAAACTACTTTTCTTTCCTAAGTGTGAAATAATACTTAAAATACGTTAAAAAATTGTTTAAACTCTTTAACTTTAACTTAATAATATTATACGAAATAGCGGCAACAATTACCAAAAAAAAAAAGTATAAAAAATCTACGGAACCCACACAAAAATATCAATACAATTATTCACACGGGGACAATCGCCTATCTGAGCGATATCGAAGGTTTTAAGCGTTTAAAAGCACTGATGCAATATCAGGTACATTGGGCGAGCACAAAAAATATGATTAATGAGGGTAGAATTAAATAATTACAGGCTCAGGTAGGTAGAGACGGAGTGACTTTTTAGCACTATCCGCGTGAGTATTGTACGGCTGTTGTAAGTGTAACGAAATGAAATAGAATTTTACATTCGTGTAAGTTTTTTTTTATATACATGCGTGTGAGTCAAATGTTTGAGGTCTGTCGTGGTGCATCGGCACAAGCGTGCGGCTGTAAACGAGAGGTTGTGTGTTCGATCCCCATTCGAGGGAATGAGATATTTAATATTTCATTTCTTCGCTCTAGTATTTAATATTTCATTTCTTTGGTCTGGCAAAACGCGGCGTTGAGTCCTGCCACTCGTAACACAGTACCTTAAATTCGGCGGAAAGTAGGTAACGGAAGTGGAACGGAGTGTTTTAACACTAGGTTCCCAAGTTCCCTCTGCCTACCCTGAGGAGTATAGAGGTATACTGTATACTTAAATTGAGTAAGTGCGGCGTTAGGTGCTATACGAATGGAATTCCATCACACTAGTTTCACAATGCCTACCTTGCTAAAAGCGTTAAAAAATCAAGCAAAAAACTTGAAATCGTAAACACAACATTGATTCAATACATTTAGTTAACGCGATTTGTACCGCAGTGGAGGTCTCATTGCCATAAACGTGCACGTGTGAAAACATATCTATACTGATATTATAAAGCTGAACAGTATGCATGGTTGATCGCGCTAATCTCAGGAACTACATATTCGAATGGAAAAAAAAATCTGGTAAGAAGGAAGATTTGTGGCCGCGTCATGACAGGCCTCAATTAGTTATATTTAATTTTAACGCTTAATTGGCAACTAATTCATTTTTTCAACTTTACATATTTAGATTTTTTCTTATATCCCAAGCAGGCAAAGGGAACCTTATTCTAGGCCACTTAGGTTCCTTATTGCCCAATGATCGATACAATGTGAAGCCGGTCGTGGAGCAGGGGCACAAGCGTGGGACGTAATCGCAATAAGTTGTGGATTCGAACCCCATTCGAGGAAGTGAAAAGTGGGGAACGGAAGTGGAACGGAGTGTCTTAACACTAGGTTCCCAAGTTCCCTCTGCCTACCCTGCCATGTGCGGGATACAGCGTGATTTCTTCGTTTTGGTAACAAGGGAAATCGCGGCGTTGAGTTCCGGTTCTCAACACGCTATCCCTCAAATTATCGAACAGAACGGAGTTTCCGGACACTAGGTTCCCAAGTTCCCTCTGCCTACCTAATCCTACCACAAACAAAAAAATCATCAATTGGAAATCGTACTCATAGCAACTCTATATAAAACTAAAGTCATACACACAATTTAGCAATCATTGAAACAAATTTATAGATTTAGGAAAAAAAATACAACGCAATTAACAGAAGACCGAGGCTAGTACTTCCCAACCCACGTAATAAATACGATTTCAATATAAAAAAAAAAAGGTATAATATCTTCTTGCTTTATGTTCGCAATTAACATATCCACGTGATACGTACATCGATTTAATTGGATTTTTTTATTATGTATAGTTGCAAAAATTATATTGCCTCAATTTACTTGATAGAATTTATAATAACGCTATGTAATATTAGTAATTAATAATTTACCACTTCACCTGTCGTAACAAAACTGGTTATAGGTTCAATTCCCGGTCGAGAAAATGAAATATTCCGTATTTTCGCTTTCATCGCTATGGTAACGAGGCAAAGCGCGGCGTTGAGTTCCGCACCTAATTAGCAATCCGTTTCTGCATTTGGGAATGGAAGTGTCTGTATGGGAACAACGTATCTTAACATAAGGTTCCGTAATGCCCTATGCCTTCACTGCTATGTGAAGCTAACAAATATTATTAGGTACTCGTATGTTAACAGGATGTAATCAACAATAAAATTAACTATGAATAGATTTTGGATTTATTTTATATGTTCATATTCTAGCTCTAATAACTTATCGCGTAATGTCTCTGGGAACGGAGAATTTCAACACTGGGTACCCTTCCATATACGTGAAACAGAGTGAAGCTATGAAAACATGTTGTAATATAAACAAAGCACAGCGTTAAATTCCGCAATCACACCTGGTTGATATTTAAAAAATAAATACATTTTTAAAGGTTGAGAACAAGGTGGAAAACCTCTCTAATACTCCACCTGCTTTGCGTAATTGAATATAAGCATTAATATGAAGAAAATAAATATTAAAAAAAATAATTAAATAAAAACTAGAGTACTTTGATAGTTTTTTGAAGCCACAGGTTCAAGTCCGGCTACATTTAAAGTTTTATAATCAGGATTATTCAATTTAAGAAAGCCTAGGAACCAGAGAGAGTACCAAGAAATAAATAAAGCACCTAACTGTAAACGCGACAGATTCTTCGGTCTGGTAACAAGGCAAAGCGCAGCGTTGAGTATCACCACTTAACAAGCAATGTTTTAAATACGGCAGAAAGTGAGGAACGGAAATTATTTAATGAGAACAGAGTGTCTTAACACTAAGTTCCCAAGTTGCCTCTACCTACTCTGCGATGTTCGACATACATGCGTGTTCTCTTACTGCTCTTCAATAAGATATAGGGCAAATATTTGCTAGTAGCAGTGTTAGGGGTCGTAGCCAGTATGTAACACGATACGCCAGATGGCACGCTCCTTGCACTTCCGAGGAGTGTAGCAAAAAATGTTCTTAAATGTTTAACTTGTGTATAGCATTAGAAATATTAACTAGAGGGTTCCGTTTATTTAGTTTTTTTTTTCAGCTTTGCACGTGGAAGGTTAGGCAGAGGAAACTTGGGAACATAGTGTAAAGACACTCCGTTTCGTTCTCCACTTTCCACCGAATTTAACGCATTGTGTGTTGAGTGGTGGAGCTGAATATCTAACTTTGCCTTGTTACTAGACCGAAGAAATATAATCATTACATATTTAAATTGAAAATATTATGATTTCCTCGAGTGGGAATCGAATTCACAACTTGTCACATTGCTTGTGCCTCTGCGCCTCTGCGCTACGTCAGGCCTCAAAGGTACCGTTAATGATTTATAATTTAAAAATAGTTTAATTAAATGATATAATGAAAGCAGATAAATTATAGTATGAAGACACTCCGTCTTTCGTTTTCCGTTCAATTTGAAGACATTGTATGTTAGATAGTGTAAGTCAACGATAAACTTCGCTTTACGAGCAAAAAAAAACTCACACACCCGAACGGAAACTATTACATGTAAAGTTCAACGATTACCAACGCGTCTCGATTGTTTCAGTCTAAATATAAGTATATCGATAATTTTACAATTTTTAATATTTAAAAAATATAATAAAGCCTTATGAACCTACAGTGGGAAATTACAGAACACCTTTTTCTTATATACATATTTTGTTCTTTAACTACTTCATTATTTTTTTAAAATAAAAAACATCAATAAATAATATTTAAAATAAATACTTTTTCTATAGAAAATTTAAAATATAATAAAATATTATTGACCATACAAATAAAACGCGCATCGAACCCCAATACCTACAACATGAGGATATGAAAAGCACTTGTTTGTGCACGTGAGGCACATTTGGTGCACGTCCATCTGTCACACAAAAACTACTGTACGGTGTACGCTACAGTAATGATGAATTTAATTATTTAGCACATGTGTATTTGTATGTAATTTATTATGATTTTTTTTTTCTTTTGTGTAGAAGTCAAATATATATTTAAGTTACACGCTGCTTTACAGATTTTAATTTAAGATATATTGCGTGTTCAGTGGCGGAATCTAACGCCGCGGTTTGTCACATGTCTATATTACGAATAATAGTTTATTTGGAAATATACTTGTATTATATTACATATTAAATCGCGCTATTTTAGAATTGATTTCAAATATTTTAACCATTCTTTAAGGGTACATGGAAAATATTTGTTGAACTTTGACAAAATCATCCAATAAAAAAATATTTTTTCTAACTAGCGCGGGTTCGAGTCCCGCTACAAGAAATGTTTTTTTTTCAGCTCCACGTCGTATTTCACACATGGCATGTTAGGCTTTGTCTTATTACGAGAGCTAAGAAATTAAAACTTCAAATATGTAATTTATAAGTATTAAATATTTCATTTCCTCGAGTAAGGTTCGAACCCACTATATATCGCGTTTACAGTCAAACGCTTGTGCCCCTACGCCTCAAATGTTAATTTGTTTCTAAATATTTTAGTTTTTATCATAATTATATCAATATTAAACGCTAAATTTAATTGATAATATTATCTCGAACTCCATTATGGCTTCGAGAAGCCAATTAAATGTATAGATTTCACATGAAAGATATTTATTTATTACGGTATGGTACCTATGGACATTCGGTGTAGTGAAACATTACATATTTTTGTTTCCTCGCTTCTGTGAATATAATAAGGCAAAGCGCGGCGTTGAGCTCCGTCGTTCAAAATTCAAGGGTTCGTAAAATTGGCAGAAATAGGGGAATAGAAGATCTTATAACAATAATAATGTTAAATTATATTTTTTACTAATGATTGCAGAATAATATTTAATATTTTAAAATTAAATAAACCTGCACATAACGAGTAGACATTGGGAATTTGGAAACCTAATGCTAAATACTTCATTCTGCATTCCTCATTTTCCATACAATTTGATGCATTGCATGCTTAGTGGCGGAAACCAGAACGAAGAAATAAAAAGAGTAAAATATTCATTTTTTCGGGTAGGGCCCAAACCCACATCCTGGCACGTTCCCAGCCAACTCACTTGTGCCGCTGCGCCATGAGAGGCCTCGAATGTATGTAATTCACATGCAAGTAATACGAAGCAAAGACAGCATAAAAACAAAAATTCCTAATAACAACAATTATTATCTTCAATTAGCTGATTGAGATAACTATACCATACATAAACAATACTATAGATAGTATAAAAATAACGAAATAATAAGATATGTTAATAATGTGAGATAAATATAACCGTTACACGCGGAATATGGTCGTGTTGCTTAATTAAAATAATTTGATCTGCAATCTGAATACATTATGGGGATGGCCAATAAACCACGGCGGTAGATACACACGGATGTGTATTGTGCTCGTGACCGACGCGTTTTATTTCAACATGAGGAAATGACAATTTAATTATTTTCAAACGGTTGTTACTAGTTAGTTTAAATATGCAATATATATATATATATATATATATATATATATATATATATATATATATATATATATATATATATATATATATATATATATATATATATATATATATATATATATATATATATATATATATATATATATATATATATATATATATATATATATATATATATATATATATATATATACGTAGAAGAAGAATAAGGAAGATTAAGAAATAAAAAACAAATGTTGTTGATAAAACGTATAAATATGTGAACGTAGCGGAATTGGATGTTATTCAAGATCACGGGTACATATCCTAGTACAGTTATTTATACAAAAATATACGTTTTCTTAAAAAAATGCTTTTAATGGTATATAAAATATAAAAGTTTGCTATTTCATTAAAATAACTACAAATTATTTATATATAACAGACAACATTAAGTACAGGAGGATTATGTACAAGCTTGACGTAGAATAGGCCGCTGGTAACTTTACGCTGCATTACTCACTTAGCAGGGAAGGCAGGACTATAGAAATTCATAATCAACAACAACGTTTACAGTCACACGCTTACGTCTTAGATTATAAGACAAAAACTTTACAAAATGTTTTGTGTAGTAAAAATCCAATCGCCGTTAAAACGTCTCAAAACCCAACCCATATGTTAACACAATTACAAATATTCTATATCGGTAAAATGGTCATAATAGCCAAGTGTTTCCGCTAAGAGAAATGATATCGTCTGAATCAGAATTTTTAAATTAAACGTACCATTTATATGAGAAATGTAAAGCAATTATCGATCTTAATAGTAGAAAATAGAGCTCAAAAGATATTTATTTAGAAATATTTAATTAAATTTTTGTGCGATGTAGATAAAAAAAACTAAAATATAAATAGTTTCTTTAGTGTTTTATCTATTCATTTGTATTTGTATTGATGTGCTCAAGTATATTAAAGAATTGTTTATACTCAACTCAGCTTCACACTGGATCCCGCACATTGCAGGGTAAATAGAGGGAACTTGGGAACCTAATGGTAAGACACTCCGTTCGCCACTTTCCTCGCTTTTTTATGACATTGTGAAACTTGAAAAAATCTTAATAATTTCATCATAAATCAATCAACCATACAAACTTTTTTTTAATATTTTATACATATATTTATACTTAAAAAAATGTGATGTAGTTCAAAACTGTTCGACTTTACACGAAACAGTTGTGGGTTTGTTTTCCATTTTGAAATTAGTGAGCATATAGATTTAGATATACAGTGTATCTGAACACAATGACAATGTTAATATAAGTAAATAAGGACTGGTTAACTTGAAACGTCCCTATACATACGTGTCGCCCGTAGACATTCATGCCTACCATTAAATTGTGTAAAATGCAAGAAAAAACTAAGAGCAATGCCCATTGTCCTTCTATGCTCTTAAGAAGCAACCGGAAATAAGTAAAAAGTAAAAAGAAGAAAATAAAAGAAAAGTAGAAGTAAGAAAGAAACATATTGGAATTATATTATATAATTTTCCATAAAAAAATAAAATTAACACTAGACTTTAAGTGTCGGTAAATCATCTTATATATATAATTATGGAAAAGAGCTGAAACTATTGAAAATCCTGCAGAATCCAACAAATCAAACACGCCTCTTTTTGCGTCGGAGGCTAAAAATGAATTAAAGACGATTACAATTGATTTATTTCTGTGTACTCTCAGCTTCACGCTGTATCCCGCATGAAAACATTAAATATTTAATTTGATTATATGTATTAAATATTTCATTTCCTCGACTGGGGTTCGAACCCACAACCTGTCGTTTACAGTCACACGCTTGTGCCTCTACGCCACGACAGGCGTCATTTCTATGTGAAAACAGAAAATCAGAGTGAACTCTCTATTGTAATGGTTCACAGTTTACTATACTTCAACCATTTCAGGTATGGTACTTAAATTAAATGTATTTAGAAAAGATAAAATAAAAGTTCTAGAGTGAGAAAAAAAGTGTTAAAGTACGTTCTTTCCTTTACCGTATCTTTTTAATATTTTAAACGCAGGTGCGATTTTAATGGGAGGGATTTTAACGAGACAAGGTGTGGCGTTGAGTTGCGCCAATTTATACACAATGTCTTAAAAAATTAGAAAAATGAGTATCTTAACATTATGTTACCTCTGCCCTATCTAATTAAGCACGATACAACTTAAAATTAAATTTTTAGCACTAAAATTAATAAGCTAGCCATCTAGAATTAATTTGATCACTAAAAAAGACTTAAAATTAAAAGTCCTAGCCATAATTAATTTCCCGTTACGAGGCCAACGCTACGTGTGCCGAATTTACAAACAAACAATTTAAAGTATACTAAAATGTCCATATTTCACAATCAAGTTTAAAATATATATTGACGTTATAAAAAGCCTAGGTTGATTATATATTAATTAGGCAATCACTGTCGATACATCAAGAACGCGGCGTTATATATTTTATAAACAGGAAATAAACTCACTTTATGGAACTATAGGTATACCATAGATCATTGTGACTCAATAAAATCAGTAAGCTGTTAAGCTACCTCGCCATGCAAAGAGAAGAATGAAAGGTAAAGAGTAAGTATTTTTTTGTATTTTTTTCGTTTTACGACGCGCCACAGGTGTATGTTGGGTTGAGGGAACCTGATAACCTAGTGTTCAGATACATTGCATTAGGTGCTGAGTGGCGGAAGCGAGGCCTGTCGTAGCGTAGCGGCACAAGTGTGTGATTGTAAACGATAGGCTGTGGGTTCGACCCCCACTCGAAATGAAATATATAATATTTTCAAATTAAATATTTAATGATTTCATTTCTTTGCTCAGGTACCAAGGAAAAGCTCGGCGTTGAATTCCGCCACTCAACACGCAATGCCGCAAATTCGGCGGGAAGTGGGGAACGGATGTGGAACGGAGTGTCTTAACACTAGGTTTCCCAGTTCCCTCTGCCTATCCTGCCATGTGCGGGATACAGCGTGAAGCTGAGTGGATATCGAACCCACAAGCAAATTTAAAATATATATTTTTAAACCAAGTGGAAAACCAGCCTTAATGAACATATAAAAGAACTATTAACACAAATAAGGGTCACAATGAAGATGAATTTCGATCGCCAAAAGCTTTTCGAACTTAGAGATTTCCTACAATAAATATGAAATCCGGTGAAAGGCTCCACACAAACTAATACTATAAATTGAATATGTCGACATATGATCTACTTACGCTTTACGGGTCGACCATCGGCATTAATTGAAATTCTCAAATGTCAGTATGTCCATAAAATTATATTGGTTTCTAATTTGCAACTTAGATATACAGAAAAAGTAATAAAATCGTTACGTAGATGGCTATTGTTGAATATATTTTTATCTGTGTTTAAGTGATAAGATAAAATTTTGTGTTTTTTTTGTTTCATAATGTATACCGTACATGGTGGTGTGGTTACTGACTTGGAAACATAGTGTTGATACACTCCGTCCCGTTCCCCACTTCTCGGCATTGCGAATAAACACTTTGTTCTGCTATCCACTTTCCGAATTCGTGATACATTGGGTGTTGAGTGGTGGAACACAACGCCGCGCCTTACCATTTTACCAAAGTAAAGAAATGAAAATGTTAAATATTTAAATTGGAAATATGAAATATTCATTCCCTCAGTGAAATCGAACTCACAACCTCCTGCGCTACGATAGGCCTAATATATTTACCCGCATCAATAAATAATCTATAGCCTAACACAATTTATATGTTAAAAAAACACTATTTTATCTTGACATAGGCATAATTGCTTGTACGATTTTAATAAAACATAGCGAAGAACCCAGTTCATTAATGAAGAAAAAGCCTTTCAATTACATAAACTGTACTTTCATCGATTAATTAATGTAGGAGCTATGAATCAATAGAAAATTACGCTACCAGACACGTAGACAGACAGATCAGACGAGTATAACGCGCATCTTTTTGCGTCGGAGGTAAAAAAACACAACTTAGCTTATTTTTCTCGTGGAACTGAACTTGTTACTGTACATAATCTTGTACATAATAACACCTAAATTAAAAATTTTAATATAGGAAATATATACAAATCCATAAATAACATCGGTAACATCGTCGGTATAAGAAGCAGCCGCAGGCGATAACTTTTACGTGAGGCACTTTAATAGTAATTGAAACAAGTTAGAAATAGAGGCGATGAATTAAAAAGTATGATAACATGTAATGAATATATATATTTTTTTATATACATCTGTATATCGTATATATAATTTTATTATCAATTATTTTACAGTTATACAAGGCGGCGTTAAGTTCCGTCACACAACACACAAAGCCTCATTTTTGACGGAAAGTGAGAACGTAGTGGCTAAAAAAAATACCAGTATCGGTTTCTTAGGAATTTATTTTTGATGCCTATACTCATTATACACGGTTAAACGCTATATATTAGCTTATATATTAATTAGCACTTAGACTTATTACGGCCGAAGTATCTAAAATCTGTACTTATGTACAGATTGTAGCCTATACGTTATTCTCTTATAAGCTTTTCGTTTATTTAAATCTTTTCAGTACTTTTGCGTGAAAGTGGAACAAACAGACATATCAACTTTCATATTTACAATATTAGTAATACGAGTCGTTATTAGGAAACTTTACTTGCAAATGAAAATTCCGTTCGTGATTCCTAGAGATCCTTTCTTAGTCTTCTCGATCCACCCTAATGAACTTACATGCCAATTTTCAGCGTTCTACGCCGCATAGTTTTATTTTCTGCGTACCATACATTTACATATATATAATTGTTGCTTTCAATGGGTATAGAACCCACACCGTTCTGTTCACAATTGCGTTTTCTTTTTGTGTCACTTAAGTATAAATATTAAAAAGGATATTAATTATTGTTTCTCTAAGCTTCACGCTGTATCTCGTCCATAGCAGGCTAAGCTGAGGGAACCTGGGTACCTAGTATTGAGACACTTTTACACTTTTTCCAATCAAGCCATTACGTGACGAGCAGCGGAACTCAACGCCGCACTTAATAATCACATTAACTTTTACAGCATCAATTAAAATCATATATTAAACATTTAAATCGCATAACGAATAATATAACGTCCTTATAAAATACATAAAACTGCTTAATGTGAAGATATTAGCAATTTTCATTTCCTTAGATATATATTTAACAAATCTTGATTAATAGTTTTAAATGGGGGCGTACATACCTAAATTAGTCGCACTTAGAGATAATAATTAGCATTTAATTGACATTAAAGAGATATATAGATATATGATATGAGGTCTGTAATGGCGCATGGTTACATGAGCGGTACTGTAAACGTGACAGATTGTCAATCATGGTGCACTCCTCATACACCAGGAAAAAAAATACTTAGTATTTTCATATATTTACTCTGGTAACAAAGCAAAATTCGGCGTTGAGCTCCGCCATTTAACACGCATTGTAATTACAATTCAGTAGAAAGTGGTTAGCAGAACGAAATGTCTCAATATTAGGTTCCCAAGTTCCCTCTGTTTACTCTAACAGGTACGTAATACAGTGTGAAGCTGAAAATATGTAAAAATTAAACAAACAACAAAAGAAAGAAAACAAAAATAAACGGAATGAATTGCAAAGTTACAAACAAAACAAGCTCGATATAAATCGCCATTTTCCATAAATTTTTTAAAAGATAAAAATATATATATTATGCATAAATTATTTTTTTACAACTCAAGACTTCCTCTTTAAACATAATATATGGTTTTATGTAGTAATTAGAAACAAATAAATTAGCCATTTCGATATCAGCATCTCATTTTTGATATTTTAGTTTCATGTCAAAAAAATCCTGCATATAGCAAAGGGAACCTGGGAACCCAGTATTAAGAACATGACTGTTCAGATTAATATACTCTCGTTATTTTCTGTCGAATAATCGAGGCATAGTGTGTAAAGTCGCGGAACTCAACGCCGCGTTATGCCTCGTTGAGGAGCGAACCTACAGCTGTAGTATTAACAGTCACCTCAAAAAGGATACTAGTTAGAAAGGACCTTTCTTATACTTAGATACCTTTAAGAATATGTGTACAAAGTTTCATGGTAATCGGTTTAGTCGTTTTGACGTGAAAGCATATCAAGGTAATTTTCATTCACATTTATAATAATATGATAAAAATATTAATATTTTTTTTTCAGCTTCACGCTGTATCCCGCATATGACAGGGCAAAGGAGACTTGAGGATTCCGGCACTACGTTTTGTTCCCCAATAATTAAATGTAAACACAGAAAATAAATCAAATACGCAAAAGAAACATAAAAATATATTCAAATTATAATTATTTTCTTCACATATGTAGCTATCTCGTATTAGAACTTTAAAGTAATGAATTATTTATACATACCAATAAACGTCTTAGAGACATTTATTACACTTTTAATTAAAATACTTAAAGAAAACTTTCAACCAAAACAGTTGGTGATGGGCAAATACTTAGATAATATTCATGATTGCGTGTTAATTCTTTTTTTATAGCTTTACGCTGCATCCCGCACATAGTGAAGTAGGTAGGGGGAACTTGGGAACCTAGTGTTAAGTCAGAGACAAAACTGTTTCCCATTTCTTTCTCTTTCTTCCTTAGCTTCACGCAGTATCCCGCTCGAGGCAGGGTAGGCAGAGCGAACCCGGGAACCTAGTATTAAGACACTCGGTTTCACATCCGTTCCCCACTTACCGCTGAATTTGAGGCATTGCGTGTTGAGTGGCGGAACTCAACGCCGTGCTTTGCCTTATTACCAGAGCGAAAAAATGAAACATTAAATATTTAAATTGGAAATATTAAATATTTCATTTCCTCGACTGAGGATCGAAGCCAGAACCTATCGGTTACAGTCACACGCTTGTGCCGCTGCGCCACGACAGGCGATTCCTATCACATTATTGAGATGGCGTTAATAAACAACAATAACTAGCTGTAAGTCTTGGATCTATTATAAGAAGAACAGATTCAAATCAGATTACGTCAAAAAAATTTTGAAGAAATTTTAATATTACTCGTAAAATCCCACTCGATGTTCAAAAATGTTAGCCCAGTGGGCGTAACAGTACTTACCTACATAAAATACATATAAACTGAACTACTTTTTATATTGTACATATTAGTAAAGATGTATTGACTCATCGTGTCATTGCTAACGCGGTACGTAATCATAATGGCAATAACATCATCAAAATCGGAGCAGCCGTGGGTTGATTTGACTACTGCATACAAATGTTCTAATATAAAGATATGATTTATGAGAAGCCTGTCATGGCGCAGAAGCGCAAGCATACACTGTAAACGTGACATGTTGTGGGTTCGATTCCCACTCGAGGATATGAAATAATAAATATTTTAAATTTAATTATTTAATGCTTTCATTTCTTAGCTCTGGTTACAAGGCAAAGCGCGGTGTTGGGCCACTCAACACGCAATGCAAATTCGGCGGAGAGTGAGAAATGGAATGGAGTGACTTAACACTGGGTTACCAGGTTCACTCTGCTTACACTGCCATGTGCGGGATAATGCGTGAAGCTGTGAGTGTGTAAACGATTGATAGACAGGCCTCAGGAAGCAGAGGCACACACGAGCGGCTGTAAACGCGACAGTTTGTAGGCTTTATTTTCACACGAGAAAATTAAATATTCAATATTTTCATTTCCTCGCTGCGGTATGAAAAAAAGTGCGGCGTTGAGTTCCGCCCCTCAACAAGGACTGCTTTTAGAATGTGACAGTAGTACGAAACTGAGATCCGCTATGTTTTGACCCTACTGAGATGATACAGCCTTATATTAACGTATCATTCATTACTTTCCAATAGGTGCGGGTTCAAGACCCGCTAGACACAAGTTATCTAAAAACATTCTTCTATCATAACGGAGGAATATCACTTTAAAATGTTAATATTAAATATTTTGTACATATTTACGTGGCTTAAAGCCTGTCGTGGCACAGGGGCGCAAGCGTTCGACTGTCAAAGCAACAAGTTTCACTTGTTCAACGTTTCAAATTCGGCGGAAAGTTAGAAGCATAAGTGTCTTAATGGGAACGTAGTATCCAATACTTTCTTCTTCATCATCTTCTTACCCTCCCATGTGCAGGATACAGCGTGAAACTGATTCTATGTATTGATATTAGTTATTTTTGCTAAGTTTTTCCTGCTACATTGAAATGAACAGAATGGTAATTCCATATATTTATGATATTTTTCCTTTAAATTGTCCATTAGGATTCGAACTTCTGATATATATATATATATATATATATATATATATATATATATATATATATATATATATATATATATATATATATATATATATATATATATATATATATATATATATATATATATATATATATATATATATATATAATATATATATATATATATATATATATATATATATATATATATATATATATATATATATATATATATATATATATATATATATATATATATATATATATATATATATATATATATATATATATATATATATATATATATATATATATATATATATATATATACATATATATATATATATATATATATATATATATATATATATATATATATATATATATATATATATCAGAAGTTCGAATCCTAATGGACAATTTAAAGGAAAAATATCATAAATATATGGAATTACCATTCTGTTCATTTCAATGTAGCAGGAAAAACTTAGCAAAAATAAGTAATATCAATACATAGAATCAGTTTCACGCTGTATCCTGCACATGGGAGGGTAAGAAGATGATGAAGAAGAAAGTATTGGATACTACGTTCCCATTAAGACATATATATATATATATATATATATATATATATATATATATATATATATAATATATATATATATATATATATATATATATATATATATATATATATGTCTTAATGGGAACGTAGTATCCAATACTTTCTTATATATATATATATATATATATATATATATATATATATATATATATATATATATATATATATATATATATATATATATATATATATATATATATATATATAATATATATATATATATATATATATAAATTTTTTGCTAAATTTCTAGCCAAATACGAGTGTATGTACAAGTGGCGGACGCCAACGCCGCTCTTAACTTTGTTACCAGAGCGAAATCGTTGCGCATACATTGCTAAATTATTATTTTTTTTTGCTTTATTTTCATTCTTATTTCCACCGAAAAAACTTACGGAATTCGATGTCGAAAAATATAAAAAATTACATATTCTCGAATGAGGATCGAACCCACTACCTGTCCCGTTTACAGTCACACGCTTTCCCTGCGCCTTAACAGATGAGCAATGCACACAATTCTGTTTGTTCAATACAAAACTATAAGGAAGCGATTGCGCAAATTCGCACGACCTCATGGCATCCGCGTTCGATATTTATTTTATTGCCGTAATGTATAATTCTACCAGCCATTAATTAATGTGTGAAATAAATATGACCTCTGTTGGATTTTTTTAGAATACTTGCTTCTTAATAGCGAGATGTATGGTACGAGTATATGGAGCTTTATTTTTGAGTTGAGCTTTTAGATAATTTGTTCAGTTTAATTGGTGTTGCAATTCAATGCCGTTGATTTTTTTTCCAGCTAGACATTGCATGCCACACTTAGCAGGCTTGGCACGGAAAAAAACGAGTGTTAAGACACTGTGTTTCCATAAAAACATTTCCTTCTCTCACTTTTCGCCGAATTTAGGGCATTGCGTATGTATTGGTATACTTCACTTGTTCTTTATCTCGTTACCAGACTGATTAAATTGAAAAATTAAATGTTTATATGTTTATAACGAAGATATGAAAAAAAAAATGGGCAGAGAGTGAGAAACGAAATTTCTTAATAAAAGCTTAAAGCTGTCTACTGTGTTGAAAAACACATAAAGCTCCTTTAAATAACTTTTGACTTTTGATGTGTCTTTAATAATGACACAGAAACGCAGTATTCCAATATTCGATTATAATTTATCAGTTATGTCGCGTATAAACATTACTCCAAGGAGATATAAATCTATAACGACCTTGTTTAATGTTTACTCATACCACGCTTTTGCCGCATCAATTACTTTACCAATTACTTATATTTAAAAAATAAACAGATATTATCATACTTTTTTAGAAAACGTATATATGCTAGCTAGCTAGGCTAGTGTTAAGACACTCCGTTCCAATTGAGTTCTCCACTTTCCACCAAATATGAAGCATTGTGTGTTGAGTGGTTGAACTCAACTTTGCCATTTATTACCAGAGCGAAGAAATAAAAACATTTAATTTGAAACTCGAAAATTAATACACGTCTATTATTCCCAAGTTCTATAAAAAGAAGTACACCGACGCAATTATTTTTAACGTTAAAATGGACCGGTTCGTGCGAGACATTTGAATAATAAAGATATGGGATTTCTCATAAACAAGCATATGCCACATAACTACTTATCAAATTCAATTCTAATGGCGATATAGATCAATACATATGCAGATACGACAGTCTATCGATCTGGCGTTATCTTGGTCTTAAGATGTTATTACTTAATAGTTAAAAATAAAATATGCAATAGAAGTATGATAAGGCCTATTTATAGAAATAAACCGTGTAATAATAAAAAAATTATATGAAACTCCCAAGGTTTGACAAAACGCTTAGATCGAAATGACAACAGTGGCGCTCTAGTTTACTAGCCACTACCAACCAATCGCTACTAAACTTCAAAGATTGTTTTTTTTTTCATACTTTAACTTGGCTGGCTACAGCAGGGTAGACACAGGGAACTTTGTCGTAAGCCACTACGCTTCTATTAAGACACTTCCGGTCATATTTTTCGCTAAAATTGAAACAGTGCGTGTTGAATACCCGCAATGCCGCTTTATCTTGTTACCTTTGTTGGTAAATGAAATCAAACCCACGTACGTATTTACGGTCCTTGCGACAAGAATGAAAATAAAATCCACTGTTTTTTCCGCAAATATCGCCTAGCAATATCATTTTCACATAGCAATGTTTAAAAAACTAAACATAATTTTACTTACACAACGGCCATGGTCATATGTAAAAGTAGCAAAAGCAAATTGACAATAGGCACATTACTAGTCAATATAGTGCTAATTTAGATTTTATAACCTACACCTAAAATTCGGTGGAAAGTGGGGAAAGGATATGGAACGGAGTGTCTTAACACTAGGTTCCCGGGTTCCCTCTGCCTACCCTGCCTCGTGCGGGATACAGCGTGAAGCGCATCCTCCATATGAACATCCATAGATAACATAATACGCTAACACATTCAATCGAGTTTGCAAACAGTATACAGTTTCGCAACATAGGTCAAGTTGTCTAGGCCTTCGTTAACATATTAAACATTTTGTTTATTACGTATCTATTCAACCCGGTGTCTCGAAAAATTGGTAATGCCTAAAAGGTAAATCCACTGTAACGATAGCAAATATCCATTTAAATACATGCCCATATATAGATATATTATAATATATGTCCATACATGGGCATATATATTACAAATTTATCTATCACCCAGCTACTCTTTGACAATTTACCGTAGCGAGCGTTAAGTTCGGCAATTGGCGATGTCGCAACGTGCCATCGCGGCAATAACATTACGTATTCATACAATAAAACAGAAATAACGAGATGTGCCCGAAACAAGAATCTTCGTAAAAGCACATACATACATACGAATTATTCCAAAACTGGTAATATTACTTTGGAGATGACACAGCATAGGTATACGTAACAGCTACATTATATTATATAATTTTATATATTTTACTAAATGTCAAAATGAATCTTAACAATGACAACAAATGACAAACAAATGAATCTTTGGGTAATCTGAAGAATGTCACAGTGAATGTGAAGAAGAACGCAATCAGATGGTTTGGATGTATTCAGAGAATAATTGAAGAGAGAGTAGCAAAAAAGCTTTTGATGCAAAGTGTGAGAGAGTCATGGCACTCTGTTTACCCTCCTCTGGTAAACCCCACTCACCCTAAGACATTATAAGACAAATTATTAAATTAAACAGAATTATTAAACACTACATACTCTCTGCATATTATAAGTGAAAAAAAAGGAAATTTTATATTGAAAAAGCTGCACGAAGCTATGTGAAATAATGTATTAAGAATCATTTGTCGGGGAACGAGTTACATGCGCTCCGCGGTATGTGAATCGTTTTGTTTATGACCGTGTATTGGCTACTTTTCTACTTTTAGAGAAATTCTATCGATCACTAATTTACCTATTTTTTTATTAACCAAAAGCTCAAATCATAAGCTTTTCTCTGTGATTTTTATTGTTAAATAAAACCAAAAGAACAAGTTAGTTGTTTTCATTAGGATTAAAAAATTACATATTTTTTGTATATGTTGAGGTCAGTCGTTGTATAGAGACACAAGAGTGCGTCTGTAAGTACGAGAGATTGTGGGTTCGATCCCACTCGAGGAAATGAAATATTCAATATTTTCATTTTCTTCGCTCTGATAAGGAGGCAAAGCGCGACATTGATGATGAAGATATATTTCATTTTTAACTATAACTACTACAGAAACCGTATAAGCCTCTTAATTTTCTGTACCTGAAGATATCCATCCATGTACCAATTTATTTGAAGGCACATTTAAAATATGGTTTTGATTTTTTTTTATGTAATTATTTAAGCAAACTATCAAGAGAAAACAGAAAACTATTTTGAAAAACCACGAATATCCGATATGATATTAGGTTCCTATGTTCCCTCTGCCTAATCTGATATGTGCGGGATACAGAGTGATCCTGAAAGAAAGAAGGGAACTATATATATTTTTTATTAGAAGTATTTTCAATTTCGAAATTTAATTTGTATTCTCTACTCTATGAAATAAAGTGAAGGTTGATTATTTTTTTATACTTTTAATGGTAAGTAAGTAACAACAGAAAACGGATTTAGCAGGTTTACTTTAATCTAGCTTTACTGTCCTGTATAGGGTGCTGCATATGGCAGAGGGAACCTGGGAACCTAGTACCAACATTCCGTTCCCATTAAGACACTATCGTTCCCGTTCCGTTCCCGTACTGCCAAAATGTAGAACCATTATACGTTTAGTGGCTAAATTCAACACCGTTCTTCCTCTCGTTAAAACTGGTAGCCCCAAATGATAATCGAACCTACAACTGCTGCTTTTACAATCACACACTTGTTTCTGCGCTATGCGAACCTAAACTCCATACTTTATCTTACCATAATCACACCAACATCAAATGAACTACCTGAATAACCAATACAGATAATATAACTATAGTTTCCCGAAACTGTTCATAAACGTAACATTTAAGTATTCAGCAATAAAACCATTCATTACAATACAAACATACATATACATTCTGTACTATATATATATGTATATATAAAAGATCCAAAGATAAATGCTACGGGAGCAAATAAAAAGGCACTTCATGTTATTATAGTGCAATAAACATCGGTTCTGTTTATATCCTAACAATCCAACTGATAATAGGTTATTAAAATTGTATGGTGTTCGTGGAGTAGATATGGATGGGCTCGGGTCAGATTTTTGGGGATTAGCTCTATGGTAGCGAAGACCTTGGTTTGACACTTGAACACCTGTGCTTTTAATAAGTAATTAAGGAATTATTGAAAATTATGGCTATGTATGTAGGTATCTATATTTGAAATAAATCTGTAACTGATCATTGTCTGTACATTTTTTTTTTCTTTTTTTTTCAGCTTCACGCTGTATCCCGCACTAGGCAGGGTAGGCAGAGGGAACGGAAGTGAAACCTAGTGTTAAGACACTCCGTTCCACTTCCGTTCCCCATTTTCCGCCGAATTTGAGGCATTGCGTGTTGAGAGGAGGAACTCAACGCCGCGCTTTTTGCCTTATTACCAGAGCGAAGAAATGAAACATTAAATATTCAAATTGAAAATATTAAATATTTCATTTTCTCGACTGGGGATCGAACCCAGAACCTGTAGGTTACAGTCACACTCTTGTGCCGCTGCGCCACGACAGGCCTCAATCTGTACATTGAAGATATATTAAACAATATCTTAAAGGGGACGGTTATTATTATAATAGGGCTAAAAATAGTTATTTTTTTTCTGTTTGTCTGTGTGTTTGTACACGCTTATCTCAAAAACGGCAAACCAGATTTAAATGCAATTTTCACTACTATATTTTGGCAAGCTCTCTTCAACAACTTTAAGTGCTTATTTTGTTAAATTAAATTAATGTAATTTTTTAAGCTTTTTCAGGTTAAAAATAAGAAAATTAATTTAATTTAAAATATTAAGTTCGACGAAATTACTATAAAATTTCTTCTTAAAAGTGATTATACAATTAGAACAAGAAAATAATCAAAATAAAGTTAAAAAAGGAGTGTAATATAAGGGGACGGGCGACTCGCTAGTATATAATAAAATCGTAACGGATCGATGTTTATTAAAGGAACATGTATAAGAAACAAAAATATTCTTTGTTTGTTTGTCTTTGAGCTTGTTACGTAACAAAAAAGTTAAAGTTAAAGATTACAAATTTAATTGTTAACTTTATTACAGACGAAAACTCATTTTCTTTGAAATAAAATAATTAATTTATTACTAGGCGTGTAATGATTTATTTTTAGGACACTTTTAACTTTTAACTTTTCTGGATGTTTTCCTTTATTTTTTGTTGAAAGGTCTCACTTTGTACTAAAAAGAAACAGCAAAAACGATACACAAGTGCTTGATGTTTTGTTTGCTTCGCCTTTCAATTTAATTTTTTTTCTAAGCTCTAAGAAAAGGTATATCTGAATTATTTATATTAATTCAGGTCGATCAATGAAAAATCAAAATCAAATGATACAGTACTTTAGAAAGTAAGAAAATATATATCCTAGTAATTTTAAAGTTGAGAAAAATGTTATTATAAAGGTTTTGTTATTTTTTGTTTTAATAGAAAACTTAAATCACTTTGTTCTCTTTCTTATTTTTGCTAACATTTCAATATATTACGTGATAAGCGGCGGATTTAAACGCTGCACTTAGTCTTATTACACAAAAAAGCTAAAAACAATATTACAAACTGAACAAATAACGCAATGTTAATTTACATATAAATACTTTAATGCTAAATGAAAAACCGAAAAATCGAATTCACTACCCTCCGTCAGTAGTGACCACAAATTTCCTACAGAACCCCACAAAAGAAAAGCTCACCGGACTGCCCATCACCATCAACATCTCATATCGAACAGTATTCTTCGGAGCTAATTAACGTAACTAGGCGACTAGGCGTATATAAAATTTTGATAGTAAAATTAGGATCGTTAAAACGTATAATAAAAAGCTCCATAAAGTACTCATAAATTTGGTAATATATGAAAGGTAAGTTGAGATAGCGTCTTGTTTTATAGTTAGTGTAAAAAGTTTCACACTTACGACTTTGTGATTTGTATTTCATAAGCGTTATTCGATGATAAAAGTTTTAATATGATAAGATTACCTATATATTGTGAGATGAGGCCTTGAACCTTGCGTACAAACGCGAGAGGTTGTCGGTTCGATTCTGACTCGCGGTCATTAAGTATTTAATATTATATTTCTTTCGTTCTTTTAACAGGAAAAAGCGCGGCGTTTAATTCCACCATCTAACACGAGAGAACAAACAAGATGACACTATTTTTTTAGTTTTAAATGCTTAAAAACATCACTATATTTATACGTCTACAACATTTTTTTTGTTACACATAGCCAAATTTTTGTTGGCACTGAATTTTTGGCGGAACTCAACGCCGCATGTTGCCTGACATACCATACCAAGTATATATTATTTAAAAAAATAGAAATATATTTACAATTAGAAAACACTAAAGACTTTAAGACGGCAATAACCCTAGATGTTATATGTCTACTTCGTACCTCTTACAAACCGTCAAGATTTTCCTAATAACCCAGTACCACTTTAAAAATATCAAAAAAAATAACCTCTTTTTCTGGACATCGATAAAAAACGTAACCTAACCCTGAAATAATTACGTAACAAACTCCCCGCATACTTTTATGTACATATATAAATACTCAAAACATTCGTAGCTTACTTACTTCTTATCTGATTATAATTATATAAGCAATCAATTTTCACAGCTACAAGTCAAGTAATTTGTTTTACTCGTTTCTCACGTTTATCAAGTGGTGATTACATTTTTTTTTTATAATTATGAGGTAATATGGAATTAAATAAGACGCTATAGCTCATTGGTGTATAAATCTTGTACGGTGGTAGTATGGATGCCCGTTCCGTTGTATGTATTTTTTTTAAGTTTTACTTATCCTGTTATGTAGAGTAGAGAACCAAATATTAATATACTTAGTTGTCTTTTTGCTTAGAAATAAGAGACATTGCGTGTTGAGTGGCGGAACTTAACGCTGCGTTTTAAAACTCAGATTGTTTATGAATTATTTGTGTAGATATAATAATTATTAAAATTTAAATCTCAAAACGTTTAGTGTAACAAAAATAAATTATTTCAGATTAAGCAAATTAACACTTTCTCCCTCAAGGAGAGTAAGCAGTGTAAATCTTACGTTTTGACCTTCCGTTCCACTCACAATCACTCAATTTTCGAGACATTATATGTTGATAGCGGAACTCAACGCCGCGTTTTGATTCGACGCCAAAACAATGAAATAAAAGTATAAAATACTTTATTTCCTCAAGTCTGATTTAAACCCAATTACAGGTTTACGACCACGACCGGGCTTAGAAACAAAAGAATTAATAGAAGAAGATACATACGCTATTAATACTTATGTAAAAATAAAAATACCAAGTTCCTTAGATTTAAACACACAAACAAACTCTCCAGCTACAGCTTCCAACATTGCGAACCATTAATTATTACATACATAAAAAACAGTGTCCAATAATCATAATATTTCGAATTCAATCAAAACAAAACCATAAGATCTGATTAAAGAATCTGTGATCAAACGTTGATAGTCGAGAAAGTAGCCTAATGAATTAATGAGACCCTAATTTCTAATATAGAGTCTACGCGTGTGGTCCACAGACTATGAACAGAAACATCTAATTTATATCTTTCTAAGTATAGCCGAGAACATTTTTAATTGATTGTTGAATGTCTATTACTCTGAGATTATCTTTGTAAACGTTGTTTATTTGAGAAACATGGACCTCCGTGTTCTGTAAATTGATGGTATTTCAACTAGAATCACTTGTTGAGTGTACGTGATATATGGTGTAGGGTATAGTGGTACAGGGTGACGAGTGCGAGTGTTAACGCGATAGATTGTGGGTTCGATCCTATATTGAGGAAATTAATTCTTTGTATTCGTCGCTCTGGTAACAAGGAGAAGCACGCTGTTGCGTTTTTCTAATAAACAAGCAATGCTTTCAGATTTTAATGAAAAGTGGGGAACGTAAGTGTCAAGGTGCACCTGATATATATATATATATATATATATATATATATATATATATATATATATATATATATATATATATATATATATATATATATATATATATATATATATATATATATATATATATATATATATATATATATATATATATATATATATATATATATATATATATATATATATATATATATATATATATATATATATATATATATATAAACAAATAGACATTTCAACGAAGAAGGACCTCTTGGAAACCGTCCAAGCTCCCGGACCAACTAAGCCATTCGTTAGAATATTATGAAAAAAAAAGTACATACACTGGAAAAAATAAACTAACCAAAACGCGCATACAATTTAAGCAACGCCAGAATTAATATACTATTGACATCATCATAGTGTAAGCAGTATGTGATATTAAAGGATTCAAATACTAATGAGGAGGGAAATAAATTCGATATTATTGCTAATTTTATATAACTACACAATTAATTCCCCAAGCGAGTATCGAACCCACAACCCGATTAACAGTCAGACGCTTACTCACTCCGCCACCGTGGCTTTAAACATACACAGTACATAAATTAACATGTTAAAATAACCCCAGTAAGAGCAATCAACTGGCCCATATTGAAATTACCAAATAATTTCCTAACATTTAAACATTTTACATTAGTTTAGGTTGTAAGGAATGACGTAACGTCCACTCCGTGTAACATCTCCAATTTCATTATAAATTTGAATCAATTATTTTTTTAAAATTTCACAATCAAAGAATTGCAAATATTCTATATGCAAAGTAAAACAATAATAGTTTTAATTGATTTTGCAAAATAACCTTGAGATTTTTACAGATAAGAGATGCAAGAAAGTAAGCGATAGATAGTAGTGGATTCAATTCCATTGTGGGACAGTATTACTGTCATTTTCTCAGCTTCACGCTTTATCCCGTATATATAGCAGTGTCGGCAAAGGGAACTTGGGAACCTAGTGTTAAGACACTTCGTATCGTTCCCTACTTTGAGGTGTTGCGTATTAAGTTGCGGAATTCAACGCAGCACTTGGCACTGTACCAGAGTGAAAAAAAGAAATAGAATATTTAATTTTCATTTATTCGAATAGGATCTAACCCACAACTTATAATTTACAGTCACACGTTTGTGCATTTGCGCCGCGACAGGCATTTTACCTTTCTGATATAACAGAACGTGTCGTTGAGTATAGTCAACCAAGTAAGTATAGAAAATTAATTTTAATACGAAATATCTCTTTACCAAAGTTAATTTTGGTGGATAACGAGTGAATTTAAAATAAAAAAAAAAATCAGAACAACTTTCGTTATTTGAACCTGTACCCCACACAATCGTAAATCATCCGCGTTCGTAACAAAAGACGTTCAAACGAATTTCTAAATACTAATTGGACCGCAGTAAAGATCCGCCATTATAAATACGAAACTCATTTCTATTAGCAAATAGTTACAAAAATTTTATATTAAATGCTTTACTGAGAAAGAACATAAAATCTTGTTCGTTATTGGGTACGGCGTTGTTTCTTGTACGTGCATATGTATGTATGTTTGTATGTTTTTAGGTCAACTTAAAAGGGTATAAGTATATTATTGTCCTAATTTAGTCTCCAGATATTTAGAAATTAACTTATTAGATATTAAGTCAGTGTGAAATTCTTTTTCAGCTTCACGCTGTATCCCGCATATAACAGGTTAGGCAGAGCGAAGCTGATATTTTAGTGTTAAGACTCTCTGTTCCTTATGATACTTCCGTATTCCGCTTTCTAGTAAATTTTCAAGGCTTTGAGTGTTGAGGGAGGAGATGAGACAGCATTAGACACAATGCAGAGCTTTGCCTCGTTACCAGAGTGAAGAAATGAAAATATTAAATATTTTATTTCCTCAAATAATAATCGAACCCATAACCTGTCGCTGTAACAGTCACGTGCTTCTGCTACTACACCGCGACATGCTTCAACTTGTACTTGTGTTGTGTCACATAAAAAATAATAGCTAAAGCTATTTGATTAGCTCTAAAGGATCGAATACTAAGATTTTGAGAATCTTGTATACGTTTAGCGATTAATATATTTTATAATGTTAGTGTTGGTACTAATTTATTGTGTTTAAATACTAACTATTACAATGCTTAAATACTATTTAGCTAGCAACACCAAGCAGTAATCAAATACAACTTACTTATTCTATATTATTTTAAGAAAATATCCATTTAAAAAAAAAAACGAGATATCATTTCAACTCTACATTAATACCTACATTGACCATTATAGCCGAGCTGCGCCCGCGCATCACGCACACGGCGCCACACTTACGCACACACACAATGAAAAACGACTAT
Organism: Eueides isabella; assembly: GCA_019049475.1. Classification (NCBI taxonomy): domain Eukaryota; kingdom Metazoa; phylum Arthropoda; class Insecta; order Lepidoptera; family Nymphalidae; genus Eueides; species Eueides isabella. Next base: position 1,351,239 of record CM032384.1, read on the forward strand.
AAACAAATGTGCTAAGTAAAAAATATTATTATAGCATAATACGCCATAAAACACGAGAGATCATAGTGCTAGTAGCGGTTCTAAAACTTTTGTATTTATTTTTTTAATATGAATTCCGTATCACTCCTACAAAAAAAACCATGTAAAGCCAAGTAACTTTTTTTCAGACGTGAGACTAATTCTCTTAATTCTTCTATCTTTGATGCTTCAGCGCCACCGGATAAGGAAGGCAGAAGGTACATTTTTTTCTAAGAAATCCCAAGCATTATGTGAATATTTGGCACAGGATAATGGCAACAATGGTCCTGGCGAGGCTTAATTCTACAATTGTAGCTATGGAATGAAGTAAAGTGCATTATAAAAAGTCTTCCGATAATAATAATTTCAAGGTTACAGGAAGTGACTAAAAATTGATTTCCTGAAATTTTCTCAAAAAAGGCGTTTACGTTTTATATTCACCACAAATAAAAGCAAGTTATGTCTCTTACATTTATAATTGAAGATCTTGTAAATATTACGTTTGTAGATAATTTTAATAATTCATTCGAAATAACGACGCAATTACTTTTAATGGGCGATTTGTATCAATTTTAGTCAATATCCACATATTTTATTAATACTTTTTATTAGCTTGCTAATGATTTATTTAGGTAAGTAATTAGGTATTGATAAAATTATTCGCCATATTTCGTTAAGAAGTAGATTATCACACTCTGTTTATTGCAAGATTTTGTCAGTCCAATATAAATACTTAGTTGCAATGAAAAACATAATTTGACCCCATAATAAAAAAAAAATATGTATATATATTAGTAGTTGAGTTCTTCTGTATTAACAAAACTAGTAACACTTACACGAGACCGGTCGTGGGTTCGACCTTCACTGAATAAAATTAAATATTAATTTTAATTTGCTCGCTCTGATAACTAGGCTAAGAGCAAATCTGAGATCGACCATTCAACACGTAATGCCTCCAGAATTGGGTGAAATGTGGAAAACAGAGATATATATCTTAATGGGAACTGAGTGTCTTATAAGTATGTTCCCAGGTTTCCTCTGACTCCAATGCAATATACAGTATATAGCATGAAATCAAAAACAAAAAAAAAATAATACACCAAAACTTTGAGAAGCACACTAGAGACGGTACTCCAACATAAACAATGTCAGTGATTTCTATTAAAGCTATTCGGCATTTCGATATACGAATTATATTAGAATAAATGTCTGGGAACTTGCGTCTGCGCAATGTTCAATAAATAACAGACGGACGGCCAGTAATGAGCTCAGTGGGCCTTATTTGCATATATGTAGAGATCATTTTGAATATCACATGCCTGAGTAATATATAGGTAATAAAATTCATAATTTTTTGGTAATTTAAATCGTCTTTGTTTAAAGTTTAAGGACAGACGCCTACGTATCTTGCTCTACAAAATCTGGCAATTAATTAGAATTTTGTATTGTATCTATATATATATATATATATTATGTAAATGTAGATGAATTGAACGATTTTTATTGTTTTTTTAGTTTGATAATTATGTTGCGGATGCGAATTGGTTGGAAGAAGGTAATTTTAGATGCGAGTATTGTGTTTAATAAAGAAGTCTTAGCGAAAGGTCATGTGTTTGTAAAATAAATATTTGAATCTAGATTTATTTCTTAAATTCTCGTCTATTAATACCATTAAATATCTCTATATATATATAGTATAGGATAGATAAAGGTTTGAAAATACCAGTTTCACTGTAAATCATCTTAATTCTGAATCTTATTGACCAAGTGCTACCTAAAATCTCAAAATAAGTAGATAATAGAGAAAAGAGCGTTGCAATTTGATGTACAATATTCATACAAATTTAACGATATATATAACACATTTATTTAAAGAGATATATATATATATATATATATATATATAATATATATATATATATATATATATATATATATATATATATATATATATATATATATATATATATATATATATATATATATATATATATATATATATATATATATATATATATATATATATATATATATATATATATATATATATATATATATATATATATATAACAGGCGCGTTAACATTTAGTCAATGAGTTGCTGCGTCATGACGGTCTCAAATAGCTAAAAGCATACTAATGTTATGTATGTGAATGTAAGTTTGTTTGTTACGCTTTAACGCCTAAACTACTCAACTGGATATCATGAAACCTTGCACATATACCTTTAGAGGTTATAAAAGAAAATAGGATACTTTCTATTAAAAATTTTAGCTTCACACCGTATCTCTAGTGGGGTAGCCCAAGAAAGCACCAAAGGCCGTGTAAAACGTATTTACTCGTAAGTAAACTGTTTAAAATTAAAAAATATATATATTTTCAAAATCATTTTTAACAGATATTTATGATTGTTTGAAATCTTATTAACTATAGCTTGAGCTGTTGTGTCTCTTTCCATATAAAAATTAACATTTATGTATTTCAAGCGGGTGAAGTCGCGCGTGTCCGTAAGTATATAATAAAAAAAATCTACTTTAGAATAAACAAAAAAATCATATAAAATCATTAACCATTTGTAGAATTGTAATCAATAAATACGAGTATCGGAGTAGGTATGCAATAAAATACTGACAAGCTAAATGTGACAAAGCTAGACTAGGCATGGACAGAATGTCTCTTAAATAGATAATATGGAATATTATCGTTGTTCATTCACCTCGGATGCACGATTTATAGTACGGATTGAGGATGTAACTAAATATTTTCACACTGCCCATGGCAGAGTAGGAAAGTTTGAGAACATAGTGTTAAAACACTCAGTTTTGTTCCCTTTACGCCAAATTTGAGGCATTGCATGTTCAGTTGCGGAACTTTTAAGAGCAAAGAAATACAATAAAATTCACAACCTGTCGGGTTTACAGTCACACTCTTGTGTCGCCACAATAGGGCTCGACTACTGATTAAAATTGAAAGTTTATTTTTGTATTGGAATTAAGTTAGAAAGTTAGAAGGATAAATTAGAAGTAGAACAGAGTGTCTTAACAATAGGTTCCCAAGTTCCCTCTGCCTACCCTGCCATGTGCGGGATACAGCATGAGGCTGAGTAGAGTGGAAAAAATATACTATTTAGCGGGAAAAGGCACAAGCTATAATCAAAACATATAATAAAACTGTACATAACAGTTATTTGATGAAATAAATTGAGGAAATTTAAAAATGCAATGCTATAAATAATTATAAAATTATTGTCTATTTATCTGTGCACTTATTTATAGCAACACTAATCTCAGAAGCGACTTAACCGGTTTAAATGCAGTTATCAGTATATGTTAATATTTGGAATATGTCATGAGTTAATTCCAAAAATTTCAATTTATTTCCATTTTAGCATACGGACGAAGTCGCGGGTAAATACAATATTAATAGCTATTTATTTTATTTTACTCATGAAGGCCACCGTATTGCAGTAAACAGTGACCGACAGTGCCTCTACAAGATGGTTGTAGTTTTTGTTACCCTGTTCTCGTTTTCTATGACGAATTGCAGCGTTAGTTTACACTTTCAAACATATAGTGACTTAAAAATTGAAAACTTTTGCTTACTTCATAATATAAAAGTAAATTTTTAACTACAAACATAATATATAACAAGTATCTACAGGACTGTCGTATCTCAGGGGCACAGGCTGTGGGTTCGATCTCCACTTGAGGAAATGAAATATTAAATATCTACAAAATTCGCTCCGGTATCAATGCAAAGCATTTCATTTTTTCGCTCTGGTAATAAGGCGAAGCGCGGCGTTGAGTTTCGCCACGGAGTGTCTTGACACTAGGTTCCCGGGTTCCCTCTGCCTACCCTGCCTCGTGAGGGATACAGCGTGAAGCTAAGAAAGAAAGAAAGAATAAAAGCAAAGTTGAGTTACGCCACTCAACACGCTATCCCTCACATTTGGGGAAACTAAGTGTCTTTACATTAGGCTCTCAAGTTCTTTCTCTCAGTCAATTACAGAATACCGTGTAAACCTGAAAAAAAAATCTACATTGCCTACTACTCTACAGTGCAATGCAACTAAAAAGCTTTGTACGTATGTTCTCAAACGAAGGTATCAATATCACGAAATTAATGACAATAATGAAAAGTAAAAATGATGAGAACTGAAAATTACTTATCAAAATATAGGCGAATGATTCCGTCCTGTTATATAACTTTTCTTATTTTTTAGTAAATTTAAATTATTTTAAAAAAAAAATCTAAATTTCTATAGAAAAACGTACAATTATGATTTTTACATATGTCAAATGAGAATCGAACCCACAGTGTTGTTAATTAAATTTCAAGATATTATTTCAGAATGCTTTATATGTATGTTTATAATAAAAACACCAAAAATAAGGTATATGTAATTAATTAATATTTTTTCTCAAGCAAAATGATCATATTTACATAAATGAAAAACCAACATTTCAACTACAAAAACACATATTTTTCTGTTCCCAACATATAACGTATATACATAAATTACATAAATGAACACAACACGTAGTTCCCAATATACAACAACATACATACATATGTAAATGCACATACCCAGTAATTGCTGATATCCGGATTGAGCCTGCCCTGGATGTCAGGGTCGGAAAGCGCGCGGCCCGCCGACTGCCGCCGCCGCTCGCCACCCTGCACACCCTAACTTGAATGGGAACCCACACACTGCGATGCTGGATCTATCTAACTAATAATCGTCTGTGTGTCTGTCTGTTTATTATACCTATATATATAGCAAATTTTCAATTACAATATGTATATACATATATTTATAAGATTTTTCTGTTATATAGAGAAAAATACAAATAACTTTTTTACTATTTAATTATTTAAATTTCTGATCTTAACGTTGAACATTTTACAGTAATCTGTGTCACCAAACGAACTAATACAAGACAAAACAAAGTGAAGCTACAAGGGTTCCGTCCTTACCTCTTGAGGTACGATACCCTAAATATATATATTTATATTAAATTTATTGAAAATAACTTTACATTAAATATATAACTGAACATTTAAAACTGTACAAACAATACTTTTATTACTTCAGTTACGATTGCTACGTTATACTATTTCAATTTATTAAAATAAAGAGGTCATTTTAAAAGCTGCGTTATGAGCTTTCCTGTTATTTACAATTTAAGCTCGAAAGTTTACCCTGTAATAGTAAATTTGTTAAATCTAATGAAACTAGACTAAGTGATAAGTGACTGGCTTTAAGTTATAAGCATCGTAGTGTGTGATTGTGTAGCGTCTAGAAGCATCTAGAAACTACTTGCTAGAACTATCTAGTCAAATAAATAATATGGGAATATCCAAATTATTTTAAAAAATATATTTTTGATTTTTGGAATTATTATTAATAATTGGTTATCCACATATTTCAATATAAAAATTGTTTGTTTATTTTTATAAACAAACATTTTTTTTTTTTTCATAATTAAAAATCATTAAAAATATGCATCATATATATTTTATATTATAATTAATATCATGTCATATTATTATACGATAAGTTTAAAATAATACTTATTTACAAAATATAAAAAAAAAAAATCTCAGTGTGGATTTACTTGGAAATCAGTAAAAGTTTATTCCATCGAAAGGAGGGGTATTTTAAATTTGTCTATAGGTGGCACTGGTCCTCGGAATAAATCAAGACCAGTTATTTTATTCGAAAGCCCGATTCTTCGCGTTAACTCTTATCTTAGTTTGATGAAAATCGGACTAGCAGTTTACAGGCTACACGCAGTTTGCTAAGATATATGTGTGATTGTGATTTTTTAATAGTTTTTATTTATAACATACATATTATTTGTTTTTTAAATACTTATTTACATTGACATATGTACGTGTCCTTTCAGGTTTGAACCCATAAGCCTCGTTGAAATATATATATATATATATATATATATATATATATATATATATATATATATATATATATATATATATATATATATATATATATATATATATATATAATTTTGACTGATTTAATTAATTTTCATTTAAAAACCAAAAAATCTAATATTTCAGAAAAATCTCTTAAATCTTCTCATTGTTTAAAAAGCTGGCTACAATTAAGTAAATAGAGCTATTTCGACTGAACCTCTCTCTACTTGTACTGTATAGACAACTTTTAAATAGATAGGGTTGTCAATTTAGTTATTTGTTTTCAATAAAACACAAACATTTTTCTTCTATTTTATTCCATTTTTTTATTATATATGCATCTAATTAATAGTGTGCTTCCTCCGTATTATGTAGAGTAGTTTCTTTTTTTATTTTTTATATATCACGTATAGCAGAGAAAAGCTAATACTAACATTAAGATTGCCACATTCTCTATTCTACGTTCATCTTACGATATTCGTTATAAATAACAAAAAAAATTGCCGTGTGATTCCGGTGTAGAATAGGATCACCCTGGTACTGGTGGTGTCGTAAGAGGCGACTAAAGTGCGTGTGTTGGAGTCACGTTGCCAGTGATGGCAACACGCATGGGCAGGCTTGACCGGATTATTACCACCTCCGGCATTTAAGACTGGCGTTAAGTAGTGGCCTTGGCCACTGCGCATTCGCATTAGGTAATGCCTGGCCCCGGTGCTCATCCACCGTAAAGGACGGCAACGCTCCTGTAGCTCCTCTGGAGTTACTCGGGGCCGTGGGCGACGGTGATCACTTACCATCAGGTGACCCATACGCTCGTTCGCCGTTTTTTCCATAAAAAAAAAGATAACAAAAATCTATGGAGAAATCAATTGACGACGCCACTGTAGTCAAATTAAATATGTGACGTTTTTTTCTTTGCTCTAGTAACAAGGCAAAGTATCTAAATAAAAGGTTTCCGTGAAAAAAGACAAAAAAAAATAAACAAATTGCAGGAGTCATCCCTAGTAAGTAGTTTTACGGTCAGCGACGGTCGGCCGTAAACGCGAAGATTTACGGGAGCCATTACAGGGCGGTGAAACAATCGTTCTGTACTATTCATTTAGAGCTTGAGCAATTTTTTTTCAGCCTCTCGCTGTATCCTCTTTAAAAAAAGATAGCCAAAGGGAAATTAATGTTATGATACCCTTCCATCCGGATTCGAGACAATACGTGCTGAGTGACGGAATATAACACTGCAATTTGTCTATGCGGCGAAGGGTACAACGTAATGTATGAAATCTATTTATTTTTTTCCAGCTTCACGCTGTATCCCGCACTAGGCAGGGTAGGCAGAGGGAACGGAAGTGAAACCTAGTGTTATGAAACTCCGTTCCACTTCCGTTCCCCACTTTCCGCCGAATTTGAGGCATTGCGTGTTGAGTGGCGGAACTCAACGCCGCGCTTTGCCTTATTACCAGAGCGAAGAATTGAAACATTAAATATTTAAATTGAAAATATTAAATATTTCATTTCCTCGACTGGGGATCGAACCCAGAACCTGTCGGTTACAGTCACACTCTTGTGCCGCTGCGCCACGACAGGCCTCATCTATACTTATAATAAATCTGTAAATAATGTCGAAGTAATATGGAATAATATGGAAACAGAGTGTTAAGACACTCTATTCCCACTGTGTTCTTTCTACTTAGCGTAAAGCAAGAAAAAAAATGCTTAAGATATTGTATGTATTATAGAAAAGAGGCTTTATGTACGAGAAAGTATTATAGGTTAGTGACATAACACTGAAACGTCTCCGATATCCGTTTTGAAAGTAAATTTACTTGTGACTAATATTTGGTATATGTAAATGATCATTGAATCACCATTTGAAAGGATAAATACAGAAATCACTATAATTTTGTTAATTAGAGTATATGCAAATGATTGTGAAACTACTAATATAAGGCAAAGCGCAGGTAATAAGGCAAAGCACGGCGTGGAGTTCCGCCACTCAACACGCAATGCCTCAAATTCGGCGGAAAGTGGGTAACGAAAGTGGAAGGGAGTGTCCTACACTAGGTTCCCGGGTTCCCTCTGCCTACCCTGCCTCGTGCGGGATACAGCGTGAAGCTGGTAAAAATTGTGAAACTAACCAATACAGTGTTTTTTTTTATAAAGAACATTTAATTATTTATGCTAGGTGTTTCTAATTTTATATTTTTTGATATATTTTTCAGTTTATCTTATTTTACTATAATATTTTTTTAACCTTCACACTGTATTTCACATATGCCTGGGTAAGCACAAGGAACTTTCTAACCCAATGTTTAGCTCGATTTTATTGAAATACTTCCGTTCCCCACTTCCGGGCAAATTTGGATTAATCGAATGGGGATCGAACCCACTACCTGTAACCACCTTTGCATTAACAGTCGCACAATTACAATATATATTAAAATTTCGGATATACACATATCGCCTACATTAATTACATTTAACTTTTGTAAATCACATCCAGATAATAAACCTCAAATCGGACAAGTTCGATAGTCGATAGCGATTCAAAGATTCAGACAACAAAATATATGTTTCCGGTACATAATAATATTTAACACGTGGGCGTGCCGGTCGTATGTGTGCGTGATATACTGTTAGGAGACGGTATTTGCATTTTTATTGGATTTTCCATAGACATAGAGGCCGAAAGCTTGCGACTGTAATCACGATAGTTCTAGTTTGTTTTCCTATTAATCTAAAGCAAGTAAAACTCATTTACTTGCCTTTTTTAACCTCGGTAAAACAGTAGAGTTCAGCGTTGAGTTCCGCCACTCAATACAAAAAGTATTGAAAATTTTGTATATTACTCGTATATACAACAAAATTATATTATGTTCAATAAGTTACATGAATTTAGATTATCGAAAAGATAATATGTATAATATATTCTGTTTTGTTGTTGTAAACACGAGTGGTTGTGGGTTCGATCCCCACTCGAGGAAATTAAATATTTATCATTTCCATTTCTCCGCGCTAGTACAGGCCAAAGCGCATTGAGCGTTGAGCTCAACGCCACTCAACACGCAATGCCTCTAATTTGGCGAAAAGCAAGTTGGAATGGAGTATCTTAACACTAGGTTCCCAAGTTCCCTCTACTTTTTCTATTTCTACCTTCCTAACCTAGCGCAATACAGCTAGAATAATAAAAATATGTTATTTGAGATTACTCCATTCAGTTGAACAAACTTTTCAGGCTTAGTCATAGTATTAATAACCATAGATGATTCTTATTTAAATCCACTGACACTTATAGAAAAAAAAATAAAGAAGTATTCAACAAAAAAAAAAACAATCGTGCCAACCTCTAAACCGTAATGAACATACATATATTAAAATAATAACTGGGTCACATATATTATATTCGCATTTAATTTGTTCGCTCTAATTTATTGTAATTTATCGTTTTTTTTTAACAAATTATACTTATTGAAATACATAAAGATAAAAAATGAATATGATCTCGATGGTTCTGGATTCGACCCTTTCTCGGAGATTTTTTTTTGGTTTTGCGTTTTTCGATCTAGTCAAAAAGATTTTTACGACAAGTAAACGACATAATATCTTATCTCACTCAGCTTTACACTGTATCCCGAACATGGCAGTGTAGGCAGAAGGAACTTGGTAACCTAGTGTTAAGACACTCCGTTCCACTTCCGTTCTCCACTTTATCTCTCACTATTAATTTCATTTTAGAGTGTACGGACACTTAAAAAAATCCGGCGGGAACGGAACCTCTTGGAAATAAAATCGGAGTCGACTACTAGTTATTTTCAAAATAGAATCTCTCTATAATTATAAATGTGTGTATATTTGTTCCAATTTCAACCAAAGTAATTAGCGATTTTAGATGAAACTTTGCACTAATAAAGTTTATAAATCAGAGTAACACGCAGGCGATAATTTATTTATATACTATTTACAAAGATTTTATATAATTTAAAATTATGGTTATTAGGTTATATATTACAATTGAGCCCTGTGGCGTGGCGCAGCACAAACTTGTCAGTGTAAACGACAGGTTGTTGGTTCGATTCCCACTTGAGGAAATGAAAGATTTGATATTTTCAAACTAAATATTTTCTCGCTGGCGTTGAGTTCCGCCACTCAACACGCAATGCCTCAAATTCGGCGGAAAGTGGGGAATGGAAGTGGAACGTAGTGTCTTAGCATTAGCGTCCCAAATTCCCTCTGCCTACCCTGCCGTGTGCGGGAAACAACGTGAAGCAGAGTAGAGTAAAGTAGAGTATAACAATTAGTATAACAATTAATTTAATCTGGTGAAGCTGCATTGGTGCCGTTAATCTAATTTAAACACAAAAATCTATAATAAAAAATGAATAAAAAGCATAAAAAAAAACTACTTTACTAATAACTCGCTTAAATATAAAGAAAAAAAAAACAAATTACCAATTAACCACAGTAATATTATAGGACCTAGTGACGTAACTACCGAATATAAATTAAAGTCACACAAACAACGAATAGTGCTGTGGCAAAACTCGTTAATGTTTATAGGTACCGCACGCCATTTTGTTTTGTACATCAAAATATGACCATCGCTATTTCCATAAAGTGTAGCGATAAATTCTTATCTCTAGTAAAAACGTTTGAGTTTACTCGCACTTAAAAATTTAATTATATTTATCTATGAGAGAAAAAGTAATGTTATATAAACTACAGCTTTTCAGGGAACTTTTATGCTTTCTTCGCTCTACGCAGCACAATTTTGGAAAAAGTACGAAAGTTTTGTAGTATTTTATTTAACAGTGGACAAGTACGCTATATAGTAGATCTGTTGAGAAATGGCATATTAATAATAATATATGGGTTTGATTAAGATTCAAATCTCGCTTGTAATGTATTTAAAAAACAAAGAAAACACCCACGATAATATTATATATATATAAGCATATAAGCTGTAACCCGTACATGATAGGGTAGGCAGAGGGAACTTGGGAACATAGTGTTGGGTACAACCCTTTCCTGTTTCCCAATTTTCGCCGAATTTGAGGCGTGTTGTGTGGCGGAATTAAACGCCGTTTCATAAACATTTAAAAACATCAACAATCTTAACCAACAAGTTAAATAGAAGTAAAGTTTTCTCTGTGCATACGAATAAAATATATAATATAATAAAAAAACTTACAAACAAACATACAGACCAAAGAAAACATATTACACAACTCAAATAGGTACATCACTAATAATAGAAGCTCACACAGAGTGCGGTGACACGGAATAGAACCGGTACGAATACGAAATACGAAATAAATAAATCGATAAAACTGGCCATGCCCACACTTTGGTAAATCATTGTAGGTACATCAGTATCATTACTGGTATTGGCTAGAAAGATAATATAATTTTTATTAAATAGTAATGTGTCCATATCGATATTTCTTTTTATTTAAAATCAGTTTTTGTTTATTGAAATTAAAGTATATAAATGTTAATGTTCTAAGGGTAATTTTTTTTTTAATTTTAATTATAGCTCTCTTATTAAAGAACTGTTTTAATAAAATAAATACTGCAGTAATTAAATATAGAAAAAAATTCTTCATCAATTATAGCCTTACTTTTTAATTACATAGTACATAGGTAATAAGTGATTAATATATATTTTATTCTTAGTATAAATATGCCATATATTTTTCCTCCTCCTCAGCTTCACGGAACTTGGGAACCTAGGACACTCCGTTTCACTTCCGATCCCCATCGCCGAATTTGAGGCATTGCGTATTGACTGGCATAATAGACCAAGTAATTTATAAAGAAATAAGCCCAATCAGACACTATTCTACGTGACTGTAGCCTCATAATTAAAAACAATAATAATTTTCACCAAACGCGCGATACACAACATCACTATAAAAACCGGTTTCCGTTAATTGCTGTACCGAATTCGTATCGAATTATTTGAATATCCGTAATTTATGGCGACCGGCGACATCATCACGAGTATCATCTCTAGTAGATGTGCTCAATGTTCGTGCTAATGTACCACAGTTGTTTAGGCGTAAGATCCAACGCTTTGCGAATATAGCGCTAGGTTATTACTATAAAAAATATTATTCAATTTTTTATACGGTAAAAATTTCAATTATGATTATGAGTATTGAAATTAAATTAAGATATGTATATCTTAATTTATTAGGATATGTGGTGCAAGGCAAAATGTGGCGTTGAGTTCCGCCACTCAACACGCTATGCCTCAGGGGAAAGGAAGTGGAACGGAGTGTCTTCACACTAAGTTCCCAAGTTCCCTCTGCCTACCCTGCCATGTGCGGGATACAGTGTGAAGCTGAGTAATTAAGATATGTATTAATTTCTTAATTTCTATTTAGTCAGAAAACTTAGTGATGTAACACACTGTTATCTCATATTTTAGTTTAATGTACAGATATTGCGAGTCACGTCACATAAACCACATCAAGGTAAGACTCAGACAGCTCTTTTTTATATCTTAACATTATTTTCGTCACATGGTCGAGAAGGCAGTAGGAACTTGGGAACCTAATGTTAACATTTTCTTTCCTATTAAGGCATTTCCGTCACCTACTTAAGTAGTACGTCCACCAAATTTAAATAGAAATCGCTTATACTATGCTATATTTGTTAAACATATAAACTGTCAACAAATTATAGCTTTCATATATAGCTTTACTGGACACCAACCTTAGCACATCTCATAATGTATTCACAACATTTCGGTTAATTGCCGGTAAATAAGCTCAGAACTGACGGTGGAATAAAAAAATACGCCGAGATTATCTAACTGATGGGTGGACGCCATCTTAATCACTCTAATTTGCCTTTTTAGTCTTAAAAGAAAGTTAATATTGCGGAATTTTACTACGTGATTAACTTTAAGATATGCAAAGAAATAAACATTGTGATATAAATATTACTCATCTTTAATTGGTAGACCCATAATGTACGTATTAATTATATCGCTTGTTAAAATAATAATATTTAGATTGGCATCGATAAAAGATAATTAATGATTATAGTAGTTAAAATATTATTAGTATTTTCATTAGAAAGGTAGACGGCGTTGAGTTCCACCACTCAACCCACAATATCTCTAAAGGTGGAAAACAAAGTGTTTTGACATTAGGTTAAAACAAAACAAAGCAAACGAACAGAGCGTATGTATTAAAATTTGTACTTCAAAGAAAGAAAAAAAAAATATTTGTTTGTACCGTTTTAGTATCTACATTACTATTTGGTATTTTGAATTATTTCTTATTTAAAAATATATTTTAATTGTATATAACAAATTGATTAATGTTTTTATACACATATTTTTCTAATCTACTTGACCAAGCAGGCAGCAAATTTCTGCTAAAAAGTGCATTTATTTATACTTTTACTTATAGTTATACAGAGATGACAGAGAAAATTTAGTGCTTTTGACGTTCCATACACTGCCTACCAGTCAATTTGCAAGAATTTAAGGCATTGCGTGTTAAATGGCGAAGCTCATCGCCGCACTCTAGATACTACTGCAATGAAATGAAAATTATTTATCCCCTCGAGTAGATAGAATTTAAACTCAAAACCTACATGTTTATAGTCAAACGCCGCCACAGTGTCCCTGAGCTATGAGAGCCTCAAAAGTTATATAAATTAAAAAATATATTAAAAATGTTATTTGTGCACAAGCATATGCGTAAGATAAATTCGATTCCAAGATATTAAATATTTTTTTCCTCCTTGCTCTGGTACACGGCAAAGCAAGGCGTTAATATCCGCCACTCTACAAGGTTCCTAGGTTCCCTCTGCTACCCTGATATGAGGGATACAGCGTGAAACTAAAGTAAAGTCTTATTTTAACGTGTAAATATTAAAAACGGCCTGTCATGGCGCAGTGGCACAAACGTGTTACTGTAAACGAAAGGTTGTGGGTTCGATCCCCGCTCGAGGAAATGGATATAAAAAATTTTCAAATTTAATATTAAATGTTTTTATTTCTTCGCTCTGGTAACAAGGCAAAGTGCTGCGTTGAGTTCCGCCACAAAACTCGCAATGCCTCAAATTCGGTGGAAAGTGGGATACGGATGCGCCATGTGCGGGATACAGCGTGAAGCTGAGTAGAGTAGTAAATATTAAAAACCGGCACGTGATTACCATGTACAAGATATATAGTTATTAGCTCATCACCATAATGACCATATAAAATTATTTATAGAGATAAAATTCGCTTCCCATAGATGTACCCACTTTCTTTTATAAGTACTCCGTATCGCATGACATTAAACTATTAATTAATACTGGAATTCCATAGATTGCATATTTAAATTTTATTTATGTAATTATTTGGAATGTAACGACGCAATCGTGGCCCAGTGGGACATAATTTAGTAACATACACGCAATGGGTTCAAGTCTTGTTTGAGGGATATTCGATATTATTTTAAACTAGCAAATTGGTCGCGGCTTCGCCCTGATAAAGTGCACCGTCCCCATTCTATTCTCAGCTTCACGCTGTGGCAGAGTCGGAAGAGGGAACTTAGGAACCTTGTGTTAAGACACTCCATTCCACTTCCGTTCCCCACCATAGACCATTATTTTATTATCTAATACGACCATCTCCTTAATTTTTATCGTCATTTTGTCGTAGGAACAACTCATTCACTCACTTAGCTTCCGGTATATGGCAGGGTAGGCAGAGGCAACTTGACAACCTAGTGTTAAGACACTCCATTCCGTTCTTCACTTTCCGCTAAAAAGCGAGGCATTGCGTGTTAAATGACGGAATTCAACGTTTATGCTTTATTTAGCTTAAAACTAAATAAATCACATCTGATATAAAAATGACGACTTTATTATTGTTTAACCTAAAATCCTGGGAATGATTGATAGATATTTATTTAGAAAATATATAAGTGTACAAGAAATAACACGAAAAATATAAAAAAAATATCAACTAAATCTATTAAAATCTATAAGAATAAAATTAATTTCATTGTATGGCTCTTGTAGACACAACGCGGCGTTAAGTTCCGCGATTACGCAGACACTCTGTTCCCAAGTTTCCATCTTAACATAAAATTTCCTCTACCCAACCCGTATATCCTATACGGGGAAAAAAAACAAACAATCAATACCTCGCTGGTAACCACAATAATGCTAAAGTGATCGTTCACAAAACCATATATAAATGTTTTTTATTGATTTTTTTTAACTCGAATATCTTTAGATATGACACAATGCAACATTGACCGTAAAGATAAATAAATGTATGGAAAAAAACACCGAACTTGCAACATCCAATTTGGTGGCTTCATAAAAACGAAAGTGCATTGGAGATACATGAAGTGATATTGGGAACATCGTGGATGTGGCATTTAAATTTGTGACTGGATTTTTTTATTGAAAATTGAATTGAAATAAAAACTAAAGAACTGTACCCTCGATGTGGTGAAAGGGCACAAGCGTGTGACTATGAATATGACATGTTCTGGGTTCGATTCCCACTCGAGGAAATTAAATATTTAAACTCTGGAAATAAGGAAAAACGCAGTGTTTAGTTCCGCCAATCTACATGCAACATTCAATTTCAACGGAAAATTGAAACGGAAACGTCTCAATGGGAACAAACCACATAGTTCCCAAATACCCTCTGCGATATACGGAATACAGCGTAAGGCTGACAAAAAATAAACAAATTAAACTACCATATCCACTTTGCACCTAAGTATAAAGTAAGAACACAACAAAAGATAGATACGTTAAGGCGATATGATATTATTACCACGTACCTGACCTGCGCATGTGGGTTGCGGGAACGAGACGAGTCAGGTGCATATGTATCTCTGAGGCTCGCGTAAAGCTATTTATTATATTTAAAAAAAATCCTTGCCTTCTTCAATGCTAGATTGACATTAAAAATATGCAGAAAGCATTTTTTTTATTATATATTCACATTTCGTAATTTTACATTTGTACGGAAACTAGATTTTTAATCTGTGAAAAATCAATCAATGATATTGTCTGATTTTAGATATATGTTTTATAACTTACCTGGTGGGGTAGGCAGAGGGAACTTAGGAACCTAGTGTTAGGAGTGAAAAATTATAATGGTATTAAAACAAGAAAGTAATTAACAATAATAAATAAAGTAGTGTGATTAAAGCGGGCGAAGCCGCTGATCGATGACTATCAATAGTCATAATTGAAATGAGAAAGTGAAAATATTATATTCACCCGATTCGAAATCGAACTTACAATGATCGCGTTTATAACAAGCACTGTACTGCCATGACGTAAAAAAGATAAACAAATAATAAAAAGTGTTATAGTAATATACGTATTACATAACAGCAACCTATCTTGCGGACAGCCACACGCTGCTCGAGAAAGCTAAAAGCTTTTTACCTTAATAAAATTAGTAAGAGCATAATATCATTTTAGGAAAACTGTGAAATATAAAAACACATCCTGGCTTAGTAAGCAAAATCATTTGCATATTAGAAATATTTGAGGCAGGGCCGCCGCTAGGTGTGCGAGCGCCCGCGTGCAATACCGATTGTGCCGCCCCGTAACTACATATGCTGAGAGAAAAACATTAAAACATATTTTTGTTTACTGAAATGTAAAACTATATTATTATTATCAATAAATTTGCTATTGCCATTTTGGCGGGCGGCGGATAAGTGACCCATCAAATTGACCATAGGAGACTAAAAGACATCGAGGGCAGGTGCTCAGAAAACACTTGCTGCTATCCTTCCATCTTCTTTATGTAAAATTATGGATATTATGAGAAATGGTTTCTCATGCGATCCGGCCAACCCCCCGCGCCATGAGGTATCTGGGCATCATGGTATAAAATTTGCTACTGAAGACTGCAGAAGTGAGTAACCAGGCTCCTGTACGAGAGACCGCTTCTGAAAAACGATTTGTTCAACTGGTATTCCACCTTAACCTTTTTACAAGATCGAGAAGCTCGTCGCTGGGGAGCATACCTCAGGCAGCGACAATAAATACAAAGCTGCAGAATAAACAACCTGAAGTCCGAACAACCAGACTGACAGACTATGAGTCTCTGTAGATAGAAGCGAAAAAGGAAGCGAAATTAGATTTAGCGGGTTACCCCTTGATACCAAAGATGCTGCGGAAAAGCCAAGAGAAAAACGGCCTAGTAAGCTACCACCCATTATATTATACGGAATTTAAGACGTTATTAAACTTGTAGAATTGTTACAGACCACCGACACATGATACACAGCAGAAACCAATTAAGAATAATTTGTGTAGACACAGCGCTATACAAAAACGTCATAACACTAGTTCGAAGTAAAGTACTAAAAGTACATATTGATAATAGCACTATGTGGAGTTGTATAGTGTGGATTTTTTAACGATCCTCTAGTTGCGTGGATCTTTTAAGTTAACAATGTGTCCTTTACGTATTTTATTTCGAACCGTTGAAGGAATCGAAAAGACTGGTAACAAAGACTCTTTGGTAAAATCAAAATTATTTAAATATATCTACCACCAGTTTGTCACAAACATTACCTCAATTTCCAAGATGCCAACAATACGGCCACTTCAAGAATTACTGCATGAGACCTTATCACGCAGTAATAAAATGCGCCCAGGGACACAAAACAACAGACTGCCCAAATAAAGAAAGTAACACACCAGCACAATGATTCGCATAGTAAGAATCCCAATAATCTCAGCGGCAAAAAACGAGAACCAAGCCAACAAAAACTATCCCCTTAGTTACACGACCACATCCTGAAGAATTGCAGGAAGAACAATTATACTATGACATATTGTAAAATAAATAAAATAACCCAACAATTACAATTAGTATAAACATTAAAATAGAAGAACTGCTAATCAAACAGTCGGAAGAATTCGACATTATCTTTACAACTTATGAGCCTCATAGTCACCATTGTTGAAAAAATATCAAAATGACTGCCCTAAGAGTGGCGACCTGGAATATCAATAGGCTTGCTTCGAACAAGAATGACTTAGAAATCTTTAAAAACATTAACCAACGTGACTTATTATCCAGATGGAACGGGTCATAGAAATTCTATGAAACATCAAGTGCTCTCGGTGTATAGGACAAAGCACATCTAGGTTACGACTGTTGCAGTGGAAGGTAACAGCGGCCCACTGAACCTTTCGGCAATCTATATTTCGCCAATTGGTTAAACTAAATTTATAGAGTTTAGTTCGGGAAGGGGTCTGAGAGTACATCGA
Organism: Eueides isabella; assembly: GCA_019049475.1. Classification (NCBI taxonomy): domain Eukaryota; kingdom Metazoa; phylum Arthropoda; class Insecta; order Lepidoptera; family Nymphalidae; genus Eueides; species Eueides isabella. The sequence continues at coordinate 1,369,457 of CM032384.1, forward strand.
GGAAAGTATTGATATAAAAGCTTGCTGGGTTAACACTCCTCTTGAAAAATAAAAAGGTTAACAAGCTGTTGCCAACTTACCTCTTGAGATAAAACTTCAAACTAGAGAAAACAAGAATACCCAGGATATGGCACCAAAGTAGTGGCACAAGTGACATATGTAGATATCCATATAGTAAAAATGATATGCAAGCCAGAAAAGCCACCGGAGAACGCATCCTCATAAAGACCTGTACTATCGAAGTTGCTTGAGAGAATCCTCCCGAGCAGAGTATTACACATAACTAACAAAGATATAGTGATACCCAAACATCAGTTTGGTTTCAGGCAACATTATTCTACTGTAGAACAGTTACATTGAGTCTGTGATAAGATTAGATACTCTTTCGAAAAGAAAGAATACTGCTCTGCTGTGTTCTTAAATGTTGAATGGCAGCTTTCGAAAAGATGTGGCAGAAGGGTCGGCTCTATAAAATAAAGATGTCTTTACCACATACCTACTACTACTTAATGGAGTCATATCAGATATTGCATTGATTTTTGGATCATTATTCAGATTTTCTGTAAAATGCAACTTTAATGCAACGATTTCATTAAACAAATCAATACTGTCAATGCTTGATTGACTTCTTGAATCATCTTTAAATTTTAGAGCCGTACGCTGACGCTGACGCTTTTCCCATGCCATAACATTTCTCATGCTGTAAGAGGGATAACACTTTATTATCAAGAGAACTTTGGATATTAATTGACGATGATGAATCGCTCGGTTTGCCGCCCCCACGGACGTGCCGCCCGTGTGCAGTGCACGCCTTGCACACCCGCTTGCGGCGGGCCTGATTTGAGGCCTGTCGTGGCGCAGGGGCACAAGTGGGTGATAAACGACAGGTTGTGGGTTCGATCTCCACACGAAGAAATGAAATATTTTATATTATTAAATAAAATTAAAAAAAAATAATATTTCTGACCTAAATGTGGAATAACGTTTAATATTTTAAAATTAAATATTTAATATTTTCATTTTGTTCGCTCTGTTAACGAGGAATAACGCGGCGTTGAGTTCCGCCACTCATCTCGCAATTTCTCAAATTCGGTGCGAAGTGGGGAACGGAAGACAGGGCCCGAGTTCTGTTTAAGTATTTATAAGTTTAACCATTTTTTGACATTTTTTGTACAAAGCGACGGGCGTCGGGCGTCGGGCGTGGGCGATAATAATAAGCAGATAAATGAAAACATTAAAATCACGGTAGTGCCGGTGACTGCGGCGTGTGAGGGGAATATTAATCCTTAGTACTGACGATTTTTGCAATAGGGTAGGCAAGTTTGACTTTTTATTTTATATTTAAGCATTGGAATTTTTATAATAATATTAAAAATAGAAAAAAAAATATATAATACAATTTTAACAAATATTCCTTTGTAGAAGATTTATGTTTTTTAAAAATATATTTTAATTAAGTCGACTTGTAACTATGTAACTTTACTAAGTAGTAAAATCTAAAAATTTTAAATTTATATACATAACTATAATTCAAATACATAGGCCTCTCGTGGCGTAGGGCCATAGGCCTGCCATTTTAAATGCAACATGTTATGAGTTCAATCCCCACACAAGAAAATGAAAAATTATAAATATATCATTTTTAAACGGGTGTGTGTCTTAACACTAGGTTCCTTGTGCGGGATACAGCATGAAGTTAAGTAAGTAAGTAAGTAATTTATTAACTCTAATAACGAATCTAATTGCAGCGTTCATCTCCGCCATTCAACACGCAGTGCTTCAAATTTGCCGGAAATGAAGAAGTGTCCTGATGGGAACAGACGGTGCCTTTACTATATACTACAATCCTATAATGCAATATAGCGTAAAGCCAAAAAAATGCAAAAAGCAAATAAATAGACTACTTTACATGAAAAAGCCCTAGAAAAAGAATAAAAAATTAACAGCAAAAAAAAAACAATTTTATTAATTTTAAATTCAAAGAACTGTCAACCCTAAATAAGTACTCAAATCTCAGGTACCTACTACCGCCTTATCGCACCATCTTTCCACTCAAATTATTTATTTCTCTCTAACTAAAACCTACATGTACATTATTTTCGTGGGAAAATCGCTCTTATTACCTATAGATAAGGGTCAGGACGAATATTGAGAAATACGTTCAAAAGTTAAAATGTTCATCATTGTCGTGTGATATTTCATTAGAAGCTTTAGATGAACTTATTAAGGCGCGCCCGTGTTTTTGTGCCCAAAACTGTGTCTCTTGGATTACAAATTTTATATACCTACACTAAACTATACTTATATTTATTAAAGAATAATATTTAATATTTTTAGAGGCCTGTCGTGGCGCAGCGGCACAAGAGTGTGACTGTAACCCACAGGTTCTGGGTTCGATCCCCAGTCGAGGAAATGAAATATTTAATATTCTTATTTTAAAATATTTCATGTTCCATTTCTTCGCTCTGGTAATAAGGCAAAGCGCGGCGTTGAGTTCCGCCACTCAACATGCAATGCCTTAAATTCGGCGGAAAGTGGGAAATTGAAGCTGAATAGAGCATCTTAACACTAGGTTCCCGGGTTCCCTCTGCCTACCCTGCCTCGTGCGGGATACAGCGTGAAGCTAAGTATATTTATTAAGCTATAATAAGTATTATTAAAAAGAGTTGCCCTAAAAAAACATATAAAAGAAATTGCCTAGTCGGCTTTGAATCTGGACTTCCGTGAAGCTTGTCATGGCACAGAGGCGTGTGACTATAAACGTGACAGACAGTGGGTTCGATTTGAGTCTGATAATAAGGCAAATCGCGGCGTTCAGTTCCGTAACTCAACACGCAATGCCTCAAATTAGGCGGAAAGTGGGTAACGGAACGGAGTGTCTTAAAAAGGAAACGCAGGAAACAGCGTGAAGTAAAAAAGAAGTTTCTCGTATCCCGCATCCAAGGCAGGATAAAAATAAACAACGTAATAATAAATCACTCCATAATCCGAGTGGCGGAAATCAACGGCGAAAATTTACTTTGACAAAATTGTGATCAGAAACCAGTAAAATTACTACAACATGCTACTTCATACCATATAAGGTCGTCTTATCCATAATTGAAGATACAAGAAAACACATATTCTCACGCACTTTTACCTTCAATTGATAAATCTCAGCATTCATTATGAATTTAATACTATTGGCTATAAGTTATGTTAGTGACTTTTGCTATATATATTTTTTATTATTTGTTTCATATAGATTCTTATAAGTAAGATAATTTAAAGTTGTTGGTTCGTTTTCTACTTTAGGGAAAAAACATTACTGTCATTTCTTTTCTCTGGTAAGAAAGCAAAGCGCAGCGTTGAGTTCCGCCTTCCAATACGCAATGTCCTTTGGTGAATGTTGTATCTTATTATTATAGCCTCTGCCTATCCATCATATATGTAAGAGTGTAACTAAAAAATGAACGAGCTAATCTCAGAAACTACTAGTTTTCATTCAATTAGTGTACATAAATATAAGTTATTTCCATAAATGAAAAATAAAAGGCTTGAATGATTTTCAATTAAAATATTTAATGTTATCATTTCCTCGCTCTAGTACAAGGCAAAACGCGGCGTTGAGTTCCGCCATTCAACACGCTATGCCTCAAAATTCTGCGGAAAGTGGGGAACGGAAATGGAACGGAGTGTCTTAACACTAAATTCCCAAGTTCCATCTGCCTACCCTACCATGTGCGGAGAACAGCGTGAAGCTGAGTAGAGAGAGGGAGAGGAAAAATAAAAGTAAACAAACAAACACATGTATTCAGTTTTGTCATTCTATAAACGTAAAGTACAAAATACACAGTGTAGCGGTGATTTTTTAAATTGTAAATATCTTATTTAAAAAATATTGTTACATGACTATTATAAATGATACGATTAATTACATCACTACGGCAATGGCATGCAAATACATACATTAATCCTTTTAATGCTTTAATGAACGCGATTTCTCATGATTTCTTTGAAACCTACGTAAATAACATAAATGAGGAAACAAATATTATAATTATAGTGATTGCCCGTAACTTTACGTAAATTTAAAATGTAAAAACTTGATTTTGGGATTTTTTGGCTTCAAAAGGGTGAAAAGAAACCCTTATTGGATGACTGTGTTGTCCATATGTCCAATTGTGAAGACCGTTTATCTCGACAAAGAAATGAAGAAAGGACAGAATGCAAGATCAGTGTAAATGATAAGATAATAGAACAAGTGAATAAGGTAGTATATCTGGGAAATATGCTTTGCAGAGACAGAAGATACGAAATGGATGTGGAATGGCGTATTGCTGCCGGTAACAGAGTCTATGGTGCCTTAGCTGCATACTTGAGACAGTGAAACGTCATCATAGCTGCGCGTTTGGCTATACACAGTATAGTATTAGTACCGACGCTGTTATAGGGCAGCGAAACGTGGGTATTGCATATGAATACTGTAGAAATGCGATCTCTTTGTAGGATATGCGGAGTCAGTTTAGCTGATTGCATACCCAATGAAGAGATACGTCACAAGAGGATGTCACAGTGAGAATGAAGAAGAATGTGCTCAAGTGGTTTGGGCACGTCGAGCGAATGAGTGAAGAAAGAATGGCAAAAAATATTAAGGAAGGAAAAGTGAATGGTATAGGAGGAAGGGGGAGATCATGGTTGACCTTCGAAAACACAGTATCTATCGATACTAGAGGTAGTTCACGTAAAACGCATGAGGAGGGCATGTATAATGACAGTGGACGAGGCGAAAGAGGTATGCTGAGATCGTAGCGTTTGGCGCTCCGTTCTCTCTGCCTATCCCTCTAGGGATATCCCTAGAGCGTGAAGCTAAGAAAGCAAGTAAATAAGGTTATCTCGAGATTGTGTAAAGGTTTGATAACTCGCTATTACTGAAATTAATATCAAATATTCAGATCTACAGTCCGCAGTTAATTCGTGCACAAATGAAGCTCCCAAGTAAACGCGATCGAACGATAAGAGCATTTCTGCATCGGTTTTGCTGAAATTTATATAAATTATGTTGCGTAATCAAAAGTACAGTCATAGATTTGGCACGGAGTGAGAATTGAAAATTTAAATAAAAGAAAAAAATATGTAGAGTTTATAGAAAAAAATTGCAGTTGATTTCATACAAAATGTATGCATACGACCGCAATAATAAGTTAGTCAACACTTTAAATAAAACAAATTTAATACAGTAACCAATAGTTTTAATTACATATTGAATTTGAAACATATTTACCCGTGATTACGTATTACTGCAAAGTGCTCGATACATCGGGCTTTCAAAAATGTATAGAAAACAATATAGAAGATAAATCTGGTCATTTTTTTTAATTCAAAAAAAATAGTTTGTCAACGTTTTAAAGTTGTGCTTTCCATGGGCCTACAATTCTAAAACTTGTACTATACCCTAGGTGGGTAAATTTAACTCATACTTGATCGGTTGTCATTTTCAGCTCCTGTAGGATTTGTATGAATTTATCTCTTAGTGCTCTCCTAGACCTACTAATAACTATCAATTTCGCTTCTATAAACCGTGAGGACTGTAGGACTTGAGCGGAATTCAATAGAAACACAAACCCTATTGGCTATTTACATATTGTTTTTGCTTCTTTTTTTCAAAAAATTTAAAATTAAAATGATAAAAAATTATAAATTCATTGAAAAAGACTTCCTACTCAAAAAAAATGTCCATAAAGAGCCGTAGTTTGTAAGAAGACAAACGATGGGAACGGAACGGAGTATCTTAACACTAGGTTTCCCCGGCACCCTCTGCCTACCCCGCCTTGCATATGCAAGACGCTGAGTAAATGATGCACCAAAGTAATGCACTACCCAGACGCTGAGTCCCTAGAGTTCTGTAGGGGAGGGGTCTAACGGGAAGTATCACTTCCCAAAAACAAACATGAATATTTCATTAAAATTTTAACTTGTTACACACACAGACGGACAACAAAGTACAAAAGGTTCCTTTTTTTTAATATTTTGAGGTACTGTACCATAAAACGATATGGAAACGAAATAAAAATCATTTGTTAACTTAACGGTTCAAATATTTGCTCGACAGTCAGTTTAAAGACGATAATGAAATTAATTAATCAGTCGAGATCACCACCACCTGCCCCGTGGGGGGTACTTATAATTTTATATTAAATTTTGCTCATTTTTATTTATTTTTTATGGTTCCGTATTTGAAAAGAAAGGACACTCTTGTAATATAAGTTTAATGTTAGACTGTTCGTCAACTTTCTCGCACCAACTAGAGTACCTTTTATTGATATTTATCTATTTATTGATGAAAAAACTCAACATTTTTTTTTGATTAATCACATATTTTTATGACATTCGAAATTAAAAGAGACCATATTGTTTTTTCATATAGTAGATAATAAAAATAAAAAACAAGATGAAGTTCTATAAACCTTCTGTAGTTTATATGTAGTCATTACCTTAAAAACTGTATTTCCTGTTGACTTGCAATAATGAAATTAATCAGGAATATTTAATTTATTTATATTATGTCGCATATTATATTAAATTCAATCCAAGACTGAACTAAATACACGATTAATTCGGTTTACGTTTTTCATCTATATATTTAAATAGAGGCCTGTACTGGCACAGATACTTTAGTGTGAGACTGTAAACGCAACAGGCTGGATGTTTTTACCCCCACTCGAGAAGAAGACAATGTAAAGTGCGCGTCAATGAGTTTCGCAACTCCACCCGCAATGCCTCAAATTCGGCGACAAATGGAAAATCGAACAGACTGTCTTATCACTAGATTTAGAAGAAGTTAGCTAGAAGTTCCCTCTGCCTACTCTGCCATATGCGAAAACTGAAAAAAAATTGATATAAATAAAATTGAAATGTATATTGTAATTTGCACTACATCGAAGAACCAATAAATTATTTTAAAAAATACCTGTCTATCGTTCTGCTTGTCCGGACTAATCTCCGGAACAGCTGAAGCGATTTTTATGGGATTAACACTAAAAGATAAGATATAAATTACGAATTATTAAGTGCATTACAGTATAGATAGATAACTTATAAAGTTTAAGTTAAAGCCGGCCAAGCCGTTCGGGTTCTCTAGTCTACAATATGAGCTTTATTTTAAAATGAGTAAAAATCGATCGTGAAAAATTATAAAAAAAAATCGGCATTTTTTTAAATTTTACGACCCACTGTCAACAAGCAAAGCTGCTAGCATAAATTAGTCATATAGGAATAAAAAATCAGCATTGATTCACCACAATCACGTGCACCTGTCTAATGCATTCTCCATAGAAGGTGACCGCCGGGATCTTTGATATTAATATTGTAAAAAGTTGTACAAAAATTTTTTGAAACATCTGTATTGGAAGCTCATTATGGCTCAGTAGAGATTTAGCTGACGGAAGTCACAAGTTTGATTAATTTACTAAATTAATTTTGAAAAATACCTACAATGACTGAAACGTGGAAAACGGAATGACTTACATACATACATTACATAACATAGCATCTACTCCCACAAAACTCTTAGTTATCTGTTGACCATACTCAAAAGAAGTAGAATAAAGATGTATCCTATAATATTTATATTTGTTGCTTGACACAGTATCCCGCACAAGGAAGTGCGAAGAAATAAAAATATAAAATATTATATCATAGTGTCCCTTCGCCACGACAGACATCGACTTACAGTAAAATTAGAAAGAAAAACCCTACAATAAATACAATATTGCAAAAAAAAAGGAGTAGGACAAAAGCGCATTAGCAGTATGCACTCCACCTGCCTGTAGCATGCGCCGGCTCAGAGGTGACCCGGCTCCCGATGCTATAAGCAATATATTTTTACTTTATTGCCAACTAAGGCGTGTTATTAGAATAATGAAGTTGTTTTGAATTGTTTAATTTGTGTTAAAACGTTATCCTTGTTAAGGATACGCATGTTATTTGTATGAATATAAATGTATAATAATTTTTAAAAATTTGTATATAAAAATATTTTTTTAGGTTTTTTTGCCCTACAAAAATCTACCACAACACAAACTCACATAAAATCGTAAATAAATAAATAAAATATATTGCCAGCATTAATTTCTTAAACGAATTATAGAACTGGCAACCCTAAATAATGTAACCATCGCCCAAGGACGACGCGTCAGTTGGTTGTTTTGCGTACGCCAAGGGCATAGTGACCCACTTCCCGGCGAACCTTCAACGTGAGAGCACGTGGTTAGCTGTCTTAGCATCACTAAATCTTTACTAATATCAAACAATTTTAATCAATAGTTTCTGATATTGAACGAAATTAATTCTTAAAGAATTAATTAATTAACTTAAAGAATTAATTTCGTTCAATATCAGAAACTATTGATTAAAATTGTTTGATTTTTTTTGTATTATATAGTCCAATATATAAAATATTTAACATTTTCTTTTCTCGTCGCTCGGCTAACAAAGTAAAGCGTGGAAGTCCCGTCATTCAACACGCAATGCCTCAAATTTGGCGGAATGTGAGAAATGTCTTAACACTAGGTTCCCAAATTACCTCAGTTGTGTGCGAGATACAGCGTGAAGCTACAAAAAAAAACTTTTTCAATTCAAAAAAAAAACTTTTTTAAATCGACAGATATTTCAACTTCAAAAAAAAAAACTTTTTTAAATCGACAGATATTTCATAGAAATATTTTCTTTTTTTGCTTTTTTTATTCTTAATTATATTGTAAGTTATTTGTGATAGATTTAATAACTGTAAGTCTACTGGGAGTACGGAGCTCTAAAAACACTAATAATACTCTAGCCCTCTAGAAGTCATATTTGTGAAATAACTGTACCAATAGTAGCGTATTGATTTAATTATTGTATATATCATGTAAGCGTGAGAGAATATTTCTAAGAAATTTCTCAATTTAAATCAACTATCAATAGTGGTGTAGTAAAATTTTTTAACACCTCATTCACATATATAATATAGGCTTTTAAGGCTTTTTAGGTAGTTATTGCTTTTAGTGTAGCTTAGATTATGTTAACACTGGCCAGTGTGTGTCATGCGAGTCGGATTAGCTGACCGAAGGTTCTCTACCAATTTTATAAATAGAAAAATTTTAGTTTTCCTTGTATACTCTCGTTTCTTACGAAGTGAACAACAACTATAAGCGCTATACTTAAATACACACTCAGTGTATGGAAATTTATCTTTTGGATTTTTTACGGTTTGCCCTACCCTAAACATTATGGAGCGACCGAGGAGGAATGAATCTCCCTTTAGTACAAGACTTGTCTTGAAATTTGTCCAGTGTACGGATATCGGAATAGCGTTCGTCACACAATGTCTCACTTTGCCTAACCAAATCACTAAAACGATTAAACATAGGAATAAAAGCAGACTAAAGGAGCTGAGTATTAAGTAACTCAGTTTCCCAGCTCAACTTTTGAGTGAACATTGTTTTTCCGCAACTCAACTCTGCGCTTTGTCTATCACAGCGGCCTGTGTGTAAATTCAACTTATCAGACAGTATATCGTCCATAGTAAGACATTGTAAGAATTTTCCGATTTTTTTTTCAGCTTCACGCTGTATCCCGCGCGAGACAGGGTACGCAGTGGAACCGGGAACCCGGGAACCTAGTGTTAAGACACTCCGTTCCCCACTCTCCGCCGAATTTGAGGCATTGCGTGTTGAGTGGCGGAACTTAACGCCGAGCTTTTGCCTTATTACTAGAGCGAAGAAATGAAACATTAAATATTAAATATTTAAATTGAAAATATTTTATTTCCTCGACTGGGGATCGAACCCAGAACCTGTCGGTTATAGTCACACGCTTGTGCCGCTGCGCCACGACAGGCCTCATTTTTCTATATTAAAACACAATATCCTGTAGATTACTTATAACCATTAAAAAAGCGACATCTCATATACATATTTACAGATAACATTATACGTCTTGTTTATTAATAAATTAAGCCAGTTTATATTTCCTGTATAACACTTTCTATTGAACAACGTCTTCATGAACTAACTCTATATTATGAACAATAAAATATTCTCTAATCATCATTTATGGCTCAAAATTATGCTAATTTACATTGGCAAAATGCCCCCGTTCCGTTCAGACCTTGAAGCATTTCTTAACATTTACTTATTATCATTTTTTTATAATATATCTCCCTATAACATTTTTTCTCATAATCTAACTAAGACATCTGGATTTGAACTGGCGTCCTCTGGCTTTCGGAATACCCGAATCTCCTCAATTTGTATATGGCAACGAAATTTACCTTCTTATTTATAATAATATCATTATAAATAAAAAGATATTTATATAACGCCGCGTGATTCCGGCTTAAAATAAGATCACCCTGGTACTAATGGTGTCGTAAATGGCGACTATAGTACGTGTGGAAGAGTCACGTTGTCAGCAATGGCAACACGCATGGGCAGACTCGACCAGATAATTACCACCCCCGGCATTCAAATCCGGCGTTAAGTAGTGGCTTCGGACACTGTGTTTCGCATTGGGTAATGCCGGCCCCATTGCCCATCCACCTTAAAGGTCGGCAATACTCCTGTAGCTCCTCTGGTGCTACACGACACCGTAGGCGGCAGTAATCACTTACCATCAGGTGACGCGTACGCTCGTTTGCCATGTCTTATCCATAAAAAAAAAAAACCTAGCTTGAACGATTTTTAATCCTCGCAAGGCCCTTTATACAAAACTTCCCGAAATTCAGTTTATATATACGAGAATTGGTCGTTAAAAGGTAGGTGAACCAAATTATTAACAAAAATGTGACGAAATATGGCAATAGGTGCCGCCACAAAGCACAAAATATCTAAATATTTATACTCTGCTCAACTACTCAGCTACGCGCTGTATCCCGCACATGCCAGGGCAGGCAGAGGGAACTTGGGAACCTAGTGTTAAGACACTCCGTTCCACTTCCGTTCCCCAATTTCCGCCGAATTTAAGACATTGCGCGTTGAGTGGCGGAACTCAACGCCGCGTTTAGCCTTGTACCAGAGCGAAGAAATGAAAACATGAAATATTTAAATTGAAAATAATAAATATTTCATTTCAACGAGTGGGGATCAAACCCACAACCTGTCGGTTACAGTTACACACTTGTGCCGCTGCGCCACGACAGGCCTCAAATATCTAAATATTTATCACTAACTTTATAGTTGTTTTAATTTCACTCTGTATCCCGCATATGGCAGGGTAGCTTAAGAAAACCTGCATTCCCTATGCACCGTTCAATTGACGAAATTTTTATTTTCAACTCGTTACCGGTGCTGGTATGGAAATTATTTTTTTTCCCTTAGTGGAATTGACACAATCGTCGCATTTTGCCAGTTTTTGTACCTCTCAGCTACAAATGCCTACACGTGATCCTTTATACCAAGCCTTAATATATATAAATAAAATATTTAAGTTACAAATATATATATATATATATATATATATATATATATATATATATATATATATATATATATATATATATATATATATATATATATATATATATATATATATATATATATATATATATATATATATACATATATATATATATATACATACATATTTACCAAACATCCATCACAAACACTGGCAACAATCGATTAACGGCCAGCAAAGACCATTGATTCTATATATCGCATGAATAATTCATGACTTGATTCGCAGATACGTAACTCGATACGGATCCAATTTTATTTTGTTTTCTACTAGATTTATGTCCGAACGCACCTTTCTAGTTTCAATGGCTCGAGATTTATTTGAGGTGATTGCACGTACGTTTAATAAAAGTGACTCTTCCACGAAAATTATAAAAGTATGGGGGCGCTCGTGGTGATGTGGAATAGTGTCATACTGTCAGTTTGATGGTTCAAGGATCAATTTTTCAATTTACCCCCGCACTGTTAAATAATGTGCAGTAATAAGTTACGCCACTCAACAACACAGCGCAATGTCGCGAAACGTAGTGTTACAGTAAACCTTGGCTTTTTCTGCGCACTTAAGAAAAAGCCTTAGGAAAACCTGATATTTTTAAATTTAACTACATTAGATGTTCGTAACACATTTGTTGCAAAAATATCGATGGTTGTTTTATGTAACGTGTTTTTTATTACGAACTCATAGGAATTAATGCTAAGATTGAGTTTTAGACTCTCTCTCCTTCAGTACCGATATATGTATGTATGTATATCTATGGATATATTTAACGGTTATATCGTTAAAAGGGTAAATGCTATATACTAATTATTTATGTTAATCAGGAAAATGAAAAATACAGGAAAAGTGACTACAAAGAAGGAAAATTAAATACATTTTACCACATCGCGGTGATATTTTTATTAACTACTCTTAGACTGCTAATATTACTTTAATTCAACATTTGCACTGGTAAAAGAGGTTAGAGGAGACCCCGGTTGACATTCGAGAATCCATGATTTTAGAGAAAAATCACATAAAAAACCTAAGGCCGAGGACATGTATAAAGAGGCCGATGACAGTGGACGAGGCGAAAGAAGTAAATACGAGTGAACAAAAAATAATTGTAAATAGATTTTTTATCGAATCATAAAACTTGTACCATTACATGTCCGTACATGGTTATTGCGTACACAATCACATATAACCATAAATTTAACATAAATTTGTAAATCAAAAACGTTATTCTCATTTAAATTATGCGAAATTTGGCAATATTAACAATATTATTCAAAACCATTCGATTCTACAGAGCAGACGGCCAGACGCCTCGCCCGTTTATATAATACATGAATGATTTATAGTGGAAAGTGGAAATAAAGTGACACAAAGTGATTGTGACAAAACGTGTCGATCACCGTGCAGCTATCGGAAACATAAAAATACTTTACATTCTTGATATCTAATTGAGATATTATTATAAGCCACATACATATTTTAGTTAATATGTATTAAGAACCAGAAACAACGCCCAAAATATTGGATCTTCAAACGCCTGTCGCGTTGCGTCTTCTTTGAATTAGCCTACGAGTGTGATTAATCTGCATAATGTGAAAATTTATATGTATTATGAGTATATACTTTCTTTTTTCTTTAAATAAAACATAAATGTGTGTATAGGTACATAGAAACACACATAAATATGTAAATTTTGTGTTTATAGAAGATATTAAATTATATTTTGGGAGCAACAGCAATGAAGACACGAATTGGTCAAATATTGTATTATTTTTTTATTTATATAAAGTACTTATACTTATTATATATTTATCAAATATAAGATGTTTTAAATTGAAATTAAATGACAGTAGCAATCGTAAGCAGTATGAGACTCGTACTAAGAAAAACATCAATAAAGTCAATGGTTGCTCTTTTAAAATATATCAATAATTTATACTACTACAAGTGAATAGATAATTTAAAATTAAAAAAAAAAACACGAATTCAAAAAATCACTACCTCATTCAGATTATCATCAAACTTTTTAGTTTATTAGTTTTTGAGGCCTGTCGGAACGAAATATTTAATATACTCAAGGAAACAAGGAACGAAATATTTAATATACTCAAATTAAATATTTAATATTTTCATTTCTTCGCTCTGGTAAGAAGGCAAAGTGCGGCGTTGACTCCCGCCACTTAACTCGCAATGCCCCAAATCTAGCGGAAAGTGGGCTACGAAGGTGGAACGGAGTGTCATAAGACTAGGTTCCCAAGTTCCCTCTGCCTACCCTGTCATGCTGCACAGCGAGAAGCTGAGTAGAGTATTAAATATAAGTAAGCATCACCGGAATGAGCAAGTTTTCAGATTAAAACGGATCGTACTGAAATCTCTTCATTCATTTAGCAGGTACTGTGCTACAGACTGACACATACAGTTCAAACTTATAACAGCCAAATGAAATTCTATGCTATACAATTCACATAAACGCTTAAAGCACAAAAATAATCAATCAACCAATAAGCGATGATCATTCAAACAAATTTATAAATCAAAATTAAGCTCGAAAGCTCAACCAACAAATATCAGCTTTCATCTCGAAAGTACCAAAACTGATACAATTAGAGGCAAAACTCATTAGAAAATTCACTTTATATTCAATTAACATCAAAGACGTATGTGAAATGTCCCGCGTCAGTACAGAACGAAGTGCTTCCAAAATAGCTTTAAAGGAAAAAAAACAAAACTTTACGCGGTATGTGTGTGTTTGTTGACTCTGAGAGTTAATTCCATTGAATAACGATATCTCGTCTGGTGGATTAAGTTGGATAAAACAATGTGATATCTTATTGAACATTAGAATGTATATATGATTATATAATTAAAACTTAGTAAATTACAAGGAAATAGCTAAACTTAAATTTAAAAAGCGTATAAAAACGAAGTTTTGAACGAAGCAGGATTTTTATACGCTTTTTAAATTTAATTGTAGTATTTTCTGTCCTAAGTGTGGAATAACACTTTAAAACATAGTAAAAATAAGGAAATAGCTTTTGTTGTCCATTAACAAAACACTCAGCAGATTGAATGAATGATATTTTTTAAATATATTTGTTACAGGGACGAATGAGGTTTTCTTTAAAAGAAGATCCCACTCAAATAGGTCCATTCACTTAGAAAGACCTGTTTATCCACCTGAGCGAATGACAGACAAACAAGGCAGATGAAAAAACGACAGAACAAACACGCTTGCGTATTATAATTCAAAACTATAACAGCTTGATGTAAAGTAAAAATAAACACAATTAAATCATATACGATATTGAATCTGAATCTGAAAAAGAAGTAGATACATATAATAAGAACGTACTCACGCAGAGCAAAGTAAATGGTAAAGTAATAACGCATGTTTACAATCAAACACACTTAACCATTCTATTATGAGGACATAGCATTCTTGACGCCTGTTGTAGCGCAGCGGCAAACGTGTGACTGTAAACGCGAAAGCTTGTGGGTTCAATCCCCAGACGAGGAAATGAAATATTTAATATTTTCAAATTAAATATATAATGTTTTCATTCCTTCGTTCTGGTTACAAGGCAAAGCGCGATGTTGAGTACCGCCACTACCCTCGCAACACGCAATACCCTCAAATTTCGTGAAAAGTTGGGAACGGAAATGAAAAGTGTTTAACACTAGGTTTTCTATGTTCCCTCTGCTCACCCTGCCGTGTGCGGGATACAGCGTGAAGCCATAAAAAAAGAAAGAAAAAATATATGTAAAATAAATTACTTTAAATGGCTTTCACAAATTATATATCTAAACAATTGTAGATTTTATAACCAATCGAGGAATTTATAACCAATCGAGGAAACATAAATAACGAAATTTCATACACAAATCTGAATCATTATTTAGCGGATGCTAATATTCCGCGTCAATTTGGTCAAAGTCATAAAACGTAGAAGTTCGTAGACCCGACTATGGACACTTAGATAAGAGCTATCTACATAAATCTATACATAAATAAAACCTATTCAAGATTAAATATGAATAAAAAAGTAAAAATATCTCAATTATTTTTTAATGTAATAATAAATTTGATATGTAAAACCATCGTGGGCTGCTGTTAACACGACCCTACTGGATTTCATTCCCACTTTTGGGAATTTTATTTCCTCGCTCTGGTCATACTCAATCAGCTTTCCCGCTGTATCCCGCACATGGCAGGGCAGGCAGAGGGAACTTGGGAACCTAATGTTAAGACATTCTGTTCCATTTCCGTTCCCCACTTTCCGACAAATTTGAGGCATTGCGTGTTGAGTGGCGGAACTCAACGCCGCGTTGCTGTTTGCCTTATTACCAGAGCGAAGAAATGAAACATTAAATATTTAAATTTAAAATATTAAATATTTTATTTCCTCGACCGGGGATCGAACCCAAAACCTGTCAGTTACAGTCACACGCTTGTGCCGACAGGCCTCAAATTTTTTCATTGTTAATAAGAAAAAATCTATTAGATCCGCCATATCTCCAAAAGTAAGTGTTGCGTGTGGAACGGAGTGTCTAAACACTTGTTCTTCTTCTAGCATGTTTAATACGGGATACTACTATACAGTACTACTATAAAATATTATATACACATTTTGACGTAACGGAATTTGAACAGGCACTATATATGGCCAAGCTTTCAAAGAGCTTAGATGGCGTTAGCCAGCTACCAATAACCAGTTACCACCGTTTTACATTAAATTACAATTCCTGTACGAATTTTTGTAGCGTATTTTTGTTAAAAATCAAACCCAGTACGAACTTTATAGCAAAATAAAGTCATTTAAAGTATATCGTGGCCAATACCGTCGAACATAATCCTCTTTAATATATGTTAAACCGCATAAGAAATTTATTTGTTAACCTTCGATAGTAAATCCTAATTTATTGCGATAAGTTGTAATTTGATCAATTTTATATGTAATTAGTCTACTTTAGCACCAGTTGATTTATTTTTTATATTATAAAATTATTTTTCTAACAGGGGCACAAGCTGGCGACTGTAAACGACGGGTTGTGGGTTCGATCCCAATTCGAAAAGTGTTTTTTTTTTAATATTTTCAAGTACAATATTTATTTATTTTTTGCGCTCTGGTAATCAAGCAAATAGCGGTGTTAAGTTCCGCCACTCAACACGCAATGCCTCAAATTCGGTGGCAAGTGGCAAACGAAACGAAATGTCTTAACACCTAAGTTTCCTTTGACCATACCATGCGTGTGATACAGCGTGAAGCTGAAATAATCTACCAACAACTACCGCGCATACAAACGTACACTTGTGGGCATAGTGATGAACGCTTAACACAAAAATTCTCGCTTTTCATTGCTATAAGCGTTATAACTCTTAAAAAATGAAAATTATAAAGCGAAAAAAATTACAACCATGGCGCAAGTGCACTTGGCTGAGAGGACAGGAAGGTCGTTTATTTTTATAATATTACACACTGGGGATGGTAATATCTATGCTTCTATATATTGAATACTCGTCTGATTTGAAATTTTAAATGTTCTGAGTAGTTCATTTATCGTGGAAGGCTCAATACTAAAATCTGCAACATTATATAATGTGATATAGTATACAAAGAATTGATTGATTTATTAACCTACTTAAGAAATATTGTGAAAATTGAATTATATTTGATTATAAGCTACTAAGCTTCATCAAAACCGGCTTAGTTTATGGAAAAGACAAGGCAAACGAGCGTACGGGTCACCTCATGGTGAAAGATCACCGTCGCTCACAGCCCCGTGTAATATCAAGGCAGCTATAGGTGCTTTGCCGGCCTATAAGGTGGAGTTAGGCGCGCTTTTTGGAGGTATCTACGGCGTATAGACCTGGAAATCCTACCGCGGGTAGGCGTTCTACAGATGTGTGGCACGTAGAAGAAAATTACTACTAAACCGCACAGTAATAGAGTGCCACGTGTCCAGATGATGTGGATGGTGTGGATTACATTTTATAAAGTACTGTGCATTTAGAAAAATCGGCAGCAGGTACCAAGTCAAACAGTTCTCCAGAACACTACCCGTGATAAATGCGGTAGAGAACGCACAGCGAGGATACGTCTCTATGCAAAGCCAAAGTGTCAAGCTCCTCATAGATCATTGAGATCCCAACGATTTCGATATACTGATGCTGGATGCAGCCTTAAGGGAGAAATCACAAAAACTCGTGATACGACAAATATGATTTCTTAGTGGTTAAAGTGTAGACTTGTGTCTACTGAGGGTTGAAATTAACCAGGTTCCTTTTACCTTATACAAAGGCAGTCTCGAGAAAAATACAAGCCTCAACGGAAAATACGAGTTGATTTCGACACTGGTCGACGTTTTCCCATGAAAGACTTGCACGGCCAGAGTGTACAGTGTCCACAGTAGTATCATCTGTATAAAAAGTATGTTAGAGTTTTCCAACATCTCATTGATATGCAGAAGAAATAGCGTAGGGAACAACAAGCACCCTTTGGGGACACCGGCGTTCACGGGCGTTTGTTTGGAGCAGAAACCGTCGACAGTCTCCTTGGTGCTGTGCCCAGAGAAAGAGCTATCGGTCCACTTGCATAAATTGTCAGGAAGCCCGTTATAATAATAAAAAAATGTAATAATAATAATTTATAATTTACAGATAATAAAATGATTTGGAATTTGGGACCTAGTGTTAAGACACTCCATTCTACTCCCCACTTGACTTGAGACACATTTTTTAATTGCGCATTCCGTATTGAGGTGCGGAACTCAACGCCGTGCTATGTCTTGTCACTAGGGAGCAGAAATGAAAATATTATATATTTCGTTTCTTCGTGTGGGGATCAAACCCACAATCTGTCGTCTATAGTCCCACGCTTGTACGCTATGATAGGCCTAATATGGCTTTTGTTTAATTTATCAAATACAGTATAGCTATGTAAATGTTAATATCAACAAATACAAAAATAATTACAATTCTTACCACAATTTTGGTCATTGTAAGATGCTAACAATATTTATTGGCTATAAATCTCCCTCGCTCATTAGACCGTGTGTGGGCACCTTTATAGCCGCGTTTACTTATTTTATGTTTTTTTATTTTCTTCCATCGCCATTTTCGTCGAATTCAACGGCATAGAGAGTACCATCTATTAGAGACAGTCGTAAAAATTCAAAGGTTGCTCTTTAGTGGACAGTCTACGTTTGTCATACATAACGGTACTTATCACTCAAAAATTGACCACAAAGGCATTATATATAAAAGAGCTTGAAAACGGAAGTTTTAAATCTAATCCTAAATGAACTATTATATATTAATAAGCATACGTTTTATTTCACTGGAGAAATACTGGAAGCATAAATGATCTGATGAATGAACAAATACTGGAGCGTTCAAAATCATCTTCTTTTTCAGTTTTTTTGGTTTAAGTCTCAGACACCTGTATTTGCTTTATTTTTATTTAGTGAAAACAGCATTAAAATCTGTTGCGCAGCTTAGAAATATGCGAACAATATTTAGAGTTACATAACTTTATTCAATACTATGTATAGAAGTTAAAACATTTCATAATTTTTTATAAGGAAAATCTATAATTATCAAACTACATAATTAATATAAGAATTCATATTCACTTAATGTATAAATATATTTGAAGCTAGTAACGCATAATGACATATATTTTTTTGGAATTGAACAAAATGTCGCTTAAATTGGGTTTTTTCAACTTGATTGCATCAAAGCGGAAAATTGTGACTTGACATTAAAATTATTTTTAACCAAATTATTTAATAATTATACAAAAATATATATTGTGATACGAAAATTAAAAATTATAAATGAAATGGCGGAATTCAGCGCCGCGCGCCGGTAAACCATACCAACACGAAAGTAACAAACAAAACGCGAAAGTAAATATATATAAAAAAATATTAAATAATAGAAACATTTTGCATGAAAGAATTAGTGTGACTGTAAACGACAGGTTGTCGGTTCGATCCCCACTCGAGGAAATTAAATATTTCATATTTTCATTGCTTCGCTCTGGTAACAAAGTAAAGCGCGGCGTTAAGTTCCAATACTCGACACGCAATGTCTCAAATTCGGCGGAAAGTAGGGAACTTGATAAAACGGAGTGTAGTTAACACTAGGTTCCCAAGTTTCCTCTGCCTATCCTGCCATGTGCGGGATACAGCGTGCTTGCATCAACTTACCCTTATAAAACCTAATAATATAGCCAAAATACAAGGAAAATCACCATCCTCATCACCAGTTCTGAATACAACATTGTATCTACATACCATAACTAATAGCGGTAAAACATTTAACTTAAAAAACAAAAGCATAAAAGCGGGCATCTTAGAGCATAATTGACTTAGAAAATGCTCAGAATAATGTCTGAATGGTTTTATTTTGTCTCGCTGGTCGAGTGTCGGCGATTTGAACAAGCTTGATCCCGTGTGCGAGGAAGATGAACACTGACTATATTTATGGTAATTTTTATAAATAAGTGATTTTTTATTTTTATTTGTTTAATAAGCTCTAAAGCTTAGAGAGAGAGCTTAGTGTCAAGTCACTCAGTTTTGAAAAGCTCTGTTTTCTATAATTAACGATACATTGTTTAATGACGGATCTAAACTACGCGCTTTAGTGCGACGTGTAACAAAAATTTTATTTAATTATAATTAAAAAAAGCTTTATTAAATATAATCCAAAATTTAATAAATAATATACTATCATATAACATAAACAATAAATACCAAAGACGTCATCATTACACGAACTGGTTAACTTTTCTAAGAAAACAAAAAAAAACCATAGAGCCTAACTTAAAACCAACTTTACAACAAATTGCGTTTCCAATGCTTCCTCTATCCCCACTCAGCGTCGCTGTGCAAGACAATAGTCGAAACAAAGCAAACTTTTTATATTATACCAGACGGTTTATACATAAGACGGTGGAATGTAGGCCGTACGGCATAATGAGGCTGCGTTGCCCAAAATTTATTATACACTGATTTTTCTGAGAAACTACTGAATAATACCGGCGGCGGCCGCGAGGTATGCAAGTTCTGTTCCCGGTGCCGACAGTTATGCTCGTTATTCTTACGTAACCGGGGCCGGGCAAAAAGTCAATCGGTTATAATAGTTTGAATTGTAACGGATCTCGGACAAAGGATTACTGGGCATATTAATTTTGATTTTGGTTTTTATGTTTATTTGGATTGCTTTGATTGCTTTATGCTTCTTGGCTATAAGGGTTGTTGAACATAATATAGTGTTTAAAGTGATACAGATTTTTTTTTTTCATTTTCACACCGTATTCCGCGCACAGTAGTAAGTGAAGACAATTTGGGAACCTAGTGTACAGATACTTTGTTTCCCACTTTTCTACGAATTGTAGATTTTGCGGGTTAAGTGGCTGAACTCAGCGCTGTGATTTGCCATGTTCCCAGAGGAAGAAAGTTATTAAATATTTGATTTCCTCCATTGGAGATCAAACTCACAGTCCATCCGTTTACAGTCACACGTTTGAGCCTCAACGCCACGAAACCAATATACACAACGTTAAAATATTAATAAATCTAAGGTCAAATAAATATTAAATAAAACAGCTACGCCAGAATTAAGCCAAATCATTCGTTCCTCACCAAACGGTACTTTTGCCTAAATTAAAAATCCCTGTATCCCAAAAACATCCAATTTAAACAAGAACTGTTATTTTTTGAAAAACACAAACAAAAATGGAGTGAGCCAACCTTGGATTCCAAAAACGCTTATTAGTTGCTCTCGAGTATAATGCACCAATACATACTTATAATACCTGTGTATAAAAAAAAGTAAATATTTTTAACGTCAGATTTATTTTATTTTGTTAATATTTAATATTTAATATTTAATATATACTGCTAATTAAAATTTCTCAAAATATAACTTATAACCACCACGATAATAAAAAAAACTACAAAAATCCGTTCATCCGTTTAGGAGCTACGGTGACACATATAGAGACGCAAGACGACACACAGGCATGTCAAACAAATATCATCCCTCTTTCTTCATCAAAGGTTAAAACAAGTTAAGAGATATCTCCTGGTAAAGTGAAATATTTATGATCAAGAAATAAAACCTAGCTATATTGTAGTGTTCAACCTATATTTTTTTAATATGTAAAATTTTAATGTATATAAAACGCCAAAGAATAAAAAGAATGACCAATCTTTGCCGTTTCCTCCAGAGTCATACCACCTCCAACGGTAAATAAAACTAAAACTCTTCTAACTAACCCGAAATCAACACAAGAACTGTTATTTTTGAAAAATAAACAAAATAAAAATGAAACCAGCCGTTTCATAATAATCTTAGATTCTAGAATCGCTCATTAGCTGCTCCCGCGCATAATGCACAAATATATAACTGATAACTGTCGGTCAGACGGCCTTGGTGCTTCGGGGAAAGGCACGGCCACGCCCCCCGCCCGCCGGCCAAATGAAAACACTACGCTTATTCTAAACTGAATACATTTTAATGTTAGTATAGCTCAATTTTAGACCTTAATGCCTAGATGATGCCTGTGTTAGGAATGTATAGTTCTGTACTACTGGTGGCATGTAACGACATTGGTTGACTTAGAAAAAGAGAGAGAGAGAGAGAATGAGAGAAGAGAGCAATAAAAGAGGATATCATGATATGTCTACGGAAAGAAAAAAAAATATTGTTATACAATTTAAATCCATGGAAACAAAGGTACAGGCGAAGCTCGATAATAATATGAAATCGATCGTGGTATTGGAGCAATTCGGATAAGTAACTATTGAAGTTACTATTTTTTTTTGTACTGACTACCACTGCTTATATTGTTATATATGCTGTATGTCTACAAATATATATATATATATATATATATATATATATATATATATATATATATATATATATATATATATATATATATATATATATATATATATATATATATATATATATATATATATATATATATATATATATATATATATATATATATATATATATATATATATATATATATATATATATATATATATATATATATATATATATATATATATTGTTTTTTAACAGTACGCCGCTCATAGCAGGACAGACAGAGGAACATGGGAACCTAGTGTAATGTAAGACAATCCCACTAGCAGCTGAATTCTTGAGGCACTGTGTGTTCAGTGATAGAACTTAGCACCACGTTTTGACTCCTTACTATATGAAATCAAATCCCAACTGTCACCGACACCACGACTGTCCTCAATCAATAATAAAATTATAACTTCTAAAAGCACTTGTATTACATAAACTCTACAGCGGTATATTCCATTTATATAGCGTCCAAGTATAAAAGAGCAAATTATTAAACCAGGTCAGTTAGACGGACTACACGACCTAGATCTATTTGAAGGCTGAAGAGCTAAGATGGGACACTCGCAGTGCGGCCTCTATGCAAGTACAAATATGTACACAGTCTTAAAAATAACTGAATGCAAGCGTTGCTTGGTTTGAAATTCTGTACTTTGAATTTCTTAGAATAATATGTTTTATATAAAGCTTTTTAGTAAAAAAAAAAACAGTAATTGCTATGTATTTTACACAATATAATATTATATATAGAGGCAGTTTTCGTTTCTATTAGTCTCGAGAACGAATATATTTAAATATTGTTGATTTTCCATTCTGTAAGATAAAATTTGACGTTAAATTACGTTAACAGAGTGTCTTAACATGAGGTTTCCTTTTCCTGATGACTCTATAAGGGAAAAGACGTTAAACTGTGTTTTTTTTTAATCTTGAAAAAAGAAACCAGACATTTGGGAATATAATTTTTATAAAATAGATGATATTGGACGGCCCCGGTAAAAGGTCAATCGCCGACGCCAAATCGTTACGGTATAAACGTGTGAGATGACTCAATAAAGACGATTCATAATATTCCAAGCCCATTCATTCATAAAATCACGAAACGCCAAGAATATTTTCTTACTTTATTTCACCGAATTTGAGGCTTTGCGTGTTTAATGGCGAAACCCAACGCTGCACTTCGCCTTGTTACCAGAAGAAAATCCCTTTTGTTCTGTAGAAATTTTACATATTAACTTAGTGTTCCCCGACACTCTCTAATCTACCAACATGCTCAGTTTATACTGATATAAAAATAACAGAAAAGTATTAGAAAATAGTTACAAATAATTTCCAACTTATATTTTCTTTTAGCTTCAAAGTAGGGAAAGGAAACCTAGTGCTTAGACACTCCTGATGGAATTCAATGCCGCACTTTGCTTTACTACCAGGGCAAAGATATAACAATATTAAATATTTCGTTTCCTCGAGTAGGCATCGAATCCATACACCAGGTGTGTATATATATATATATATATATATATATATATATATATATATATATATATATATATATATATATATATATATATATATATATATATATATATATATATATATATATATATATATATATATATATATATAAAACATGTTTTTTTAATTTTATATATCAGAAAAAGAAATTAAAAAGTAACGTTAGAAAAAAACAGTAGAAAATATTACGATCTAATCGTAACAGAGCATCACTGCGCATCCAACACAGAACTAAGAACTTTCATAATTAAAAGTTACCAAATCCGACGTTTACTGCAAACGTACATAAGTTATGTATGACCGCATACCAGAAGATAAGCTTCCGAGATTACCAATAAAAATGTAAGCTTTAGCCATATTTTATTTTATACTTTAACATTAATTAAAATGAGGCCGGTCGTGGCGCAGCGGCACAAGAGTGTGACTGTAACCGACAGGCTCTAGGTTCGATCCCCAGTCGAGGAAATGAAATATTTAATATTTTCAATTTAAATATTTAATGTTTCATTTCTTCGCTCTGGTAATAAGGCAAAGCGCGGCGTTGAGTTCCGCCACTCAACACGCAAACCTCAAATTCGGCGGAAAGTGGGGAACGGAAGTGGAACGGAGTGTCATAACACTAGGTTTCACTTCCGTTCCCTCTGCCTACCCTGCCTAGTGCGGGATACAGCGTGAAGCTGAAAAAAAAAAAACATTAATTAAGTTTCTTTAACGAAAAAACTGTATTGAATTTCTATGAAGAAAATAGGTTAATCAATTCATAGTGTTTTAAAGGCCTGTCGTGGCTCAGCGGCACAAGCGTATGACTGCAAATGATAAGTTGTGTGGCTTTGATCCCCACACAAAGAAATAAATTGCTAAATATTTTAAAATTAAATATTTAATGTTTTCATTTGTTCGCTCTGGTACAACAAGGGAGAGCGCGACGTTGAGCTCCGCGAGTGTGTGTGAGTGGGGAACGGAAGAGGAACGGAGTGTCACAACACTAGGTTCCCAAGTTCCCTCTACCTATCCTGTCATGTGCGGAATACAGCGTGAAAGTGAGTGTTTAATTTTCTATTAATAGCTTCACGTCGTATGTTATACGTGTTATCCGTAAGCATTACATTTTAAAATGCGTAACTCAACGCCGTGTTACATCCGAACAGTGAAAAGAACACAGGTCATAACCCCGAGTGAGATAGAACCTATCAACCCACAATAGTGCGCGCCACAATTAAGCTACATGCAATTTGCAAAATTAGAAAAGAAATATATATATAAATAATTACTTCGCGACTAAGTCATTATAATTGAGAGTTAAGGCGATGTTTTTGTATCTATCGAAAAGACACTTAGATCAATATTTTTTTTACTTAAGATTCCACCTAACTACTTGATACGATTTACTTGCCTTTATATTTTTCAGCTTCACGCTATACATAGCCTGCATAAGACAGAGAAGGCAAAAGAAGTTTGGGAACCTTGTGTTAAGACACGTGGTGTGACAGACGACATAATTTTTCGCCAAATCCTGTTTCACCGCTCATAGTGCAGTGCCTAAAGCATTGCAGTGGTGAAACTCAACGCCGTCCATAGCCTTGTTGTCAGGGCGAAGAAATAAAAAATATTGAATATCTCATTAGTGGGAATTGAACCCACAACCTGTTACGTTTACAGTCGCTCGATTGTGCCACTGCGCCACTACAGCTCTCAACGTGCCTTTCTTCAGGAATTGCCTATTTATCTTGCTTTATTAAAATCTTAAATTTACAAATATTACAGTTGTAACAAAGCCACTTGGCTACGCACAATATTTTAAAAATTTTACAATAAGCGGCGTCGTACGTAGAGTCTGTTCAAACTGTGTTATGTCATTATGGGAACGGAATGTACAAACACTAGGTTCCCAAATGCCCTCTACCTTCCCTGCCACGTACCGGCTTGAAAATGAAAAATTAGCTTCACACTGTATCCCGCATGAGGCAGGGTAGGCAGAGGGAACCCGGGAACCTAGTGTAAAGACACTCCGTTCTACTTCCGTTCCCCACTTTCCGCCGAATTTGAGACATTGCGTGTTGAGTGCCGGAACTCAACGCCGCACTTTGCCTTATTACCAGAGCGAAGAAATGAAAACATTAAATATTTAAATTGAAAATATTAAATATTTCAGTTCCTCGAGTGGGGATCGAACCCAGAACCTGTCGGTTACAGTCACATGCTTGTGCCGCTACGCCACGACAGGCCTCAATGAAAAATTAGCACTACTCCTTAAGAAAAATAACAAGTGTGGGTGGCGCAAAATGACCGTTTAGGTAATTTAAAAATTTGTTGTTCCCCACATTAATAACACTAATTAAGTTAGTATGGAGATGGACATAGATTTTGCAATTAGAAGAGCATGATACGCTCGTTCTGCTAACGGAGTGCGATGAAATCATTTGTACGTATTTAGCTATATTTTTTAGTGTTCTATACCTACAAGAAGTTTAGTCCTTTTAAGATCACTGATCACTCATCTACCATTCTATCTGTAAAGGGACAGCCTCTTTGAGGTCTGTAGTGGCGCAGCGGCACAAGTGTGTGACTGTAACTGACAGGTGTTGTGGGTTCGATATTCAACGAGGAAACGAAATATTCAATATTTTGAATTCACAATTTAATGTTTTCATTTCTTCGCTTTGGTACAAGGCAAACGCGGTGTTGTGTTCCGCCACTCAACGCGCAATGCCTGAAATTCGGAGAAAAGTGTGGAACGGAAGTGGGACGGAGTGTCGTAACACTAGGTTCCTAAGTCCCCTCTGCCTAGCCTAACATGTGCGGGACACAGTGTGAAGCTGAGATAATAAATAATATATGTTAAATAATCTCAAGATTATGAGATGTCCATCTACCTGTCAGTACAGTTTCTCTTAGATTATATAAAAAATAATCTTCTAAGTCAACGCATTTGAAAGATAAACTAAAGAGCATAGACGATAAAGCTAGACGCTTACTTAGCTTTTACCATATTTTGTATGAAAATTATGGCAAAATTGAAACTTATAAGTTATCAGCTTTTATAAGATATACTTTGTTAGTTTGCTGTAATAAAATCTAATTAATACGAAACCCTCGATTCCGATACACACTTGACCGTTTTTTGTTAAATACTAAAAGATATCTAGAAAAATGCAGCTTTTGAAAAAAAAAGCTATGTATTTGTAAGTTTTATGCTGTCCGATCGTATTCAAAACGTGTAAGTTATAAAGAAATAGATATATATTATTTTACCCTAGAGCCGGCATCGAACCCACACCCACCTCTATAAGTTGTGTATGTTTACAATCATACGATGCTCTACTGCGTCTCGATTGCCTCTAATACTTAATTTGATTTCAATAATACCCAAGCACAACTCATAGATTAAGTGCAAAACTATAAAACTAAATAGTACTATATTTCATACGAAACATCGGATATATTCAATGACCTGAAAATGTCGACGTCAGTGTCAATATTAAATACATACTTTTAATGATGACAAAATCTATACATATAATAAATCTGTAGAAAAGTAATTTTTGTACATTGAAGAAATTGAAAAAAAAAATAGCCAGCGTGTGAAAAGATAAGTAACAGAACCCATTTCCATCATTTTTGAAATTTTTGTCTGTTTGTCTGTTTGTATGTTTGTTTGTGCGCACATCACGTAAAATCTACGAATTCAATGCCGACAATATTTATATACAAAAAATATACGCAACTTGAGGTATAACTTAGTTTTTGTTTCATCAAAATCGGTTCACTCTATCAAAAGATATGATTAATTTAGTGAGTTCAAGAAGTAATATATTACGTTGAGCAATTCAGTATAGTACTTGCAACGACATCTACATATACTAATATTATAAAGCTAAAGAGTTGTTTGTTTGCTTAAACGCGCTGATCTCACAAACTACTGGTCCGATTTAAAAAATTCTTTCAGTATTAGATAGCTCATTTATCGAGGAAGGCTATAGGCTATATATCATCACGATAAGACCAATAGGACAGGAGCACCAATTAAGAATGTTTCTAAATCGGGGGATTTTTTCCTAATTGAGAGTTTCCGCTGCGTGCGTTGCGTAAACGGTTAACGTTCGCAAAAATCATGTATGATGGAATTGTTCTCCTTTTGAAGTTTTTAAAAAAAGTCCGCGACAGGATATATCTATCTTCTTAGGTTAGCTTTTTATGCTAACCAATTTGTTCTAAAATAATACATTATTTGCAAAGGTGTTTTATAAACAATTCTTAACTTTCTCAAACCCCTAAGTGATAAGGGTTGAACAAACCTAACATGTTTCCCTTTTTATGGCAAAACAGCGTTTTCCGGGACTGCTAGTTTCTTTTAAATTTCTTTTCAAGCCAATTTACTCGCGGCTTCGAATCTATAGTCAAATAAAAGTAATTATATTTACTCACTCACTCACTCACTGAGCTTCACGTTGTATCCCGCATATGGCAGGATAGGCAGAGGGATCTTGGGAACCTAGTGTTAAGACACTCCGTTCCACATCCTTTACCCACTTTCCGCCAAATTTTGAGGCGTAGCGTGTTGAGTGGCGGAACTCAACGCCGCGTTTTGTCTTGTACCAGAGCGAGGAAATGATAACATTAAATATTTAAATTGAAAATATTATATATTTCATTTCCTTGATTGCGGATCGAACCCACAACCCATCGGTTACAGTCACACGTATGTGCCGCTGTGCCACGACTGGCACAATTATATTTATTTGACATAAATTATGATATATTTCAAGTGCCCAGTAACTGTTACAGTTTGTAAAACGTGTTATTTAAAAACGATTAATGTGATCAGTACTTTTATATATCTACTAATCATCAAAATGTTTAATTATTCAATTTCAACAAGTTCGTGAGATAAGTGCTATCATCCAAACAAAATCACCATTACATTACTATAGACTTAAGAATTGGAACTAAACAATGAAGAACTGTTCCCAAATTTCTACTATCAGAATTCCAAAAAAACACACCAACACGTTGATCAACAGAAAGCAATATTAAATTATGTTTTTGGATATTTTTTTAGCTTCACGCTGTATCCCGCACGAAGCAGGGTAGGCAGAGGGAACTCGGGAAGCTAGTGTAAAGACACTCCGTTCCACTTCCGTTCCCCACTTTCCACTGAATTTGAGGCATTGCGTGTTGAGTGGCGGAACTCAACGCTGCGCTTTGCCTTATTACCAGAGCTATATATTTTTTGTAATTATATAAACAATAGCTCGTGCTCGTGAAGCCAGATACAATATATGCACGCAGTGTTTGCTTTCAAACGGCTATACAAAATATAAATTATGCAATGCTTATTTTTTAGCCACTAGCAAATCAAAAATTTTATAATTAGATAAATAAATATCTCCCTTTGTCTTGGCAGCATTAAGAATGGCTTATTGTTGTGTTTTCAATATTTTTAATCTGATGACAATGCAAAGAGCGGCGTTGAGTTCCGCCACTCACCACGAAATGCCTCAAAAAGCTGTGAAATAATCACCTAACTGGCAAGGAAGCAAAGGAAATTTTACACACTAATGTTACTCACGCTGTGTTGCAGTTGCAGCGTTTCACAGAGGAAACTTGGAAACCTAGTGTTAAAACACTCCGTTCCACTTCCGTTACCCACTTTCCGCCGAACTTTGAGGCATAGCGTGTTGAGTGGCGGAACTCAACGCCGCGTTTTGCCCTGATATTAAAATTATCAAACTTCAAGCTTCTTGCAAATTACCCGTATACGTTCGGAACTAAATACGGAGCTTTGTTTGTTCTGGTCTAAGAGATAACTGTTTAGCATTCTTTTTACCTTAATATTAGTTAAGAACAGTAGCAAAGAGTGAGTTGCTTGTGAAAGTTAACCGACGTTGAAATATAAGAAAATAAGTTCTCTCTGGACGATAATATAAAAAAGAACTTGCAAGTACATTATGCAATTTATTCACTTTGTAAATGATTTATTTAGAATAAATGTTTTGTATAGAGAATATCAAACTCTGATTTAGATATCAATAGATTACAACGTCTGTACTAAAGGAGCGTGTATATACAAAAATCTCAAAGACTTCGTACATTGTATTTATTTTATTTACCATCGAGACATAGTGTTAATTATTCAGACACAAAATAAAATCGAAATTGCTATAAAATTTAATGAAAATATTGTTAAATTCAAATTAGAACATTGTAAATAATTTTGATTTTTGATCGTTTTTTTAAAAAAAATCATTTAGTTAACCTTAACAGTTTTTACCAATTTTCAATATTTGAAATATATTTAATATATACACTATATATATGTTTTACCTGGTTTTGGTGCGGGTGGGAGCGGTGGTGGCGCGGCGGGTCGCGGGGCTCGTGCGCGCGCGCACCGCTCATGCTACGCGGCGCATGCCCGGTGACGCGCCAGCGCGCTGTAAAAAAATATTGTTTTACTAAACTGAATATCTGAATTCCTCTGCCAGTCATTATTGGTCAGTCAATTAGTGCATCGTGGTCAGTCAGCCACTGTTATTTAAATATTGACTATCGACTATTGTGATGTTGGACTGAAATTAAATTATAATATTGCTTTTTATTAAACGTATAAAACTCAAGATATACCAGGACTCGAACCCAAACCTCTTTTCGGTCAGGCGTAAAGACAAAAAAATATAAGGATTAAATAACATCTTCAAAGACGGCAAAGTAAAAAAGTTATAAAAATTGCGTAAAATATTTCGTTTCCTTACGCATTTTTTTTTATGGACCTATAATTTAAACGACTAAAGTGATCAAATGTTTGTTAATTATATTTATTTCAGCTTACTTGCATATGAAAAAATGAAAGCAAACTATTTTACTCTAACGGAGTAGGCAGAGAGACTCTAATCTTAGTGTTAATTCAAGACATTTCACGTCGAGAGAGGGAAATTGGAAACCTAGTGTTAAGACACTCCTTTCCATTTCCATACCCCACTTTCTGCCGAATTTAAGGCACTGCGTATAGACTGGCGGAACTCAACGCCGCTCTATGCCTTGTAACAGAGCGAAGGAATGAAAACTTTAAATACTAAAATTGACAATATTGAATATTTTATTTCCTCGAGTGGGAATCGAACCCACAACCAATTGGTTACAGTCACACGCTTGTGCCGCTGCGCCACGACAGGCCTCTGAAATTAAAATTAAAATTCAATCAACCAAGTTAAAATCGTAATCACATTTACAGTCACATACTACCACTGCGCCACAACGGTGTCCTACATCGTACAAAACTTACTCAAAACAACTTAAATAAAATAGCCTAGTAATAATTTGTCGTCGTCACCAACATGTGACCCGAGATCGCGTTGACATGCACAAAAATACACATGCGGACAAACAACTTTCAAATGAAGCAGCCGTTAACCTTTGCACCCGGTTCGATGCCCGGCCCGTGGAATTACATTTATAAATTATTCTTACGCAGATATGTTTATGTTTGGCGTAGAGTTTACTTTCTAGAGAATGTATTTATATTGTATAAAAATATACAATAAGTAATTTTGTGCCAACAGTTGCGGTTAAACGAAAGTTAAGCTCAGCTTCACGCTGTATCTCTCACACGGCTGAGTAGGCCGAGGGAACTTGGGAACCTGGAGTTGAGACAATCCGTTCCACTTTCGTTCCCACTTTCCCCAATTCGAGATATTGCGTGTTGAGTGGCGGAACTCAACGCCGCGCTTTGCCTTGTTACCAGAGAGAACATATGAAAACATTTAATATTTAAATTGAAAGAATTAAATATATCATGTCCTCGAGTGGGGATTGAACACACATCCTGTTGTTTACAGTCAAACGCTTGTGCTGCGCCTAGACAGGCCTCAAATTAAACGAATGTTAAATTAATTCAGTAGATATGTAATAAATAATTATTCATTTTAATAAATATTACATTATAAGGAGAACTTTTCATTTTATTAAATGTTCTAATAAAAATACTTTTATCTCTACTGACTTGCTTTTACCTGTAGTTATTAACTAAGAATTGTGCCCCAAAGTAACTCTGGCAGCAGATACAATGGGCTATATCAAAATGATTACCGTGATGCGATATAGCCTAAATAAAGCCTTCCTCAATAAATAATTGTACAATACATAAATAATTATCCAATTTAAACCAGCAAGTCCGTAGATTAGCGTGTTCAAATGTGATTTTATAATATTAGTATAGTTTAGGCATATATTTATTAAATTCGACAAAGTTTACTTTCTTTTCGTGTACATACATATATTTGATATGTGAAAGCGGAATTTATGTTTTGTTACCTGTTCCATACATATACTTAATCTCGACCCACGATTGTTTAGTGGAAATATTTTAAAGTTATTTTTTATAAGAAATTGATACGGTCGTAGTATTCATTCAGTAGTTTAATAAAAGTTTCTTTAGCTTCACGCTATTTAGTGTTAAAACGCCACTTTCCACTTTTCGCCGAATTTCAGATATTTTGTGTTGAGTTGTGGAACTCAACGCCGCAATTTATCTTGTCACCAGAGCCAAGAAATTAGAACATTAAATATTTCATTTTTCGAGTGGAGAACGACGTCGATATTATAGTCACACGCAAACACACACGCGTGCTCTACAATTAAAAATATATAGGAAGAAAAGTACGGACAAGTACAAGTACATCCGTACAATCTACGGATAAAAGCTGTATTTTGTGTTTATACAACCTTCAATATGCTACGACATATTAATGCTAGGATACGTATTAAATTTAAATGCATTGAAGCTAATATCTTATTACAAGATTTAATATATATACAATATGTTTTCTGTCATCTAAAGACTAAAAAGTACAAATGAAAATCACAAAACAAGCCATCGTGGCACAGCAATAAAACAAAAGACTGTAAATCCAACATTTATGGGTTCGGATCCCGCTAGTTAATCATTTTCTGTTTTTTTTTTACAACCGAGCGTACGGGCCACCTGATGGCTAGCGATTACCACTGCCCATGCCCCCGTGTTACACCAGAGAAGCTAGGTGATACCAGGCTTTAAGATGGAGATAGAGTAAAACTTTTGAAGGTACTTATTTTAATTTTAGCCGTGTGATCCCGGCTAAAATTAAAATGTGTGGTAGAGTCACGTTGCCAGTAATGGCAACACGCATGGGCAGACTCGACCGGATTGTTACCACCCCCGGCATTTAAGACCGGCGTTAAGTAGTGGCTTTAGCCACTGCGTTTCGCATTAGGTAATGCCGGGCCCCGGTGCCCATCCACCTTAAAAAACGGCAACGCTCCTGTAGCTCCTCTGGAGTTACACGGGGCCGTGGGCGACGGTGATCACTTACCATCAGGTGACCCGTACGCTCGTTTGCCGTCTCTTCCATAAAAAAAAAATACTAATGTAACGATAGTCAACCTGGAAATAGTTGGAAATACCGTAGAGTAGAGTGAGAGAGATATCTCAGCTTGTGGCATACTGTGCAGTAAGAAAAAGTTATCCAGAATACTCCCAATGTATGTAAAGCCAATGGTTTAAGCACATGACAGATCATTGGGCCCCAAAAGATACAGCTCTACGAATGTCATTAAATTATTATTATTTCAAGCTGATTGACACTTACAAATTGACTTGATTGATTGACGTGCATCGGTCTAGAGGTGACAATATTACTACTTATGAAGCCAAACGTAGGCCAAACGATTTTTAGGTGTGAAGTACTGTCTCGCTCTAACGCTTACCTCCAGTTTCTTTAAAGCCAATTTTGCTAAAATTTTGGTTAAATTTCGCTACTCAACAAACAATATATCTTAATTTCAGAATACCAGAGTGCCTTAACCCTCTGCCTATTCCACTAAGTGCGTGATGCAGAGAGTATCAACACAAAACCTAGGTGACCAAAATACGTAACAACTGTAAAATATTAAATAAAGATAAAAATAAATTCATCTATTCTCATAAAACCAGTGAAAATTATTTAAACACAAAATGATTATCATAAGCCAAATATAAACTTGTCTAAATAATGTTCAACGTGTTTAAATAATATTTCCAGTAACGCGGTCATCATGACATATTATTTTTGGGTCTAAGGTGAAATCTGCGATAGTGAGGCAGTTGTATTTTTTTTATTATTATTATTTAAATCGTATTATTAATAAATCACATATTTACGGTTGAGGTATGTCGTGACGCAGGAGCTCAAGTATTCGACTGTAAATGCGACAGCTTGTAAGATCGAT
Source organism: Eueides isabella (assembly GCA_019049475.1). NCBI lineage: Eukaryota > Metazoa > Arthropoda > Insecta > Lepidoptera > Nymphalidae > Eueides > Eueides isabella. Next base: position 1,403,565 of record CM032384.1, read on the forward strand.
TTACTTGAGAAAAGGAAATATTTGATATTTTAATTTCTTCGTTTGCTTAGATCTGATACTCAAGACGTGATATATCAAATATGGCGTAAAGTGTGTTCATGGGAATAAACTGTCTTTGCACTAGTTTCCCAAGTTTCCTCTGCCTACCCATGTACCACCATGCCATGTGTGAAATACAGCATAATAAGAATAGAGTAAAGAGATATGTTATCTTTTTGGAACCTGGCGGTATAGGATACACATTATACTAGGCATGGTTGTTCGAAGTTTGAATCGCGGTATTAAATACCATACAACATTTCGTTTTTTTTACAATTTTAGAGTCAACAACTACATAATTACAGTCAATTGCTTACTAGTTGTAATATAGAGACCTGTCGTGGCGTAGCGACACAAGCGTGTGACCGCAAACGACAGGTTGTGGCTTCGATCTCCACTGATGGAAATGAAATATTAAACATTTTCAATTTAAATATTTAATGTTTTCATTTCTTCGCTCTGGTAACAAAGCAAAGCGTGGCGTTGAGTTTCGCCACTCAACACGCAATGCCTTAAAAACTCAGCAGAACTTGGCGAACGGAACTGAGAGTCCTAACACTAGGTTCCGAAGTTCCCTCTATCTACCCGACCAAATGCGGGGTATAGCGTGAAGCTAATAAAAGTTGTTTTAAATTAAAAATACAAGTACAACAAAAAAATGTTATAGTGTAATTGGTCATCATCACAAACAGACTATGTAATCGAACAATATGGCCACCACAAAAAAAAATAACATCATGAATAACTTTCTATAATTTTATCAATAATTAAGACATTAAACTCATTCTTTTAAAAGTTAAATTTACATAAAAACACAACCTTTTGTCTCGTTCCAACCTGTCAGGTGTCACTTTGACAACCAATAACAGAGACCTCCCCCGCCCCGCCGTATCACAAGCTTAAGGTAGAAAACGGGAAATTTGATAACATTTGGACAGATCAAATTATGCTGGCAGAAAACTACTGCATCCACTGCACGACTGCCGGTCAAGGTCGAAAGACCTGCAGAGTATGACGCTACAAATTTTCTTATTATGCGACATTTTTAATAACTTTACTTCCGTAACAACTTAAAAAAAACAAAATATTTTCCTTTTTATAAACACAAAAAGAGTGTATTTGTATTAATTAGAATGTATTAAAATCAAATGTAATAATAATTCCAAATTAACACTGATTTCTTAACGAGATTTTACATTAAAATAATTTATAAGTATTAACTCATTCAAAAGAGGATTATTTTTCATATAAATGAGTAACTTTTTGTTTTTTAAAACCATAATTATTGTCAAACACGGATGACGCAAAGCACCTGTACCGGGCATGCGCATTAGCGACAACTTAACGTGATTATTATAAAAAAACGCCTATTCAAATGGAAAATCACTTAAAATGTAAATATTTTATAGCGACTTATTTATGCAAACTTGTTTAATAATTTTTCTCAGTTATATTTATATAGATTAGTAAAAAATTTATATATAAAAACATTTTTTACTAATCTGTCAGCTGCCAACAGTAACAGTACCTATGTTGCATCAAAAACATTGATTTTTTTTGCAAAAACCACCTATTTAATATTAAATTATTAGGGCAACACTTATGATGCCCTTAATAAATACACAGTTCATTCATTTATATTCATTTCAAGTACGCCTACATGTTAAAGCAATATAAACAAAAGAGACAATAAAATATACTTACACTAATCACTAATCAATGAATCCTGATAAAAAACAACAAATAAAACGTCCATAAACACAATTTATCACTGAACAGTCAACAAAATTGCACTTTTTCTTGAATTTTCACGGGCCCCGAAAACTGCAGGGCACATCACTGACATTTGTCATGTGCGCGAAACAATCGGGAGAGTTCGGGCGCGATCGGGCGCGCTCGGAGGGGCTCGGGGGTGCTCGTTAGATATTGATCGGCAATGGCGCCCGGACGCCGGCCGTCGGTGGCGCCCCCGCGTTAATGAAACCTGATGGATAAATGTTATTTGTCATGATATTAATGTGTTATTGATTAATTGGCGTTAATTGGTGTAGATTACTATATATTTATTATTTTTGTATTTTACTACTTATATTTATATCGGAGATGTGTGATAATTGCTCTATGAATTTATAATATTTTTTTTTTTATTTTTCTGCTTTAGAGATTATGATATTGGATTTCTTTAATGTTTTAATGTTTCTATTTATGTTCAATGTAAAGTTAGTGACTGATGTCTGCTTACTACTTTAAATTATATATTTATAATTTTTAATTTTTGATTTTATCTTAATTTCGACTAAGTCTAGTTAGTATTTATTTACTGATGGGTATGATTATTTTTAGTTTGACACTGTATCCTGCACGTGGCAGGGTTGACAGAGGAAACTTGTGAACCTAGTATTAGGATACTCTAATCCGTTCTCTACTTTTCGCTGAATTTGAGGCATTGCGTCTTGAGTGGCGGAATTCAACACGTAATGCCTTGTGTTACATTTAAAATAATTCACTCAGCTTCACGCTGTATGCCGCACGAGGCAGGGTAGACAGAGGGAACCCGGGAAACTAGTGTTAAGACACTCCGTTCCACTTCCGTTCCTCAATATATATTAAAATAATAAATATTTTATTAGAAAATAATAATATTTCATTTGAAAATAATAATATTTTATTTGAAAATAACAAATACTTCATTTAAAATTATTAAATATTTCATTTGAAATAAACAAATATTACACTTCGAAGGAGGATCGAACCCACTTCCTGTCGTGCTTACAGTCTCTCTCACGCTTGTGCCTCATCATCTATGTGTTTAGGTCTATAATATGGTTAATTTTAACAGATTAGCTCGTTTGTCATTTTCCCAATCCATTCTATATATGTGGGCGACTTAAACGATATATATCATAGTTTCTATGATATAGTGTTAATTATGCCGAGGCCGTAGTGGCGTAGTGTGTTCCTTATGATTGTTATAGTATAGATTGCTGCCAGGGGTAGTAAATTATTTTATTTCTTCACGATGATCACGTCACGATGGATGCTGCCTCTCAACAATTTTGATAAAGGCGGAAAATAGAAAAAAAAAAGACCCAACATTTGTTTTAACTTCACCCGATATCTCCCATAAAGCAGGGATGGCAGAAGGAATTCGGAAACCTAGTGATAAAACACTCCGCTCAATATAAGATACTTCCGTTTCCCACTTTTTGCTGAATTCAGGAGGTGTTGAATGGCGGGAATTAACTTCGCATGAATTTTCCTTACCAAAGTGAAAAAAATAAAAAAATATATATATTATATTTTCTTGAGTAGAAATTGAACCCACAACTTGTCACGTTTAAAATCACACATCTGCGCCCTTGCGTCTCTAAACTGGTCTATTCCAATAAAATAAATCAATTTAATTCAAACTCTACCTAATGAAAAGTTGTTTTAATGGAAAAATTTAAATATACACGATTACTCCGCGATCGACCACCATCAGATCGGTGGCATTTAGTCACTGTCTCAGGGACTAATGATGCTATATATCATGTACCCTTCCCCCCGAGGGTAGCGTGCCAGCCCCACTAAACTATTGCTGAGATTCACTTTGTGATAGCGAAATGTCATTTCAATACAAATTTACTATTTCATAAACACATTTTTTTTAAAATCACGTGTCATCCCGCACATAGCAAGGTAGGCAGATGGAATTCGGGAATCCAGTGTTAAGACACTCCGTTCCCCATTTTCTGTTAAATTTGACGTACTATGTGTCCAATAGTGGAATACAACGATGTGCTCTGAATAGTTACCTAGAGAGCAGAAATGTGAATTTTCAAATATTTAATTTCGTCGAGTGAAGATCGAACCCACGACCTCGCTAAGTCGCACGCACGATAGAACTCTTCGTATATAAACATTAAATCATTACAAGCTGTATCCTGTTCTTACTTTGGTTCGCTAGGATTGGTACTCTATTACTTACGCATTGCCAGTGGTACTTACCGCCCATTGGCTTGTTACCAGAGCAAACAAATGAAAATGATTATTTCCACGACACATTACTTATAAATTCTTATAATTTCTTCTACATATCTATATGTCAACATTATATTATAAAATCATCATATATTATTAGGTGTTTAATATTCGGCCGCAGTAACACAGCAGGTGAGCTGTAAAAACGACAGGTATTTGTTCCGTAATTTCCAAAATGAAAATTCGGGTACAGTAAATTTACAAAAATGAATCTGTCTTAACACTTAAGTTCCTTGCCCACCTTCCCAAATGCAAAAGACAGCGTAAATCTAAGAAAAAAAGCACATCCGGTTCAATACAATACAAAATGTTGTGTCATCTTCAATATTATTTAATTACTAAACGACTTAGCTTTTAACGATTCAGTATATCGCAATCACACAAGACCGTGGTAATTTATTCCATTCCACTTTATTGCGCAGTCGCGGTCGTACTGGTCGCTATTAATTTGAGCTCATCATATAACTTTTTAGGAATCCGCTTTAGATAAAATATTTAATGTTAATATTTCCGTGCAGTAACAAAGTAAAGCGCTGCGTTTAGTTACGCTACTCAATAGACAATGTCTCAAGAAATCGTCTAAAGTGAGGAAGGAAGTGCCTTAACATTATGTTCACAGGTTCTCTCTGCCTATTCTGCTATAAATATTATGTACCAAATACGATATTTTAAATTTAACTGTATGTAATTTTCCAATTATTAGATATGTTTCAATTGTAAATTAAAAACAAGAAGAAAGAATATCTAAACGATCCTAAGTTAACAGAAACAGTAATGAGAATAAAATTTTTAAAATTCGCACAAGCGGAGTCGCGGGCTATAACTGTTTTAATATAATTATTTGAATAATAAAATAATGTATGTATATCTTTATCTTACAAGTTTCGTATTTAACATAATAAAAGATAAAATAGCATTAAAAAAATCAGAATTCAAGATATAAATGTTGACTTGATCGATCTAGTTATAGGTGGCTCTATCTGCAATACATCCCGGAAGCATTAAATTATAATTCTCACATCAAATTATATTTGTTAACTTAAAGAAAATACAATTTATTTTATTAACAAAATCAATATAGGAAGTTACATATTGCAGTCTTCTAAGGTTTTCAATGCGTAGTAATTAGTGCTGTAACTAAACTCCGTACTTTGTCAAATCTGAACTCCCCTAAAATTGTATTATTGTAGTGGGTTCCCAAGGTTCCTAAGTTCCCTTTGCCTGCATAAAACATATATAATAATGACACTGGCCAACACTTCAAATATATATATATATATATATATATATATATATATATATATATATATATATATATATATATATATATATATATATATATATATATATATATATTTGTTTTATCCGTACACTAATTTGTCTCAAATATAATTCTAATAAACTAAGATTTGCAAATTGAGACAGGATTCTAAACAAACTATTAGAGATAGTAGAGCACGTGAGGTACTATTTTAACATTAGTTTGAATAGTTAACTACAGTCTCTAGCGTATGCCTAAGAAAATATGTCGTATACAGAATTTGTAAATCTAATAAAATTAACTTTCTTGATGTTTTACAATCGCTTTGACTCTTCAAATAATTTAATATATGTAGATATATTATAGGTAGAGATAAAATTACTCGCATACCAACATTTCTCCATGCAATGCCCTGGGACTCGAAACTTAAATATATATATATATATATATATATATATATATATATATATATATATATATATATATATATATATATATATATATATATATATATATATATATATATATATATATATATATGAAAAAAATAAAATATGCACTTAACTACTCATAAAATCGTTGAAATCGGAAATAATACTGTCGAGACTATAGTAAATTTCCATAGTAGGCAGAGGCATCGATTACCGTTACGCGACAGAAATACCATAAAGTAGTACGATGAAATGAAAAATATATGTCCAATTAAACTTCATTAAAAACATAATGTTTCCGGTGCTATATGAAGAAAAGAGAAACTCGCTCGACCTATTCGAGACCGCTCTAAGTATAACTATTAGAAGAGATAATATAGCTTAAAACGTCTTGATGGCACAATGTGCTTGTAGACGACGGTAAGCGCGATGGGTATAAGTTCGAATCAATTTTGGGGTTAATTATTTTTTTCGCTTCATGATATACCCCATTATTTTCATGTATTTATTTTACGTGTGGTAGAGTCAAGTTGCCAGCAATGGCAACAAGCATGGGCAGACTGGACCGGATTAATACCACCACCGGCTTTTCAGACCGGCATTAAGTAGTGGCTTCGGCCACTGCGTTTCGCATTAGGTAATGCCGGGCCCCGGTGTGCATCCACCTTAAAGGACGGCTACGCTCCTGTAGCTCCTCTGGAGTTTCACGGGGCCGTGGGCGACGGTGATCACTTACTATCAGGCAACCCGTACGCTCGTTTGCTGTCTTTCCCATAAAAAAAAGACTTGTCAGGAAAACCTAACAGAAATAAAGACATTTTGTTCTATGCCTTCAATCTAAATTAAAAAATCTCCACTTAACAAAAGTAATCATTACATTAAATTGCCCCAAATAAAAATTGGTATCCAGAACTATCTTATTAACAATTACCCACTACTCACTGAGCCACGACGGTCAATACTAGACTGTATATAATTTATTATTTAATATTCAGTCTAGTCTATCAGTTTCATGGTCCTCCCGTGTTACCGCTACCGATTAGAGAATGAATCGATATAAAAGTTAATTGCTCTCGCTATATTTAATTCGAGCTTTTAAATAAAAATTACTTTTTTAAACTGTAGTCACAATATGTTAAACGTATATTTTTTGTTATTTGATAATATTTTTTTGTTAATAAATTTGTTACAATTATTACAAAAATAATAAAATGTTGTAAGTAAAATAAAATTATGTGATATTCATTAAAACACAGTGTTTTAGAGCATTTACGTAAACCAAATTTAAGGAAACCAACGCCGCGCTATGTCTCTGATCGCAGGCTTGAATCAGTACCCGATCTAAATCGATCCCACTACCCTAACAGCTAGACGCTCCACTGCGCTACGACGGCTATATGTATATAGTACATACCAAATAAAATTTAACTACTCTACCCTACTCAGCTTCACATTGCGCCCCGCACGCGGCAGGGTAGGCAGAGGGAACTTGGGAACCTAGTCTTAACGACACTCCGTTCCACTTCCGTTCCCCACCTTCCACCGAATTTAAGACAATGCGTGTTGAGTTGCGGAATTCAACGCCGCGTTTTGCCTTGTTACCAGAGCGAGGAAATTAAAACATTTAACATTTAATTTGAAAATATTAAATATTTCATTTCCTCGAGTGCAGATCGAACCCACGACCTGTCGTTTACAGTCACACGCTTGTGCCGCTGCGCCACGACGAAATTTAATGAAGATTGAATTTGGTTAACATATTTGCACATATGCATAATACTGTTGTAAATATTTGTACATTGACGATCGCATTCTTTAACAACTAACTAGATAGACGGGCAGATGTCGACGGCGTGCCTTTCACAAAAAATATTTATTTAAAACATTAGCCTCGAGCCGCCTTCACACTAGACGTACATTTTATTTTAAAAAAAAAAAAAGAAATATAATTACAATTAAACTTTAAGACAAACAAAATTTTAAATAAATCTAAACATTTTTCAGTTAGATGACATAAATGTAGAGTACCTACCCTTTGTTAGCGACTTTTTCTTTTTTTTATAATATTATTGTTTTTTTTATAATTTTTTTGCGATTGTTTTCAAACGAAATAAATCATAAATTTCACCTCTTCAAACTCACGAACGCAGTATTGCAGGTGACGATTAGTAGATAATGTTGCAAGTGAAACCCCTTGTAGCACGGAGACATAAGTGCGCGAACAACACGACAGGCTATAGGTTTGATCCAAACTCGAAGAAATTAAATGTTTAATATTTTTATTTTCTTCACTCTGATAACAAGGCAAAGCGCGGCGTTGAGTTTCACCACTAACCACACAATGTCTCAAATTGGACGGAAAGAAGAATGGAATGGGGTAAATAACGGTAGGTTCCCAAATTTCCCCTGCCTACAAAGGGCACATGTCAGGCGGCATGTGCGGGATACAGCGTGAAGATGAAATACATTTCATTTCAATATATGTACACAGCCTTACATATTTTCGGCCACCTCATTAGCTAGACTGGTACACTAAAGATGTAATTATATTTTAAGGTCTATTCACATACTTAACAAAATAACTGGTTGTGATATACTTTAATGTATTCTTACATCACCCATGTGGTCTATTTGCGAGTGTTTCTTATCATTTGATTATAATTGTTAAGATACTGATTGTGTTTAACCGTAATTTGGTTAATTTACTTCGTTCTTTAGAGTGTAAGCAATTGTTTTATCCTTAGAAAGTAGCCAGAGAGAAGCGAGAGAGGCATAAGTGGCTATGGTGTCCGCATACCTCTTGAGCCTCATCGATGTCTAAAACCATGTTATATACCAATGTACCTTTAAAACGATGTTACAAAAGTCATAAATCAGCATCAGCAGTATTTATTTGCTTAATTAAATATCTCTCTCGAAAGCGCAAAATATTGAGCTATATTGCAAGTTGGTATGTTGTTGCCGTAGTTAACGTTTTTTTTTATTTAAATGTGTCTTTTTTTTATTACAATATCCTGGATCCATTATGAATCAGTGGTACAGCATCTTACTCTAAGCCCGAAGATTATGAGCTCGAATCGGCCTCAGGAAAACGATTTACTGTCCTAAAAGAATCTCACTTTCTCAAGACACAATCAAAAAAGGAAATGAAATATTTCAGTAATAAATAAATCAGTTGTTCAATAAAGCACTAATAACGGGCGTCATTTGAATAATATAGCCTCAATTAAGGCAGCGCCCACTGACCAAGCACTTAGTATATAAAACAGCGGAGACCAACGATAACTCGCTAGATGTCGTGACAGACGAGCGTTACGGAGACAAGGCGCGGCTGCCCATTCATTGACCGCGGTTCACTAGGAACAACCGAAAATCTTCACGCAAAATAACCAAAATAACGCCATGTTAGTTAACCATTTACCATAAAGTATAGACGTGAGCCGTCTAAACGGAAACAAACAGCAATGTAATGGAAAAGCTCAAAACGGAAGTAACTCCAGAGTGCGTACAAATCACGTTTCGCGCGAATCAATACTTAAGTTAAGGCTATCTTCCCCCTGTTTATTGCAGGGTAGTTGCTCCGTGGGTGGGTATCGACCGCGCCCACCTGGCCATCACTAATCAAGCTCATCCCGGACACCTAGTATAATTGTACTTTGCTGATATAATGTTGCACAAACATAAAGAGATTCGACGATCTGTTTTGAGCTATCTCGGATTTCTGATGACCCTCGCTTTGATATCCAACCCGTTAGTAATTGGGGCCCTCTGTCAGATATACAACTTTTTATGTGATATGCTATAAGTACTAAATTATATTTTCAGTGCTTGTAATGTTTTTGTTTCTTTTTATTGTTACTTGTGGTCGCACTCGAGATTGTTTTGTCTTTTTATAGCTTCGCTATATCCCGCACATGGCAAGGTTGGCAGAGGGAACCCAGGAACCTAGTGTTAAGACACTTCCGTTCCTCACTTTCTGCCTATGAATTGTTGAATGGCAGTAGTAACAGTAAAATTCTTACTTTTCCTCCCTACACAAGTAATTTACATATTAATTATTATCGTTACCCCACGATATATATATATATATAGCGATCGTGCCGCAGAGGCTCAATCGTGAGGCTACAGCCGTGATGATTCAGGATTCGATTCCCACTCGAGCAAATTAAATATTTAATACTTTCTTCTACATTACTCCTTGCACGTCGTCTAAATCAAATATTTTGTTCAACATAAAAAGTTACAAGCTTAAACACCACGCTTTATCTTTCTATCACACAGACAGACAGAGTCAGAAAATGTTAATCAAATAAAATGATCTTATTACCCGGACTGGGAAGTAAACCTACAACCATCGTTCACAACCAGACACTGTTCCAACCACCTCTAAAAATAATATAATATTATAATTATTTTTTCACAGATAACAATTATTTGAACATAACTGTATCTTATATTATTATAGCATTTAAATAATGTTTAATAAACAACCATTTTTATGTGAATTCAATGAAAATAAGCTAATATAACACAAAATAAAAATAATTAGATACTTGATAGAAGCATACAAATTAATTGATTTGTATAGTAATGTTTGTTTAAAAAGCTCTTTATATAAAAGTCTCGGCTAACAGATAAAGCACAGATGAGATAACGTGATGTAGAAAGCTGTGATACTTAGGTACTTCTGGGTGTTTTCGATCGCACTAAAAGAATATATTGTGAAATTCCTTTTTATATACGTATAACTTTAAATACGTATAAAATATTTTATAGCTCCAACTCTAGCTCTCGTTACAGAGCAAAGCGCAGCGTTGAGTTCCGCCTTTCAACACGCAACGAACGATATTCGGAGTGTCTTAACACTACAAACGAAATGTATAGATAATTATATAAATTTAACAATAACATGATATAACTGTAAAATTAATCTCATAAAAACATGATCCAGTGCGAACCCATCCTTCACCGAGGGTTCCGTATCATTTTCGGGATGATTTATAAGGTCAACGGTAGTACAGTTTATATAATTTTACAAATTTCAATTTCCGGGTGTATGCAAAACATTTCATTGTGTATTTCATTGTATATGAAATAAACTACAAATATAAGTTTGTAATGATTTTTAGTAATACATATAAGTATTACTACTGTAGGTCTACGTGAAGCAACGCAACAAAAACGATGCATCAACGCCTGTTATCTTTTTATTTCATTGACTTATAAGCTTCTTTTTATGTGAGCTTTACGGACCTCTAAGTCATCAGCTTAAGATAGATAGTAAGCTGTCTCGAGATAAACAGTTTTAAATAGATAAACATACAGATAACAAAAAATATCCTATAAAAGTTGTCAATTTTTATTACGGTACCCTAAAAACATCCCTTCACTAAATGGGGGTAAGGTGAACTATTTTCCATGCAGGCAATCGCTAGGTAATTTAGAGGCGGAAGCAAATAGAAGTCATGTCGGGCAATCTGAGGCGCGTAACGCCAACGTCACGCAACTATATAGTAAGCTTATAATTTTTAATGGTTCTGTATATGTTTAGAAATCACTTAAAGGAGATGAATTTATTAAAATGTGGCCTATCGAGGCGCAGCGGAACATATGTTTGACTGTAATCGACAGGGTTCTGGGTTCGATCCCCGGTCGTGGAAATGAAATATTTAATATATTCAATTTAAATATTTAATGTTTCATTTCTTCGCTCTGGGAATAAGGCAAAGCGCGGCGTTGAGTTCCGCCACTCAACACGCAATGCCTCGAATTCGGCAGAAAGTGGGGAGCGGAAGTGGAACAAAGTGTTTTAAAACTAGGTTCCCGGGTTCCCTCTGCCTACCCTGCCTCGTGCGGGATACAGTGTGAAGCTGAGAATTTATTAAAATGTCCTTGAAATTCGCAAATTTACTTTAATTTATTTTTTATATTTCGATTTTGAACACAAAATCCGAGACCAAAAAGTTAGAAAAAATCTAACTATATCTCTTTACTTATATTATAAAGCTGAACAGTGTGTTTGTTTCAGCGCGATATATCGGGAACTAATGATTACAATTTAAAAATATAATGTTAGTTTGTCTCTTGACTTCTATCTAACAAAGACGTCTGTCAAAAAAATATTCTCTACCAAAAACATGAAGAAAAAGAAGACAGATTAGTGTGGAGGAACCCAAATACTTGCTTTAGTTGTAAGTGAGCGCACGCTACGCTTTACATCAGTGGCCTTTAAATTGTGTAATTACTCGCACTGCGCTGCGTGACCCCGTGCCCTGTGCCCTGTGCCTTGTTCGCAATTACGCTTACCGTAGAACTAAATAACAACTCGTATTTGGTCTTATTAAAGGCCGAATTAACTATGTATCGATCGATCCCTCGATAGTGTACGTAATTGTTGATGGGGTAAGGAAATTAGGAAAAAAACTATTTGAATTTATGTTAATTTTGCTGGTTTAATATCGTTTTGTTTTTGATTATAAAATGTGAACAATATAAGATTTTTTTTTTGTAAATAATGATAGTGACAAATTTGTAATATTCGTATAAGAATTTTGACGTGCCGTGATTTAAAGTGTAGCTTTTTATTGGCGTTAGATGTATTCTAAGAGGCCTTTTTGGTCCAAATCTTGCTTTGTGGAATTTTTGTACAATAAAATTTAATATAATTATTTCATATTAAGTGAGAACAGACGGACAAATAAAATACTAATGCAGATACAAAATTAAACAATTCAGACTCCACCTCTTCAATGCAGAAAAAAGTGTCATGACTCTTTCTTCTTTAGATACATTTTGTGAGTGAAAAAAAAAACTGGCAAAATAAGATTCGTAGATCGAGAACAGCCAAACGCCACTAAGCATACAAATTTGATCTCTTCGCGGGGGCTGACCACCGCTGTTATATTTAGACGGGGTGACCGGAAGTGCGGCCGCAAAATACTTTCTATTGTGAGGGCAATTCTTTTGTATTTATATAGAGATATATGATATAACCTGACTTCATTTTTGTTTTTCTTTAGCTGTAGCGCGGACAAAGCATAGTAGGTAGAGATTGTTGGAAGCAAGTGTTAATACACTCACTTTAGGCACCAAGTGTCAAGACACTTACTTTCTCACTAGGACACTTACGACGGTTGAATTAAGGAGGCATTGTGTGATAACTGACGGAACTCAACTCCGCCCTTTTAGTTCATTTCCAAAGAAAATAATAAAAATATTAAATATTTCATCCCTTTTAGTAAATTCGATCCACAACATGTCGTGTTTACATAAAGAATAAAACATTAAACATATAAATTGCAAATAATTAATATTTTATTGCCTCGAGTGGGGATCAAACCCATAACCTGTCGCCTCTCCAGCCACACCCTTGTGCCCCTGCATCACGATAGGCCTCAGTATCATCTAAGTTTGACATTTTCAAAGCTCAATTGCAGATTCTATTGTTATCTCAATAGATTAATTGCATGTATGTATATCAATCCATATATAACTATGATATACAGATATATCTAGTTTAGCTAGAGTAAACGGGGTGGCATTGACCACCCTCTTGAAGGGAGGGTGAGACGCATCGGATAAATTGTCCGCTCGTATAGTTTTAGTTTTATAATATTCTTATATTTTATTTTCTTTTATAAATATTAGCTAATTATTAATTTGTTAATTTTAAGGCAATTATTGATTTTCGGATTTAAGTTATATTTGCAATCTTTTTACAAATTATTACTTATTATGATTTACAACTACCTTGATGCAAATTAAGATATCTATATATATATATATATATATATATATATATATATATATATATATATATATATATATATATATATATATATATATATATATATATATATATAACACACAAACACCAAAACTATGTGTAATACAATAAAATAAGACAATTTCACTTATTCTCTAACATTATCAATGGCAATACATTTGGAGATCCATCACGCGAGGGTGGTAACTACCCCTAAAAGCTATATTTAGACTGGGCGAGACGCATCGGAAACGTTGTTTGTATGGAGACGGAATACGCACTATATTCTATAGTGTAATATATGTAACGGTCTATGATATTGGTGTTTTAATAGGTTTGTAAGCATTTATGTGTGGTTTTGTTAAGATGTTTATTTTTTTCAACCTCACACTGTACCCTGAATATTTCAGGGTAGGTTAAGGAAAATGGGAGCCCAATAATACACTCCATTCCGTTTACTACTTTTTGCCGAATTTGAGGCAGTGCGTGTTGAAGTTCTGAACTCAAGACAGCGCTTTGACCTGTTACCAGAGCTATACAGGAAATGTGAATATTTCATATTTTTATTTGCGAGTGGGGATTGAACCCGCTACCTGTTGTTTGCAGTCATAGAAAAGGCTACTTTCATGACTAAAAACAATTTTTTTCTATGTAAAAGTACGATAAACACAATATAGTGACTCTACTCTTTATTTTACATTATCTTCAACAAAATATGAACTTACAACATTAACATATTGCTAATCACTCCCACCTTAGTTACCCCTTTAAAGCGTTACGTGCAGACAGCCAGACACATCGTCTGACATCATTGTTCACAAATACTAAAGAGGTAATACTACCTGTTTAAAAACTTACGCTCATATATATGTAGTTAGTTACTTTCATTTATTTTTCTTCTTTCATTTATTGAATTCATATAAAACATAACAAAATTAATTTATATTTCTATAAACATTACAAACCTAATTATATTTATATAAAATATAACAAGTATATTTAATTTTTTGTATAACATAAGAAAATTACTTAAAACGTCTATAAAGCATAACAGAGTTAATATAAATTTATATAAAACATAACAAAATTAATTTTAATTTATATAAAAAAGGCAAACCACGGCGTTGAGTTCCGCCAATCAACACGCAATGCCTCAGATTCGGTGGATGTGGGGAACAAAAATGTAAGGGAGTGTCTTAACACTAGGTTCCCAAGTTCCCTCTGCCTACCCTGCAATGTGTGGGATACAGCGTGATGCTGAGTATTTATATAAAATACAACAAAATTAATTCTTATTTATATAAAACACAATATAATTAATTTTATTTTCTATAAATCATAAAAAAAAAATCTTATTTATATAAAAAATAAAAAATAAATTACAATAACCGCCAAAAAAATTCTTCACTACCTTATCTTGTGCAAAGTGAAACCTAAACTACTAATCCAATGTTCATGTTCATATTTAAATCATTTCATTAATTACGGCAACGGTGTCACAGACAGACAAGAAAAATTTATATCATCTCTCTTCTTTGTATCAGAAGTAAAAAAAACTGATATTTCTACTACGGAGGCTGGATGGATGGATTGTTTTATTTTTGAGGCCTGTCGTGGCGCAGTGGCACAAGAGTGCGACTGTAACCGACAGGTTCTGGGTTCGATCCCCAGTCTAGGAAATGAAATATTTAATATATTCAATTTAAATATTTAATGTTGATGATTTCTTCGCTCTGGAAATAAGGCAAAAAGCGCGGCGTTGAGTTCCGCCATTTAACACGCAATGCCTCAAATTCGGCGGAAAGTGGGGAACGGAAGTGGAACGGAGTGTCTTTTCACTAGGTTCCCGGGTTCCCTCTGCCCACCCTGCCCCGTGCGGGATACAGCGTGAAGCTAAAAAAACAATATATTTTTTTCGCTCTACCAACAAAACGCGAAGCAAGGCAAAACTCGGAGTTGTGTTCTGCAACTCGACATGCAATTTTTCGAAAATTAGACAGAAATTGGGGGCACATGTGTCTTAACA
Source organism: Eueides isabella (assembly GCA_019049475.1). Taxonomy (NCBI): domain Eukaryota; kingdom Metazoa; phylum Arthropoda; class Insecta; order Lepidoptera; family Nymphalidae; genus Eueides; species Eueides isabella. The sequence continues at coordinate 1,419,110 of CM032384.1, forward strand.
TTATGATCTCCTCGCTATAAATAAGCAGGCAGTGCAAAAGCTTTTTTGTTTCATTTGTATACGTTTAATTATTTTGAGGCCTGTCGTGGCGCAGCGGCACAAATGTGTGAATGTAAATTACATGTTGTGGGTTCGATCGAGTTCGAGTTCGAGTGGAGACTCGAGGAAATGAAATATTTAATACGAGTATATAGTATAACAGTAGTGTGAAATATTTAATATATAGTTTTTAAGTACGGACACTGGTACAAGGCAAAACGTGGCGTTGAGTTCCACCTACTCTAACACGCTATGCCTCAAAATTTGGCGGAAAGTGGGGATAGAAGTGAAACGGAGTGTCTTAACACTAGGTTCCCAAGTTCCCTCTGCCTACCCTGCCTGTGTGCGGGATACAGCGTGAAGCTGAGTGAATGAGTAAGTACGGACACTTGATATTTTTTAGAAATACTCCAATACGTAGAGAAAACGTAGTGTCCAGACACTTTGTCCTACAAAACATTCTATAAGAACGAAATATACATCCAAATAATATTCAAGGAAAAGAAACCATTAAAATCTCGCTCAAACTCAGTCGTAATGTGTTGTTTTTGATATTGTTTGCAATTCTCAATTAATTGTTTTGTTTACGCGGTCACCTCACGGAACGAGGCGCGTCGACGCGGCGCTGCGCTACAAAACAAAGAGCTGGTGCGAAACTATAATGGTGGTAGGAGTTAATTTGAAATATAAGGCCAGTGGTGTCACTGTTACCGCGACTGGTTGTGGGTTCGATGCCCACTCGAGGAAATGAAATATTTAATATTTTCATTTTGGTAATGAAGAATTAAACACGTTATGCCTCTAGAATTCGGTGGTAAGTGTGGAATGATAGCGTTTTTATAGGAACGGAGTGTCTTAACAATAAGTTAACTGTGCTTGCCCTGCTATGTAAAATGTGATAGCATTGGCTGCCATAAATAGGAGATCTACTTTGCTTCAGGGTATGGTAGGCATTTTTTTGTACATAAATACTGGCCAGGCCCCTTAGCAGGTTGCCTATATATGAAAAACGACATGAAATTCTACTATTACAGTACAAATTATATGAAATTCTCTACGTACGGTAAGAATAAAAGTGTGAGTACCTACGATGAGACCGTCGTATCGTCTATATGTGTATATCGTCGTATATATATATATATATATATATATATATATATATATATATATATATATATATATATATATATATATATATAGAGAGAGAGAGAGAGAGAGAAAGAGAGACGAGACTAGAACCTGCGCCTCTTCTTAACCATCCAGATTCTTTAATAATTTAGCCATTGTATTAAAAATGTTCAATTAAAGTTAAAAATGAAACGGTGTATAAATTATTATTGCAGCATGAGCTTCATTAGGGACGGCTGTGACATCCTCCCTCGCCCCCTTTGTTTATCCATCAAATCTATAGAATAATGGAATAATATCGCTTTTAGAGTGCACATGACGTTGCAATTTACATGTATGAATTAATGTATACGATGTAGATGACTGTCTACAGTTTATAGGAAGTGAGCTATAGGCTATAACTACAGTCTATAGCTATAGCCCGCATGGTTGCTCGTTCACACAAGGATTATAAAATTGTAAAAGCACATTTCCGTTTGCTTCGTTTTTTAAGACAAAATGGAAAATTTAAAATCTAAATTGGTATCAGTCGTGGCAAAAGAGTAGCAAGGTGTTGAGGGTTTAATCCGCATTTGAGCATATAAAATATGTAATATTTTAATTTTAAAATAAATCACCCTAATTAACGTAGAAAGTGGAAAAAAGAAGAAAAATAAGAAGAAAATTCTATACAGTATTGATTTTTTCCTTTATAGAGTTAACAGAGAAAACAGGGTTACGAATCTTGGAACACCTAGTACCCACTGTCAGCCCAATGACTCAATCATTACAAGTCGATTAGCATAATGACTTAAGTGAAAAGCGACACCAAAAAAATATAATACTCACTCTCCCGATTGGAAATCGAACCCAGAACAGTCAGACGGTGCTGCTGAACCACTAAACTACGAGAACCAACTCAAGTAGAATTACTTTAATAATAATTTTTAAAAATCTCAAAATAACCGTAGAATATAAAATCAGAACAATTTACAGCTGATATTGTAATGGTATTGCCAAATATTAAAAAAGTATTTAATTTACGCAAAAGCTAAAGTGATTTTTTCAGTTTATTTACATAAAAACATTTTTTTTCTTAGCTTCACGCTGTATCCCGCACAAGACAGGGTAGGCAGAGGGAACCCGGGAACCTGGTGTTAAGATACTGCGTTCCATTTCCGTTCGCCACTTCCCGCCGAATTTGAGGCATTGCGCGTTGAGTGGCGGAACTCGACGCCGCATTTGCCTTGTTACCAGAGTCAAGAAATGAAAACATTAAATATTCAATTTGAAAAAATAAATATGTTATTACCTCACTGATTCAGAACACTGAATTCGCCAGAAAGTGGGGAATGAAAGTGTCTTTATGGGAACAAAGTGAATTAGCACTGGGTTCCCAAGTTAGCTCTACTTAAACTGTCATGGGCAGTATACAGCGTGGACCTGAAACAAACTTCTCAATAAGATCTATGATTCAGAACGTTTGCCTCACCTTCATAAATCGTGATTCACGCAGCGAGTGCCTTCGTGCGTAATTTCAACTTAAAGTAACAAGTAGCACTTCCTTTCTCTTTTACTTAATATTTAGTAAGTATTGCTATTATTGCGATTATAACGTCATCGGAAAATCCAATCTTAATATAAAAATGTATATTGTATAAGTCATTATTGCATCATATAAACTATCGAAAGCTCTCATGGTGCAGTGGCAGTGCTTCTGGCTGCAAGTGCCCTGACCTGACCTCATAAATACGCGTAAATAGGAACACGGAACACCACAATGCAAAGACTTTTTTTAATAAAAAAAAACCGCTTTAAAATCGGTTCATTAAACTTTAAGTAAGTTAAAGTATCTTAACATCAGGTTCTATCTACCTACAAAAGCTATAAAAAATCTTTCGTATATATGAAATATAACACAATTTGCAAAGAACGATTTATTGAAATTTCAAAGGTTGTACCGTGTAGACGCAATGGCGGTGATCTTGAATTCTCTATCAGACACGAATGATATCTATGAAGTATTTTTTTAATATTTTTTTACAGTTTCACCTGTTTTTTTTTTAGTTTTCCGCACATATCAGGGTAGACAAAGGGAACTTGGGAACCTAGTGTTAAGACACTTTCCCATTAGGCGACTTCCGCTTCCTCTTTCCCGCCGAATCTCTAACATTCTGGTGAGTGGCGGAACATAACGCTGCGCTTTGTCTTGTTACCAGATCGAAGAAATGAATATGTCATTTGCTAGAGTGGGGATCGAATCCACAACCTGTCACGTTTACAGTCACACGTTTGTTCCCGTGTGCTACGACAGGCCTCAAAATTATAGAACAGAATAGATAACTCGCTCAGTCTGTGTTTAAGTTAAGCTATTTATGTTTTAATACATATTTTTCGATCGGTGGTCGACGTTGACGTTGAAAATAACTATATCAAAAGGACGTTTGTGACGCAGATTATGGGTTCGATTCCTACCTACTCTAGGACATGAAAATATTATAATATTTTATAGAAAATAATATTTTTATTTCCTTGTTCTTGTAACGAAGCAAAAAAACCCAGGTTCCCTTTGCCTACCCAACTACGACGTACGGAATACATCGTAGAGCTAAAGAAAAACTTAGTAAATTACAATATTTTTATGCAAAAAGCTATTACGAGAAACGTCTCATTGGAGTGATTAGGATTCTTAAATTTCTGAAAAGTTTAATGTCAGGGGGTTTGTCATCGACACCGGCCTCGTGACGGATCACGGGGGGTGATAATGTGCTCACTTTTTTTAAACCATAGTCGAATGAAGATAATTACTTCCTTCATATAATATGTTTACAATATTTTTTTATACTTACTTAGCTTAATACTGTATCCTGCTGATAACAGGGGGAGGCAAAGGGAACCTCGCAAGGGGTTGAAACATTTTCGCTTAGTTTTCGAGACATAGGCTTGTTGAGTGGTAGATCTCAACGCCGCGCTTTGCCTCATTGAAGCTCTAATGCAAGGAAATGAAAATATAAAGTATTTCATTCCCTCAAATGGAACTCGATCTGGCTATCGTCGCTTTTACAATATGCAATGCTGCTGCGCAACGACGACCGTATAAACTTGTATATAATTTACAATATGTTTTTATGATAAAATATATTTATTTAAAAGAAACTTTAAATATATGTAAGCCGTAATTTATAAGTTTTAAAAATGATATTTTTGTCTAACTTTCACACTGAATCACGCACGTGGCAGGGTAGGCAGAGGGAACTTGGTGACCTAGTATTAAGACATATCGTTCCGTTTCTCACTTTCCGCAGAATTTGATGCATTGTGTGTATAGATACGGAACTCAACGCCGCGTTTTAACCTTGTTACTAGAGCGAAGAAATGAAAATATTCAAACTTTGCCCCTGCAATACGAAAGGCTTCCTATTATTTTAGTTATTTAATGACGATAAATATTAAAAAAAGTCACTTTACACAAAAGCTATTCCAGGCGGGGGTGAACCATGACAGATGACCGTGAGCGACGACAGGGGGCAATGCGGGGTCAGGGGGGTCCCCTTAGATTTATTATGGAGATAATACTTAGATTTGCAAGTACTTATCGATGAAAATGGGGAAGGAAGGAATATTAATTTTAGGAAAATTTCAAATATTCAAGTCCAGTGCGAATATTATATATTAACGCTGAGTAGGCAGAGGAATGTTAAAAATCTAGTGTTAAGACACTCTGTTCTCATTAAGAAAGTTCCGTTCTCCAATTTCCGGCAAATTCAGCGGCCTGGCGGCTTTGCGTGTTGGGTGGCGCAATTCAATGCTGCGCTTTGACTCGTTACCAGAGCGAGAATAGATATTTAATATTTGCCAGTAGGAATACCAACCTGCAGTCTTCCACGTTTAAAATATTTACTTACTTACTTAGCTTCACGCTGTATCCCGTACGAGGCAGGGTAGGCAGAGGGAACTCGGGAACCTAGTGTTAAGACACTCCGTTCCACTTCCGTTCCCCACTTTCCGCCGAATTTGATACATTGCGTGTTGAGTGGCGAAACTCAACGCCGCGCTTTGCCTTATTATCAGAGCGAAGAAATGAAACATTAAATATTTGAATTGAAAACATTAAATATTTCATTTCCTCGACTGGGGATCGAACTCAGAACCTGTCGGTTACAGTGACACACTCTTGTGCCGCTGCGCCACGACAGGCCTCTATATAAAATATTTTATTTATTTAATTTAAGTAAATATTAAATATTCTAATCTAACCCAAAAAAATAGGCTAGGATGTACAAATTACTTGTATATAGATATTAAAAAGTGTGTCTTGGTATTTTTTTTCGGTAGGGTTTTACATAATTTTTGTTGTTTTACCAATACCTTTTTTGATATTTGGAAAACAATTTCGTTTATTTTCTATTGCTTCGTTAAACATATTTCTGTTATCATATTTTATTTTCTTATCTAACTTTGTACCGTCGTAGCACAGCGTGACTGCGTCTGACTGTAACGCGACGGTAGCAGGGTCAATTCTTATTTAGGAGTCAATATCATTTTCCTTCTTTCGCTATGGCTAAGACAAAGCGCGGCGTTAGGTTACACCTCAAAATTTTGAACTTGAAATAGGAAATTTAGTATTTTAACTGTCTGCTTTTAGTATTTATAGTGTAACATATTCACAACTATAAGAATAATACAAATGAATATATAATAATATCAATAACGAATTAATAACATAGCTAATAATATATAACGGTTATTTTAACGCGATCAATATGTAAATATTATAATCAAATTTATAACAAGATATATGTAACTGTATCTACTATACTATGGGTATTATTTTGATTCACTCTCGGTACAAAACAAAGTAGATGAGCCCGACACGATGACGGATGACCGCAGGCAATGACAGGGGGTGTTTGGGGATGTTAGGGGGTGCCATGGGGTGAACCTGCTTACTGTGTAGATAATACTTATTTACGCTTATAATTAATTATGAGACATATTTAAATTTTAATCAATTATAGGTATAAAAATATAAAATTAAATATTTATTAATTCCACCACAAAAACAGGGCCTTAAGAATTCGGCGAAAAATGGAGAACAGAAATGTCTTCGTGATAACGGAGTGTCTTAACACTAGGTTCCGTAACCTGGAGTTAAGATATTCCGTTCTACACTTTCCACAGACTTGTGACAGGTATTGCGTGTTGAATGGCAAAACTCAATACCAACGAAAGAATAGGTAAATTTAAAAAGCGTATAAAAATTTTGAACGAATCCGGATTTGAACCCGCGCCTCTGGAATACCGTTCCAGCGCTCTGACCAACTAAGCCATTCGTTCAGAGCCATTCGTTTCTTAGTTGGTCAGAGCGCTGGAACGGTATTCCAGAGGCGCGGGTTCAAATCCTGCTTCGTTCAAGATTTTTATACGCTTTATAAATTTAAATTTAGTATTTTCTGTCCTAAGTGTGGAATAACACTTTAAAACATAGTAAAAATATTAAAATAAATGTTATTTATGAGAGAGGGTCCTAAGTTCAAAAATTAACACATGGTTTTTTACGACGACGTTTCAAAAACAAACAACACGTCCGAAACATCGGATTTCCAAAAATGTATAAAACTAAATACACGCCAAAATCAACGATCTTAATAAATGGAAATAATTATTAAATACAAGTAACGTTCAGACAAGTGGCATTTAAATCAGTAACCAACGATCTACTACTGTTTTATAGAAACTTAAAACAGCATCTCACTGGCGAAAGTGGGGAACGGAGTGTCTTAACACTAGGTTCCCAAGTTCCCTCTGCCTACTCGCCGTGTGCGGGATACAGCGTGAGGCTGGTCATGAGAGAGAGAGTATCTCACTGGCTGCGAGTACAGACGCCACACGGTGGAATTATACTTTTTTTATTTTGATTGTCTGACATCTAATTTACTTTAAGCTCATTTATTAAAATAACAGAAAAGTATTTTTAGTTCAGATTCACGGTGAAGGTAAACTGCACTTAGTAGGGTAGGCAGAACAAAATTAAAAACCTATTTCAAATTTACAATTATAATGTGTCATAAGACAGTCTGTCTCCTTTTGCCATTTGTCGCCGAATTTGAATCATTGCATGTTAAGTGGCGGTGCTCAACGCTGCGCTTTGCCTTGCTACCAGAACGAAGAAATGAATTTTCTCGACTGGTAATCGAGTCCACAACTTGCCGCGCTCATAGTCACACGCTTAAGCCCCTGTGCCACGACAGGCCTCATAAACTCTATACTAGTGAATAATATTTTTTACTGTACTCTTACTCAGCTTCACGCTGTGTCCATGGCAGGGTAGGCAGAGAGAACTTGGAAACCTAGTGTTAAGACTTCATTCCACTTTCGTTCCCCATTTTCCGCCGAATTTGAGGCATTGAGTGTTGAGTGGCGGGACTCAACACCGCGTGTTACCTTGTACCAGAGCGAAGAAATGAAAAAAAAAAAATTTAAAAATATTAGATATTTGATTTCCTCGAGTGGGCATCAAACCCACACTGTCGGTACAGTCTCACGCTTGTGCCGCGCCACGACGCGTCAAATAATAATATTATTTAATACTTCTATACATATATAAAGAAAAAAAAAACAATTTCCCTAAAAAAGGAAACGCATATCCCCCACCAGGGCAAACGCGCAGCAAACGGCGCAGTACCATCTATTACGTACCAACTATCATTATGGCCACTATTGATTCCTAATCCGCACTTCCTGGTGTTACGTAACGCCACCCTCACCCACCCTCTGAGATTTACAACCCTCTTTGACGAATTATTGGCCGGCCTTTACAGATCATTTCTATTTTGTTTGTAACCGCTACGCTTTTGTATTGGAATGATAAGTGCTTGAAATAGTTATATAGTTCTATGTTAGTACTCAAAATAGTTATTACAGTTATATAATAACTATTTTAAGTACTGACATAGAATTATATATGTTTTTTTTTGCCTTTACCTTTATTTTATAAAACTATGGCACGTATTTTAAGTTTTTAAATTATTAAGAAAATAATTCAATATTACGATCGCGTTTTAGTTATTTTTTGGCAATAATATGTAAATTACAGTTCTTGTTATGAACACATTAATTAGATGACACTGATTAAAATTTTAAACACATATACATGAATCCATAAAGGTATGTGGGTTTTTATATATTCAATAGGTACATACTATATATATGTTTTTTTTTATATTTTGCAGTATATGTATCTAAATGAGGATAAAATCATTAAGAAAATATACTACAGTGTTTTTTAAAGTTTCATTAAAAATATTTTATAATTTAACTCGATAGACTACTGTTTGCTATCAATATTAATAATTAGCAAAAAATAATTTAATAGAACCAATAAATTTATGACGTTCAATAAAATTATCAATAACCATATTTCGTTTCCTGTATTTAAAATAGAAAAAATATATAACATCAAAGTGTAACGAGTTAGTTTAAAAACAAAGAAAGCTTTTCAGTTAGATTGTGTCTACATAAAGAAAAACAAAAACCTCTATGTACAACTCTTAAAACCTCATAATTACAATAAAAGCTCGATACAAAAGCTCGTACCAAGCAAGTGCATCCGCCGCACTCGCGCCGCACCGGCCGTGTGTCCAGCGCGGCCCGCAGGCGGCCGGTGGGCGTGCAGGCTGCACCGCCCCCGCCGTCCCCTCCCCCGCGAACCCCGCGCACTCCCCCCACCACCACTTCACCCCCCCACCCCCCTGTTTATTCTCGGCCCAGTGGCGGGGCGACAGTCGCCCGCGTGACGCGCAAACGTTAGCACGCGCGTTCCCGCAACACACACAACAAACAAAAACACCGAGGTGCATTCGTACGCCGGCCGTTCACGTAAAAATATATTGTACGACATATTATATACTTAAAAAAAAAAACATCCACCGTCAGTAGACTTAATTGTGAACGTACAGCGGAAGTTCGCGGGGGTGAGAAGCGGTTGATACGCGGAAAATGCATTTCCCGGGTGCAAGGCGCAGGCGGGCGGGCCGGGCCGGGGGGTGCAAGCAATGATGGACATCGTATTGATTTCTATCTGGCCGCTCCTCCCTTATTGTGCGGTGCAGGGCGCGCCATCGATCGTTGCATCGGCCCTAAATTAACACCCCGATCGCCGACTGCCCCGTGCCTCGATTTTTGCTCAAGTGTCCGATTCATAGTGCGTGTTGTGTTCAGTTTTCATTTCCCGAGTCACGTGGATAGTATTCAATTGGATTTTTCATATCGCAAACGACCGAAGACCAACAATAATAATAGATGCGACATAATTATTTATTAATTGACTATGAAATTGAGCGATTACCTAAATTACTTGTAAATTGCCCTAACTATAAATAAATACCTGCAAGTACATCATTTTGTTTCAAATTGTATAGTCTTATGCAATTGTGTGCATGTTGTTGTATATTAATTTGATTGTAAGTATTGTTTAATTTGACCAGTGCTTAATGTTCGGGGGAATTGATATTGAATTATTTTAAAAGTGTATTACGTTTTTTCTTTAATTATTAAATTAAATCAGTGGTCTGTAAATTGTTTTGAAATCGCTAAGTTACATTTGCGTAAATGTTAATAAATAACAATGTCCTTTAAAAACCGGAAACAGAACAGTTATTTATGATAGACGCAATAATTAGAAACATATAGTTTTTTTAGCTATTCTTTAAAAAGAAACGATTAACTTTTGACAAAACTACCCAGCAGTCGCAGTTTATATCGCTAACGTACATAGCCGCTTTTCACCCTCGCGATTTTCTCTTTTAAAATTAAATTTCAATCACAATAACTATAATAGAATTTCCAGCCAAAACTGAAAAAATCGGCGCCCTAACACGAAACTCTTATTGCAGGCAAACAAAAAAAAAACCAAAGCTTTAAGCCCAATAGGGTCATAGAATATAAAAATCGGCAGAAGTGACAATCGCTAAAGTGGCGGGGCTTGGGGGTCGAGTGGAATGCGCGGGAGAGCTGTATAGCGCGCGCGCACGCACCGACACCGTGCCGCCCTGCGAGCAGCCGGCCATGGCGACCGAGACCGGTAAGTAACTGCCCATAATATTAATCATTGTATTTTTAAACAATAATATTGTTAAATTAATCTACGTATAGATATATGATGGAAAAATTTGCTTGATTCAGCTGGAGCATCCAATTTAGTTTCTTATTAGATAGTACCGAAGCATTTCCGATAAGGATATTTTGAAATTTATTTTAAAATATTTAAATAACATGTGAATAAGATTTAATTTAGAAAAGTTAGAAATTTAAAAACAGCTGCGTACTCTACATAAACGTTTTACACATTCAGCACTTATCAATTCATGTTTGTGAAATGTTTAAATCGGCGACAGCTGCCTATATGTGTTGATTTTCTTTTATATGTCGCATAGAAAATATATTTATAAAATAATTAAATAATATTCGGCATTTAATAAGTCGTTATAATACGTTTTATAGTCACATACGGTATTTTTATAAATATATAAAATTTTTAATCCAATAATTAGATTATTTTGTTTCGTTAAACTCCGTCGTCACAAAAAACAATAATTTTGCCCTCAAAATGTATTATTAATTCTCATAACACATCTATCCAACTACAATAATCTATACGCACATACAAAAAATACTTACTTTAAAACAAAATAAACATCAACATTCATTATCATCACACGCACAAAATAATCGAAAGTCCCATCATCAATGGACTGAAAGCTCTCGTGAGCGGTTCGACGAGTTTTTAACTGACAATGAAATGAAAAGTTTCCGTTACGTACAGTACTATACTATACGATACGCAATTGTTTACCAACAAGTACTTGCTATATGAGACATGAGTACGTTGATCCACCCCACCCCCGGGCGGGGGGATCATCCCAGGATCCCAGGATAAGGCAAGGGAGGCGAGATTTAATGACGTCGCTTTTATTTCGAGGCGCGATATTTTTCTCGTTCTTTAAATGTATTTCCTTTATCGTTTCTTTTTAAACTCTTAGGTTTCATTTGAATTTTATATTTCTGTGTGAGGTTTTTTTAGTTTGATGCTTTATTTTTCTTCTTATGCAGATATTGGTAGATTCAAGTAAAGTAGACTATTTTAATTTAAACTTCTTTAATTATGTTTATTTGTCCGTTAGTCCTTTATACAACCGTCCAATTTATTTGCTTTTTAATTTCCACATTTTCTAATAATCTATATTGACAAATCACTTTAACAAAATGTATGTATATACGTTAATAATAAATTTAACTATACTCAACATTGCATGAAAGTCATGTCAAAGAATACGAAATGTAATTATCACATATAATATAAGTAACATATGTATAAGAAAACCTTATGGGTATTGTCTAGAAAATTTTCGATCGCGAACGTTATTCATGTTAGAAAATAAATATTTGTATTTTTCAAGCGAGCGCAACTGCATCTATCCTTTTGTTATTAGAATCTTTTTCGCTTATGATACTTATTGACGGACAGACAACGCACAGATAAAAATAATAATACTAGAATAAAAAACTTGATATTTAGTAATGAAGTGATGGGAGAACTGAATGACAGCACTAAGTGAGAATTTATTAAATTCATATGGGAACAGAAAATAAACGAAATTTCCCACCAGACGTCTTAAACTCCATTTATGAAGCCCAACGCGAGGGTGTAACTGTAAACGCAATAGGTTTTGCTCTTCACTTGAGGGTCCTGCGATATCTCAAATTCAGCGGAAAGTGGAAAATTTGAACAGAGTGTCTTAACTCTAGGGTCCCAAGTTTCCTATGCTTCTCTACCATGCGCTGATCTTTAAATCCAAGACAAACAATCTGCTCTAAACAAAAATTATTAAATAAATGGTAGGAGAGATGTAAGTATGTGTTATGTCTATAGTAATTACTATACATTTAAGACTTGGTTGGTATATGATAGAGCAAACAAGTTAAATCAATGAAAGGGTTGAGAGGGTGTCGGCGAGTGCGACAGACGTAAAGCGTGAAACACTAAGTAAAATTATTACATATAAAAATATATTTATACTGGGAAAGCTTCCTATGAGTTATGAAATCATTTATAACAAAATTAAAGATAGCAATCTTCTTTAACTTTTTTTAAAATATTCCAGATATTGAGATACAAATAATATGCGACAAGTTGTGGATTTGATTAGTGATTAACCTGAGAAGATGAAATATTTTCATTTCTTCGCTCTTGTATCAAGGTAAAGCACGGCGTTGACTTCCGCAACTCAACAGTAATACCTCAAATTCGGCGGAAAGTATGATATGGAATGGAATGTCTCCGTCAGGGCAAGCAAAGAGCTTGGAAATCTAGTGCAGGTTCCCAAATTTCCTTTGACTACAGAAAAGCTATATAAATTGTTTATAAAACTATTTCTTTTTATAGAGTATTACATAGCTTATCTCTAAATATAGTTAGTAAGTAAGTAATATACAATTCTTTTTCTAATAAAAAAATTTTATAATTAAATATAGTTACAGTTTTAATAAATATATATACTCTTATGTATAAAAACGATTTTCTATATCAGAAGCCTATATATTAAATACGCGTGTATATTAAATATGGTACATATGTGGGCATCAAATCTACAACTGTCGGGTATTTTAAACAGATGCTGTTCCACTGCACCACGATGACATCAAAATTAAACGGCATAGTAAAATAAATTATCGGTGTGAAATAAGTGCAACATAAACCCAAGCTTGATAGTATACAGCAGTTGAACAAAATGATTTAATACAAAATTTTATATATAATGCATATAAAAATTTTACATTTAAGATATATTTACGTATATCGTCGAGATTAAGAAAGTCTGGCTGAAAGCGCAATCAGTATGGCCCACCTGCTGTAAATGTAGTGGCGGAAAACCAGTGTCTACTGGTATATGAAAAATTAAAAACAGTTCTATCAGCTTCACACTGTATCCCGCACATGGCAGGGTAGGCAGAGGGAACTTGGGAACCTAGTGTTAGACACTCCACACTTCTTCCGCTCCCGACTTTCCGCCGAAATTGAGGCATTACGTGTTGAGTGGCGGAACTCAACGCATTTATGTTTTGTACCAGAGCAAAGAAATGAAAACATTAAATATTTAAATTGAAAATATTAAACATTTCTTTTCCGGGATCGAACCCACAGCCAATCGTTTACAGTCACACGATTGTGCCGCTGCGCCGCGACAGGCGACAAAAAATATTTTTATTTTATTTAATTAATCTGTAAATTAATTAATTTATATAAATATTTAATTTCAAGTTATACATTTATAATAGTTAAGTCGCGGCGCGGTCGCATCGCCGACCACAGCTCAGGGGGTTGGGGAGACAGACGAACGCGTGCATTCACACTAAATGTTAACGAACTTAATTAATAACGAGTACGTTATAATTAAATCACGGGAGATGAGATTTACCCTCTATGATAGTCATTTCGCAGTTTTCCGAAAATTAACAATCGTCTGTTGGTCATATTTTAAAGATTTTGGGTCCCGCCATTAACAACTCAATGTCTTGAATTTGGGGAACGAAGGGAACACTAGGTTCCCTCTGCCTCCCCTGCTAACGATACATTTACCATTATTCACAAAAACCATAAAATGTAAGAGATTTGGAATATAATAAAAGTAAATTGATATATATCTATAGTAAATGGGAAAAACTCACATTTTCGCAATAAAATTGTTTCAATTGTTTCCATGATTCCAAAACATGGGTAAATCTCAACTGACATTTTGAAGCCTTCAGTACTTTTCGATAGACGCGGGTTCAAATCCCGCTACGTTAAAATTTTTAAACGTTTTCTTATAAAAAATGCAATTTAAACATTTTCGCATACATTCCTATTTTTTATACGAACTCACCCCTTTCTTTACGCGAGACAAAGAGAGTCTCATCATATTCGTAAGTAATGAAAGATGATGATAACTAAGCGAGGAACGGAAGTATCTCTACGGTAACGGAGCGTCTTAACGCAGGTTTCGATGGGTTCCCAAGTTACCTCCGCCTATCCTGCCATGTGTGGGATAGAGCGTGAAGCTAAAAAAATGCTCTTCTATTTCTCTCTATCCCCTCCAGTGTAAATTGTACAGAAACTTTAATCGATACTGTATCGCTCCGGACATCGGGTGCAAGTACCCGATAAGTAATTCCAACTTTATAAATAATTTATATTCAAAGAGATTTCAAATTCAAAACTTTGGATTGATTTTATTTCAAGAAATTTTGCGCTGTTGTATTAAACTGAAAGGTCAACAAAGTACATTGGAATTTACTCCAAGGTGTGTGAAGGTGACATTATTCTATGACTTGGCTGTAAGGTGTACCTATATTTTACACTGGAGACCTGCTCGCGGCTTCGCCCGCTTCAATTATACTATTTTGTTTATTAATCTCAAATATTTTCATGTTCTAATAACATAATCACTTTTAAAACTATATCTAAGTATACATTGATTTTTTGTTTCAATTTTGTCGAAGTAAATATTTTAAATCGACGTAACTCTTTTTTATTTACGAACCGACTTAACATAACAACCGAATAAACATTTAATCTCGAGAGAAGATTGCCAAAATATAATAGCACATTTTTTCTTTTTTTTTATGGAAAGGACGGCAAACGAGCGTACGGGTCACTTGATGGTAAGTGATCAATGTCGCCCACGGCCCCGCGTAACTCCAGAGGAGCTACAAGAGCGTTGCCGTCTTTTAATGTGGATGGGCAACGGGGCCCGGCATTACCTAATGCAAAACGCAGTGGCCAAAGCCACTACTTAACGCCGGTCTTAAATGCCGGGGGTGGTAACAATTCGGTCGAGTCTGCCCATGCGTGTTGCCATTGTTGGCAACTTGACTCTACCACACGCACTTTAGTCGCCTCTTACGACACCATCAGTACCAGGGTGATCCTATTCTAAGCCGGGATCACACGGCAAAATGAATTAATATAAATCAGGTTAGCCGTATCTGAAATTATCGCGTACAGATACACAGAAAAATCAGATTGATAGAGCCGTATTAAATAAATATACAAACATATATCACTTTTATTTATAACATATGTTCTCTTGTCTCATTTACAGACAATGATGAGTTATAGATTTATTTTAAGTATAGTTAGTGTATTTGAATTGAATATGTTACTGTTACTTTACGCCATTGTCCTTATAGTAGATCATATAGCACATCATTCAATAACTCCCGGGACTAGAGTAAAAATGGCGCTTATAATGCTATGTAAATACCAAGGTTCAGAAATACCAACCTCAACATGAAATGTGCCAAAATTTGTTTTAATTCGAAACATTGTCAAGAAAGCTATAGTGGTTTTAAATTAATTAATTGTTATTTTAAGATACTCTGTTCCCTCTTTAGTATTTTAACGGAGTGTAACATAGCCTAAAGTATTTTAACCTCTACCGAACTACGACTGAGTAGCTCTACCGAACTCTATACATTAATTCCACACACCTTGTAGGTGACGAAACTAATGTACTATACGTACGTGTATGTTGATAAAACTATACTTATGTTAAATCATTATAAATATATACTTCCTAATATACATAGAGGCATGTCTGTTGGCTACCATGGCGCAGGGGCACAAACGTGTGATTGTAAACGTAACAGGTTGTGGATTCGATATCCACTTGAGGAAATAAAATATTTAATATTTTAATATCCTAGTTTTGGTGACGAAATAAGACGCGATTTGATCTTTGACACTCAACATGCAATGCCTCCGGAAATCGGTGTTAAACGTGTCTTTGTGGGAACTGAGCGTTTGCACTATGTTCCCAGTGTTCCCTTCGCCTACCCTTTTATGTGATATATGAAGAAAAAACCTTCCGTTCCCCACGCACCACATAATTTGTCTGTCAATCAATCAGTTTCAATACTTATTCGGCTCAAGAGTTGTCTTTTTATTTACACATTTCGACAGCTGCTTAAATATAAATAGTCAATGTGTAAACTAAAATATAAAATTTTATATATATATATATATATATAATATATCAATCTTAATAATTATTATATTTATTTAAGTAAGTTAACTTTATGATCCTTTAACTTTTCATGTATTTGAATTAAGAGGTAGGTAGATGTCTTAAAGAACATAACAGATCTGGGACGCCAATAATGAAAATCATAATATTCTTTATTAAACATTTATAAAAAAGGCAAAAAATAATAATTCTTAAAATAGTTAATAACAAGGAGAATGAACTGATATATGCATAAATATAATAATCTACTCGTAAAACAATCAAACCAAAAGATGATTTGAAATCAATACTTATACCCTCAAACAGATTAAGTACAAAATATCAAAATTCCATAAATTAAATTAAAATACTATTAAAACAACATTGCCACCCATTGCAGCTAATTACAAAAAAAACCCCAAAGAAAATTTGAAGTCACTACCATTCCACTCAACCAATCTTAACGAAATTTATATCAAAACACTTATAAACACAATATTATGACGGGCGTCTAACAGCTCGGTTGCACGCAGGCGCCGCGGGCGAGCAGCAGTACTCGCTCCGGTGGAACGACTTCCACTCGGCGATGGTGTCCTCCTTCCGCCGGCTGAGGGACGAGGAGGACTTCGTGGACGTCACATTGGCCTGCGCAGGCGCAACGTTTACAGCGCATAAGGTAAATACACCTAATAAGATTTAGTTATTTGTTTCTTTATTGTATTCCACACTTAGGAAAGTATGGCTTCGAGTAATCAGCTCATAGTTTTCCAAAGGTGATCTTATCTTGATACGTATAAAAAAAAATTAATCGTTTTTTCGTAGATCATTCTTACCGAAAAAACGTTTTATATGCGAAATTTGTTAAATATATTTTAAGTTTAATTCATACATGTGTATTAGTAAAAATATTACACCTATCAAAACCAATACCTTCTTCTTCCGTTAAATGGAAATCGTACATTTTTATTTAAAAGAAACGTTTCTTTAAAACACACAATTAAAACTTTAATGTAGACAATTATTGGTTGATATGGCTATAATTTTATACTTAAATGTTCCTCTAGGTGGTGCTATCAGCATGCAGTCCATATTTCAGAAGATTATTAAAAGCGAACCCGTGCCAACATCCTATTGTTATACTTCGAGATGTTCACGATAAGGATATGGAGAGTTTGTTAAGGTAAGCAATAAAAACATTATCAATAATATATCTTGAAGGGAAACCAGGGATTTGAGACCTGTCATGGCGCAGAGGCTCGAGCGTGTCACTTTTAACCCGACAGATTGTAAATTTCTCCTCGAAGAAATAAACATACACAACATATTTAATATTTGCGCTGATAACGATGCAAAGCGTGAGGGTAAGTTCCACCACTAAATACACAGCCTCAAATCCAGATTTTAATAGGAACGGCGTTTTTAGGGATGTTAGACTCCCAAGTTCCCTCTGCCTACTCTCCTACATTGCCAATGTCATCAGTCTAGGTATCAGTTTCAGCGAAGGCTTAACTGTAACAACTGTAACGGCAACAAAGCGATTTCAGAACGAAGAACAGTTCAGCTTTACGCTATCTTCCGCACTTGGCAGGGTTTACAGGCAGAACTTGAAACCCTAGTATATGTAATAATCCTAGTGTAGCAAGAGACCGAGTTCCGCCGAAATTGATTAGCGGAATTCAACGCCGCCGCCGCAAAAATTAACATAATATTATATTTTAAAACCTAGCTAATTCACATCTGCAATATGACTTTAATGAGATACATGACATTTTGAAAATGATCCTTTGGCGGAAACACTAAAACATATATTTGTTTTGCAAAATATTAGCGCTTAATTAACATTATACATTACAAATAAAATGCCACCGTGGCGCAGTGACATCGTGAATGGTTGTGTCTTAATTCACGCTTATTACCCTCAGGTTAGGCAGAGTGCACCTATTGTTAGAGTTAATTTTTCCTAACACTCTGTTCACCACCAATTGAGATATTGTGTTGAGTGGCGGAACTCAACGCTTCACAATTTTTTTCCTCGAGCGAAGAAACTAAAATAATTAATACCCCCAAGTAGAAATAACCCTACAACCGCTTCATTAAAAAAAAAATGAAAAATGACATAAAATATAATGAGAAACGGGAAAAATACATAATTAAATTATGTTCCAGGTTTATGTATCAGGGTGAAGTCCACATTGGACAAGAGCAACTAAAAGAGTTCCTAAGAGCCGCTCAACTTCTACAAGTCCGAGGGTTAACTGATGTTCCTCCGCCAGCGCCTTTGCCTACACTCGATCAGAAAGCGTCTCCGGTAAGCTAAATAAATAAAATAAATTACACAACAAAGATTACATTTTTTAGACCTACTATAAAATAATTGACAAATCATATACTGATTTCTATTTAAAATGAATAGTCAGCATCATCGTGGACCGAGACAGGCAGCGGGGGCTCCCGCGAAGGCCGAGAGCCGCAGCCCCGCGAAGGGCGCCGCGCCCGACGCCCCGACGAGGGCGCACCTTGCACTCCACCCCCCAAGCGCGCTCGTTCCTCAGACCTCTACCAAGCACAGATGAAGACCAGGTTGCTACCATTGAATTATTATTTGCTTTTCAAAACATATTTTCCATATAATTTTGATTATAATTACTATACAATTAAAATACAATACCCAAAAATATCTATATTAAGATGATGTAAACAATAAATTATTTTCGCAAAAGGTGGCGTCATCAAAACGGTACAATAATTGTAAAACACCATCTATAGATAGAAATTAGAATCCAAATTGGTATTGCCATATAGTGTCATTAAATCAGCGCGTCTCTGTATTTAGGCAACTCCTATAATGGTCCACGCGAATTGTCTCGCTGATTCACTAATCGGTAATGGCGCAGAAAAATTGTCAACTTTCTATAAGGATCTGTGTTAAATAGTAGAAACTCGAACATAAAAAATGTTAATCACACAAAGAATGACGTAAACTTGAATAGAACAGGTTTAAAATACCAAATACCATTTTGCCAATAGGTAAATGAACTTGACGAACTAATTCCTTTGTACTTGGTAGAAATCTTATCGAAAACTCTATTATATGATTTTTTTATAAATATGTGTGAACATACAAATTAATAAACTTAAAATATTAATATTTTTGTTAATAGTTATGTGTTAAATTATTTCTGTGAAAAAAAGTTAATTATAAGTTTTAATAACTTGTTACTTATTAGTTATTTACGTAACTGGTGTAGGACGGAGCAACTACTAGCGGCGCAGGGCGCGAGTCCAGAGAGGATGAGCACAAACGGCCACGAGCTGGCGCTCTTCAACCAGGCCCTTGAAAATGCACAAAATCCTCATCTCTCTGGCATCTCCAATAACTTGGTAAGATATGAAAAGCCAATCATCTTAATAGGTTTGAAATTAAAAATGAATATTATTTTCTAGATTGTTGGAAAACACTCTGTGTTTGTAATATTAACATTTATATATTACTATTTTATCAGTCAGGGGATGGCGAAGAATCTTCATCGGACGCGGGTGCAAGCGATACTGAGGGTGATAACCGAGCCAAGCAAGAACCAGTGGACTATGATGACCCTGCCACTATGGCAAATACTAACGGAGCGCTGCCACACAACTTCCCTGGACTTCTTAACTTACCAGGTCTTTTATTTTCTATGTTGTTCATGACTTTTTTATATTTACATGTTATTTCTAAAATTGAAGGTCGTACAAATTTATATTTCTTTAGAAATAAATTTATTAAATTAACACCAATTTTCATTTTACAGGATTCCCCGGCCTTCCTGGACCATCAGGGATACCAGATAATTTCGGTGAGTACCAACACTTATAGGCACTAACATTCTCATTATGTGACTCAGTAATGATGATAATTAATTTGACATTTATCGATACAAATGCAATTAGATTCGACCAGAACGAATAATTTGAAACATATAAAGTTAATGATTTTCAATTCATTGCTAACGAACATTGTGTCATTAATTGTACATTACTGGGTCACGTACACGTAGCACGTATTAAATAACACTAACAATGAAATATCTACTAAGTAACCGAACGATCTGTCATTAAACTGAACAATTAAACAAATGTCCCCTAATCGAGAATCCGGTAGTAATAGCGACAATGGAAGTCATGTTGAATGTGAACGTACGATACGTTATCGAAAGCCATACGCAGAGTTGGCAAGTACTGTGTGCGAGTGACAACTAAGGCGAACTGAAAGCGAGTCGTCTGCCCCAGGAGGCGCCTTCCCCGAGGCGGCCAGGCCCGCCTGCCCCGAGTGCGGCAAGCTCTACAGCAACAATAGCAACCTGAAGCAGCACATCCTCAACGTGCA
Source organism: Eueides isabella (assembly GCA_019049475.1). Lineage (NCBI taxonomy): Eukaryota > Metazoa > Arthropoda > Insecta > Lepidoptera > Nymphalidae > Eueides > Eueides isabella. The sequence continues at coordinate 1,439,666 of CM032384.1, forward strand.
CGCCGCGCGCGACCTGTCGCACGCCTGCCCCGTGTGCGGCAAGCGCTTCAAGACGCGCCAGTACATGCAGATACACATGAACTCCATACACGGCGTGAAGCAGAGGAGCCGGCGCGACCCCGCCCCCGACCCCGACCGACACACCTACAGTAGCGCTTAAGCGACTCGCTTGTTCTAACCGCCGCCTCTGTGTTACAGGGGCGGCTCTGGCGGGCGGGGCGGCCCTGGGCTACCGGCCGCAGTGTCCGCTCTGCGGCCGCGTCTACTCCTCCACCTCCAACCTGCGCCAGCATATGCTCAATGTGCACTCGCAGACCGACCGCGACCAGTGGTTCCCTTGTCAGCACTGCGGCAAGAAGTGCAAAACGAAGCATTATCTCATCAACCACCAGCTGCAGGCCCACGGCATCCGCCAGCGGCAGAACTCTTAGAGAAGGCGCGCGGCCGAGCCGCCCCCCGCGCCCCTCGCGCCCGTCGCCACCCCCGCCGCGCCCGCCACGCCCCTGCCGCACCACGCCTGGTGGTAGCGGAACTCGTGCCAATGACGATGGACCCCTAGGGAACGCGTATCGGACTCTTTACCAATATATTATATTTGATATATCGTAATATTTTTAGACCGTTTATTGTGAACGTCGTTAGGGATAGTTAGCGCCTGTCGTCGGATTTGCCAACCGTTCTTAACGTAGAGTAATTTGGTGCTGTCGGCATTGCAGATGCCGCGGCGCGGGACGCGTTGGCAAAGCCGGCGACGAGTGATTTCGTCGAGGGGAAGGATGGAGGGAGCGAGTTGCTAAAGTATCTGGAGGGGAACGAATCGGCCAAGAAGGCGGTGTTTGGCGAACGACTCCAGTGTCCATTGTGCTTCATGAGCTTGGATTCTCTGGCGCTGGCGCGCAGACACCTGGAGGCACACTATCCGCGAGACAGCCCGGTCTGTCCCGTCGCCACCTGCGCGCGGTACTTCGCGCATCCCAACTCGGTGCGGAACCACATGCGGATAAAACACCGCCGCCAGTGGGAGAAAATGAAAACTTTAAAGTGGAGTTGCGGGTGGGCCAACTGAAACTAAGCGAAGTTCGCAAATCCAAAAGCCAAAGATGGCAACTCGTTCGTCATTCGGCTAAACTAGCTAAAACGGCTGTGAATCGGAACTACGAGTGGGGCTTTTATATGTTACTGAGAAATCCAGAAATCAATGATCTCCACAATGCATTTTTCATATTCAGCAGTAATATTCGTACGTAAACGATATATAAACCAGTAGGGTAAATCGACTGAAAATTATTTTTGTAGTAGTATAGACTGATATTATTTAAGTATAACTTGGGAAACTTGGTAGCGAGTCGCTCATGGCGCTTTCGAGGCGAGGACATACATAAGTAAAGAGATTTTATTGTAAGCGAAATCTTTCCTAATATAAAATAGTCCAGTGAGCGACTCCTGCAGAGTGACTTGAGCATTAGTTTTGTAAAGCGCATTATGACTTGTGATGATTGGTGCCATTGATAGATTACGAAGTGCAACTAAACGATGCGACCATTCTCTTCTCTCCGAATGTGTCTAACTTCCAATGTTGCTATTACTTCTGTGTAGTTCTTTGTGTTTGTACTGTCAATAGATATTGGTCTTCCTTTCTAGTTAGTGTCCTGATTTATATAACTATACTATTTTTTGTTTTGTATACACTCAACTTGATCGCACAATTTACTGTATTTGCTTTCTGAATATTCTTGCCGTTTCGTTTTCTTCTATAACGATTAGGACTTCTTGACTCAATTGTTCTGTATAGATATAAGCAACAAGAGGCACAGAGGTTTCGCGAACCATTAGATTTAGAACAATAAAATTTAGTTTTGGCTCATTAGTTTACATAAATAAACAATTAAGAAAACTGTTTATCGTCTCTAGTAGAGTCAGGTTTACGAAGTGCCTAGAAAACATGCGATGCCTCTGTGCCGCTAGCTGCTCTGTGATGTATATTTTCGACCATAGATAAGACAATACGAGATAGATTTTAATGAAATCGAATGCCTTTAAACGCAATAGTTATACGTTCACAACTGATAGGTATTATTTTTTATTCGTTTAGAGCCCTGTAGGCAGAGAGCACAATCAAAAACATATCTAGTCATAGTAGAAGATACGAGGATTTATTATACTTGTGTAAAAAGTGCATGTTCCATTCGCATATATTTTCATATAGGTAAATAAGGAAAAGACACCAAACATGTAATAAATTATATATTTTTACATTATGTCAAAAATTATAATAAAGTCCAAATTATTTGGACTAAGCTAAATCCAGTTCGCGTTGACAACTCAGTTGAATGGCCTGGTTTACCGAACTTTTTCATGAAAACTCTGTATTTCTTCAAATTCTACTTCTCAAATGTGTAGTTACTATATATACAATAAATAGTTTAATGGGGCCCACAGGTGCTTGTAACATTAACATATATGCAACAATAGGCCTTCATATAAAGACTGCTAGCATACACCCATGCCACAACCATCTGTGTCGCCCGACGTGCGCCAACAAAATATATGCGATAGGAAAGCAAATAGATCTCAGAAACGATTAAAAGAATATTGATAAAAATTAGCGTGTAGTTAAAATTGTTCCTGACGCCTGAGAGGCAATGTCGTAATCTTTATATTATAAATATTTGTAAGCGTAAAGTAAAAATGTAATTAGTCATTTCAATAACCAAATGTTCAATGTGAGTAACGATTCTAGTGGCGATTGTATTAGTGATACGATATATACGTAATAATTTAATTTTTACCCGAAAAAAAATGTCTGCTTATATGAAACATAAACAATAAAACTACGAAGTAGATATTTAGTATTTTTTTTTCTTAAACTAACTAACTATGGGTCTATTATATCCGAAAATCATTAAATGAACAGGTAAGAAATATATACAATTAAAAATTGTTAAGAGTAGTTGTTAAATTTCCTAACTTTCAATTTTCATCGGCAGGAGGTTGTCGTCGAACCCAAGACCTTCTCCGAGTCAGAGCGACTGACCCAAGGCCTTGTCCGAAATGCGGAAAGATCTACAGATCTGCGCATACGCTAAGAACTCATCTTGAAGACAAGCATACTGTGTGTCCTGGATACCGGTAAGGCTTTTTTTCGTCATTAATTTTTACGGTATTAATATGCCTTTATAAGCCACTCTTATATTATATCATTTAACTGGTCTCATAATGGAGCTAGTACATAAATAATTGAACCCTTCGGAGGTTACTATGATATAATTATTACTATTAATTTAGTATAAATCCGGACTCATTGTATGGCGATAAAAGCGTGTTTCTTTAGTTTTTCTTTTATTTTAATGTTTTTCTTTTTTTTCATTACTGTGGCAGGATCTTCTGAAGAGACGTTATATCCATCTTATTCTTATGAAATATGGCATAAAGGTCTACAAATATAATTAAAACATTAACATCACCCTAACAACTCATTTAATCCTTGTTCCACATTCAATCTTTTTCAACCCGTAATAAAAATATTATGATAATTTCATATACAATGCTGATTATATTCTGTGAAAATATAAATTATATTTTGTATAGATGCGTGCTTTGCGGAACAGTGGCCAAGTCACGGAACTCTCTGCACTCGCACATGTCGCGGCAACACCGCGGCATCTCTACTAAAGATCTTCCCGTGCTGCAGATGCCCACACGGTTTGACCCGGAACTTGCTAGCCAGTGAGCATGACATATTAAATATTTCATAAAAATAATGTGATTTTTTAAAAATATAACTAGAAGAAAATTATATTTAAAGCATAAAGAGTTCCTTAAAAATGCTAACGAAAGAGTCTCAAACATTGCCTAAAATTAAAAATAATATTTCTAAATATTATAAATTTTCAGGTTACTAGCCAAAGCTGGTGTAAAAGTATCTCCAGAACAGCTTCGCGCGCGAGCATCTCCTACTGGACCGCGTCGTTCTGATATAAAGCTGGATGCCAAATCTGCTGCGTCTGAGAACAGCTCGCTGTGTGGTGACAACGATGATGACCTCAGCCAGTCGAAATACCAAGACTCTCTACCAGTTTCTCCGCCTCGTGAGTATAATTATTTATTGTAAATAGATTATTCCACATAAAACTTCTAATCAAAAAGATACTTCCTAATTATCATACCAAAATATGTTTATTATCTTATTTGTAGAAAGTACTTTGTTTATTTATGAAATTATGCAAATACTTTCCAGATATAAACAACTTGACAAACACCACAATAACAAAAGTGCCAGCAGTACGAGCGGTCACAGCCAAAGCAGTTGAGAATTTACCTCACGGCTTATCTGGGATGAAACACGACGATTATCCACCAGGCTTTGGGGGAGGTTCAGCAATATTGGACACCTACCTTCAGTATATCGGGGAAAATGTTTTTGGTAAGTTACTCTCAAACATGCCTTATTTTCTATCATGAATTCAGAAGGATTATAATGAATTAAGATTAATTTAATCAATCTGTGTATATTTTGTTAGGAATGAACGCAGCCAAACTTGCACAAATGAATGCTATGCACATGGATAGGAAAACTTACGACGAACCTTCACCCCAAATGGGATCACTGCCCCCACCCCCCACGACCCTCGCGCACCAACGCTTCTTGAAACAAATGCAAAGACAATACACGGAGAATATGGGCAAGCCGGACATCATGCGGGACTCCGACGAACCCTTGGACCTCGGCAAGGAGAGGCAGAGGAATGACAGCATCAGCGAGGTGGAAACCGACAAGCAAGATATGGACAAAGATATGAATAAGGATTATTATAACAAGGGATATAACGATGACGACAGGAGGTTAACCTCGGAACAGGAGCTGGAGCACAGCGGCCAGGATGACGGAGACTACTCCGAGGACGAACACCACAAGACGCCGTCCTCATGAAATGACGTGAGCCTCGCCGCGTAAGTTAGTTGCAAGTGAAACTGTTAAGAATGTTTTGTTGATGATTTATGAAACGGTGCTTGAGTGTTAAGTTACGTCATTAGCTGATTCAATTTGAACGATTTGTTGTTGACCCGTGTATCGTGGTGCCATTAACCGATATTGTATACTAAGTATTGTATTCAAGTATAGAGTCGCCTCGGAGGGCGACGTAGCGTGACCCGCGTCCACACTAGCTGTACCGACTCGTCACTTGTGAGATTGTTTAGTAGTAAATAACTAGTGAGTAGTAACTTTGTCGTGTGCGAACCATGCGCCGGCTACAGCGCGCTGCAGAGCGGCTGTAGCGGTCGGGGCTCGCATAGTAACTCCATCCAACTACCTCAACATTCGGGCCAATACGGCGACGTTGTAATAAAAAATCCACACAAATTGTGAAATTCCATCCATCTACCTCACTTCAATAGATTTTATTTAATATTTTATACAATTTATAGATATAATAACTGTTGTTTTATGCATTTTGCAGATTGCATTTATATACTATATAGAGTATATGGTAGGTAAATAAAGAGCGAGTCGTCGGCGGCAGAGCCCGCCAGTAGTCTTACCGTTTTATTTTTATATAGTGCGCACTCACTAGAGATGAATTAGACTGTCACTACCGTAGAGTAATGTTACCTTATATTGAAAGAATATGCACCTATTTTTAGGAGAAACAAGATATCTTTGTATACGAACAAACATACCAGAGCTTATACTTATATTTACGATGTGCGTACAAAGAGTCGCGGATATTTTGAAACGTTAGCGATTCAAGTTCAAATTGGTCAAAGCGACGCGTTGTAACTTGTATATAAACATGTGGTGATATGTAAAGTACATAATAAACAAACAAAAGCAATAAATAAAGTATACCTTGATGTTGCCTTCGTACGTGTATATACCTATACTGGGTGGCGGCCGACCGCCATCTGCTCGGCTCGACGCTGGAATAATGATTACTGTGATTACAATCTCATTATTAGCCTTCGATAATTATACATATTTTTTAGAGTACAATGTTATAGTTATTTAGTATATTGTAAGTTAAGAGTAAGCGAGTCACAAATATTTACTTCCCGAATGTTAGAAATCACTTTATTTAACTATAAGTATAGAACAATAGAATTTTACCTTTTTTTATGTGAAATAAAAGTGTTAAGGGCAATGTACTTGTTGTGTTAAAATCATTGGTTACATCACATTATATTTAAAAACATTTAATTTTAATAAAGAATTTGTTATAGAAAATATACTTACGGAAGAACACCAGAAGTACATTGTTCCACTTTTGATTATTTACCTTATATACCTACATATATATTATGACAATTTTTGATTTGTCGTGTTGCAACACTGCATACCATGTGTCAAAATTGACATTAACTTGACAGGTATCGGTGAGCGGTCACGACAAAACTATTGTAATAACGTAATACAAATACATCTACGTATATAATATAGTTTAAGATGACGGGTTGATTGATTATTTTTAGCGTGTTAGTGAGATTTGACGGGTACGTCGTTTGGTTTGCGTAAACAATAATCTTGTTGACAGTTACGGTGTTGCCATAGTAAGTAATTATTTTTGACTGTACATATGTTTTGATTGTTTAGACGTGTGCTTATTTTTCTCATTACGTTATAGAAGATTGACTATATTTAGGATATATGCAGATTCATAGTTGAAGCACTATACACTCTACAATAGTCAGTTACCAGATTGTGATTAACCAATATATATATATATATATATATATATATATATATATATATTTTTTCAAACACTTTGCAAACCACAATTTAAATACATACATATATGAGACGGCGATGGAGTTGCGCGAGGAACGAATCAAAATAAATGAGGCTATTTTCTGAACGGAATGTAAACTTAATTTAAAATATCTGGAATAAAAATTTGTTTGCTGAACATGTTTCCACGCAACTCCGGCCGCCTCCACGTTGTTGATACTTATATTATATACCAGTGAAGATTATGATAATTAGGACTTTAAGTCGATCATTATGCTATATTTGTGTAAAAAGTATTTTTAGTTACCTTTTTGAACTTTGAAAGTTCGTTAATAGTAATTTTTCTTTATATTAGTCACCCGACTATACCTCATTAATCTTGTAAGACTCTTCCTTTGTACCAGGAAAGCCATTATTGTGCATCTTTTGTCGTGTTAGCAATAAATTAAATGAATAACGTTAAATTATATTATGACAAAAGATTCAGAATATACTCAATATTGTTTTGTATAGAAAACCTGATAGTTTCTGTGAAAATTATTTAATTCTTTTGAATGTTTAGCGAAAATAACATCAATGAATGGACGTACGTAATAAAAATATATTTTATAATAGAAAGCACAAAATATGTTGAAACTTACTTGTAGTAGTTAATAGAGAAAACATCAAGAACAGGTTGTTATTTTCCTATAGACTTCCAATATTGTTGTAAATTAAGCACTTTAGTTTCGATACTCAAGAAATATTTTTCAGTGTCGTTTATTAAAGAGAAAGTTATTTAAATTATAAGGTGTAACTTTTATTTATCTACCATTATTGTGGCGTTGTTATGTGTTGCCATGATCGAAAATAAAATATTAGAAGACAAAAAAAAAACTCAGATGTTAATACTCTTAAAAATTAAGTTCTTTTTATTTAAATCAATGCCACGCCTCTGCCATTGTACTTTAGTGTACTAGATGTATGCTGCTTCACTATCATTATAAACAAGATAATAAAAATATTTGTTTTGAAATTTTAAGATATTTTATTTTCTAACAGAAAATGTTACTATAAATAAAAAATAATTCACAGCAAAGAACTTACACTACACTTAACAGATACAAATTTAAAAATAACATTTATATATTAACGTTGCATCTCATTAATAAATACGTGAATATCGAGTACGGAGAGTACTCGATTTAGATATTTCTAAACATTTCAAGTGACGATTACATCAAAATCTATGATTTGAACAAATTACATAATTTAAATGATACACTTGTATCGCATATATTTTATAATTATTAAATTTGGAGAAATCAAACTGAAAAAATGTCTACCTCAGTCCGTATTGCGAAGTTTTTAAAACGTTGAGTTTCAAAAAAATATATAAAATCAGGTTAAAGTGTTTCATTTAAAATGTGTAAAAATTGCAAAAATTAAATATCTTACTAACGAATATATATTATCTAATTAATACACACAACGCATAATGTAACTTTTTTGACAAGCACTTCTTCTCACTGTGAAACCTAATATAACTATGTATACAATATATACATATAGATCGACAAAAGAATCTTCCACTTGCCTACTATATTGGTAAGTTAGTGTACACTTATGATTAATATTTCAAATATTCTCAAGGTACGTTCAAATATTACGTAACATTATTTCTGAACATCCAAATTTATTTAGTTCGGGAATATTTATAGGTTTTATGGTGGTCTGTCATGGCGCAGCGGCACAAGCGTGTGACTGTAAACGAGAGGTGGGTTCGATCCTCACTCGAGAAAATGAAATATTTAATATTTTCAAGTTAAATATTTAATTTTTACATTTCTTGGCTTTGGGTTACAAGGCAAAGCGCGGCGTTGAGTTCCGCCTCTCAACACGAAACGCCTCAAATTCGGCGGAAAGTAGGAAACGGAAGTGGAACGGAGTGTCTTAACACTAGGTTCCCAAGTTTCCTCTGCCTACTCTGCCGTGCGCGGGATACAGCGCGAAGCTGAGTATATATGGGATTAATATCAAACGAATGACTTGTTGGATAGCTGCCAGTATATGTATAAATTAAATGATAACATTAACATTGAAATGAGCAGTTGTTGAGTTTGTTGCCCGCTCTTCTTAGCAATATTTATAATATTATCGACATATTCGACAGAATTTTTTTTTTCTCGCTATGTCTATCACATAGCAGAACCAAGGCCAAGGGAACTTGGGAACCTAGTATTAAGACACTCAGTTCGCCATATTACACTGAATAATCGGAACCTCGCTTTATCTTCTTCCTAAATAATTAAATACCCCATTTCCTTAAGTCGGAATCGAACTCACGATCCGTCGCGCTTGTCGCCCGCTAATTCCCAACGCCACGGTCGGCCTTAAAGTTTATTTGAATAAAGAAAATTCAATTGAATGTTCAACCATACTTCCCACGGTTACCTTTAATCGCGTTACGTGATCTTCGAACGTATCCCAAACTTACATCCCAAACTTACAGACAATATATTTACTACCACTTTCTATAATAATATTCATTATTATAAGTGAAGACAAAAATTTTCTTCATCACTTTTTATATTAACTTTTATTTAAGTTAACATACAAGGGACTTTAATAGAAGAAAAAATAAAGAAAACAAAGACATATCTTAATTTATTAATAAATCTTAAATAAGCTGCTTTTTTTTTATTTTCAAACTAAAAAATTAAATTTTAATAAATAATTCTGAAATAAACAGCCTAGAAGCCTCTCTCGAGCGATATCCATTTTTTGTACAGTAAGTAATAAATAAATACATCAAATGTGTAAAAATAATTTGGTTTGTGTCGAAGCGTTACTCCTCTTGATCGTTTCTCTTCCTTTTAAAGAGATAATGAACACCTAATACAGCGTTCATTCTGTAAAATTGAAAGGACTTATTTGTAATCTAAAGAGAATATTTTTTTTTATAGCCGAAAACAACATCACAGAGGCCTGGCGTGGCGCAGCGGCACAAGCGTGTGACTGTGACCGACAGGTTGTCGGTTCGATTCCGACTCGACGAAATGAAATATTTAATATTTTCAAATTAAATATTTGATGTTTTTATTTCTTGGTTTTGGTATCAGACAAAACGCGGTGTTGAGTTCCGCCACTCAACACGCAATGCCTCAAATTCGGCGGAAAGTGGAACCGAAGTGGAACGGAGTGTCTTAGTGTCCTAGTGTCTTCTTCTACCCTGCCATGTGCGGCATACAGTGTGAAAAGAAATATTGAATATTTCATTTCTCCGAGTGGGAATCGAACCCACAATCGTACCGTTCACAGTCACACGCTACACCATGATGGCCTCCATATCAATTTAAAATTTAAATTAGGTTTCTTATATATATACGCCTCCATATAAAAGAATAAGTTATTAATATTTATTTACCTAAAAAAAATCGGAAATTGAAATTGAAAGTGCCCTTATGGGGTTGTCTTAACACTAGTTTCCTCAATTCCATCTGCCTACCTCGCAATGTGCGGGATGAAGCGTGATGTTATAAAACAATTTCATTTCAGTACATTATATGACGAAAAAAAAAGAATAAGAACTCTACTTCTCTTCTACCTAAACTAACCAACCACGTACACGTCAATACCTATACAAAATTTTACATATAATATATCTGTAACTAATCACTGTATATACAAGAAGGAAAATTATTATCGACATTTGTTAATGCAATAGAACGCAAAACAATGATTTTTAACATTTTTGTCTAATCATAATGTGCGTTTGTTCGCGCTAAACTCAGAAACGTCGAAACTAATTAAAATTCTGGTTGGCCTTTCTATTTCAATCACTACATATATATTAGCTATTGCAATAAAAAAAAATGTTCGACAAAATTGTCATAAATAAATTATTATGTGGTTTAAGCAGGCGAAGCCGCGATCGGCCCCTAGTATATAATAAAATCACTTACAGAAAAGCTAAATGCTATTTCTTGCTACTGGCGAGAGCTATGCCGAGGCCGACGAGGCCGCCGATGGCGAGCACCGCGCCGCCCGCCACCGCCATGCCGAGGAGACCGTCTTTCTCCATACGCTTGTTTATTTGACGCTGGAAACAAAAGAAATATTTGTCATATTGTTTAAGAAAACTTACTTTATTTTAAAATTTATTCATGTATATTTCATGTATAATATTTGAATAAAATATTATAAAAAAAAGCTATGGCATTCGACCTTACTTTTAAAAATGTTACAGATATGAAAACTACGAATCCCTTTTTCAATGAACATAAGTAAGAACCAATGCAATGAAATTTCAAATAAAAAAAATCCTACTGCTTAATTCACAAGCTATGTTGCCACTGACACACAAACGGACAAAGCCAACCTAAACTCCCCTCTTAGTCAAGTATAAATGAGTATCATAACAATCTCCTTAAATAAAGATAAAAGCCTTAACTAAAGGAATAAATAAAGAAAATATTGCAATATCATGTTGACATATATACAAATGTTTAGTAACAACAAAGATATTTACAAAATATGTAAAAAAATTGGCATATTGCCACAAATTTTCGTTTCTTACAGTTTAGATTTAACAATAAAAAAAACATTACATATTTAAAAGGAAAACTTTATGATAAAAATACAACATTTACTTATTTATACTTTCACTGGCTTTCATTTTAATATTTTTTAACTGTCATGATGTTAAAAACACAAAATTATGTGCATAAATAAAGTAAACTTTTATTTATGATGAAATCATTTCCAAACTAATAATTAAAAAGTTTTGTCTATAATTTATTTTTAGATTTTGTTCAGAAATTTTAAATATACATATATATTGAATGCAGCTATAATCTTACAAGAGCAAGAATTCTATCTTAATACCACCTACATAATAAAAAAGAACTAAAATATATAATTTTAAACTCCAAGTGACATTTTCGCACTTTTTGTGATGAGTGAGAGAGTGCCTTGCCCTACCTTTTGCTTTAATGTATACAGATTATTATGTAAATGCATATTTTTTTTTGTTTTGTTTTGTAAATTATGTTTTTTGATATTGTATTGTTTTACTGTATTTTTTGTATTTATATAAACAATAGCTCATGCTTGTGAAGCCAGACACAATATAAGTCTGTGTTTGCTTTCAAACGGCTTTACAATATATAAATCATGTAATGCTTGTAATATTATTTTTATTAGTAATTTGCAATAGCCACTAGTAAACCATAAATAAATAAATAAATAAACATACCTCTAAAGCCAACACTTGTTGGTTGGCAGGTTCAATTTCTAGGAATGATTTGACATAATGCAACGCTTTGTTGTACTCTCTAATCCTCGCATTTCCAATGGCTAGATAGAAAAGATAGTCTCTCTTGCCTTCTGCATGAGAATTAAAAAGTTCTTTGAGGAGGAGAATACCCTGAAATTAAAAATAATGAATATGTTACATAATATCAATGTTTTTAGCGCAAGAACAGAATGCATGACTGGCAGAACTCAGCATTGTGCTTTTCCTTGTCAACCAAAGTAAAGAATAAAAATAATCAATATTTCACTTTCTCAAGTCAGGATTGAGCCAACAATCTGTCTCATTTACAATAAAATATTTGTAGTGCTGCACTTATTTACTTATTTAAAAAGCATATTGATATTGTTGCTTTAACTCATTTCTTTTTATTATATTGTAAAAAAAAAATGAACACAAGAATTTTTATTTAAGCATTCTTAGATATCGTCCACACACTAACTGAACACAATGTACTTATTTATGTTGAAATAATTATAAGCCTGTTACTTTCAACACTTGCTTCATAATACATTTACTTCAGGTTATAAAAGAAGTTAATGAAATTTCCATATCTAAATGTTAAAATTTTAACAGCTTCTTTCACATGTTGGAGGGTAGGGGAGAAAAACTTAGGGTTGAAAGTTTCATTCAAAACTTTCAATTTTCAAAATGGTTTTGAGTTAAAGGGCAGAACTTAATGCCAGGTTTCGTATTGATACCAGTACAAATAAATGAAAATAATTAAGTGAGGCAACCTAGCACCATCAGTTAGCTACATTATTGATTATAAACATAAAATGTTATGTAATTTTTACAAAAAATAGATTTTAAATATTATTAAATAACCCTTATTTTGATAAATAAATTCAAAATAGTTTATATATTAAAATTAAAATATTTGTTTAAAGCATAGTACTACCTAATATATTCAAATCAATATTATGGTATTGTCTCCATGATTTATATCATGGCATTGATAAGATAATAATGAGTATTACTTGTCTCACTCAAACAATGATTGATAGTATACTATTATTAGTAGCACTCTAGACATAAGACCATTAAAATATAAAAGGCCGTACTTTATTATGAAGTGAGTCTATAAGAAAGTTTAAATTGAGCAAAATTTAATATTGACCTTTCTTATGTCGGTCGCGTATTTGCTTCGTACCAGGCACCATGCGTATTCGAACTGCGCTTTAGGCGTCACATTTCCCTGATGTAGTTGTTCGTGGAAAATCTTCTCGAATTTCTAAAAGAAAAACGCAATAAGTATATCAACAAAATAATGCATTACAATGAGTCACGACCAAATGACCTCACGTAACTTACTTCTAAGTCCTCTGAGGATACTATCTCGTCCAATACGTCATCCATTGTTGTTAAAAATTAATATTCCGCTTCAATTTTAATAACGCAAATAAATTTTCATCATTCAACCTGTAAAATACTATATGAATATCGAAATTATTGTGCAAAATTGACGTGAATCTACTAAAGAAGTGGACTTTTGTGATGAGAGTTTGACGTTTGTAATATGACAATATCGATGTTTGGTTTTAATGAGTTACTGACTAACGATATTTTAAATCTGTGACTGTTAAAACTAAATACATTAATTGCCGATTAATGAAGATACTATTAATCTAAACTTGATCGTGTTATTTTTTTTTTGGAAAAATAAGCTTTTGGATGGACATTTAAATCTACATTTAGTATAAAACCAAGGCTGACAATAATTTTTATTGACACATTTTTTTACGTCTATTGATGAAGATATTCAACATTTTCAAAAACTGTAATATTGTCTTTTTTAAGTAGATGTTGTTAATTTAGAAGTTGATAATACAATCTTCCCAGTTTCTTTATTTTATTAATAAATTTTATCACTGGGCTCATCCATCACAATCATAGAGATCACAATAGTCTGCCTTCTGTCAAATTGACGTTTCGAGGTTTAACTTTTGACATAATTTTAAATATCATTGTCCTGAAGGTAGATCTTTAATAGATTGCTTTGTCCGGCTTTGTGTAAAATAGTTGTTATTACATAAATTGCGGCAAAGTAGCTGTCTTTAGAAATTGTTTATTTTTCAATACAAATTTTAAACATGCAAAGTGTTATAAACAGTGTTAAAGGGACCGCCCTCGGGGTTGCGGGATACTTAACTCCTGTTCTCAAGGTATAAAATTTACTTTAATGAATACTTACTATGTATAAAGATTAATTATATAATATTAATAGCAAGATCAAGGGCCATAATAATATGTAAGCATTCTTAACAGTTTTGTTGACATATTCATTATGATTTATTATGCCTTTGTTCTTCTGAAGATTAAATAATTAGCTTATAATTTATATTTTCTCAATGCTATACCACTTCTATAGTATTTTTATATTATGTATTCAGGAATCAAAGTTTAATGAAACTGGGGTAATAACTCCAGAAGAATTTGTTGCTGCTGGTGACCATTTAGTGCATCATTGCCCTACTTGGCAATGGGCTAAGGGGGAAGAATCTAAAATTAGACCTTACCTACCACCAGATAAACAGTTTCTTATTACTAGAAATGTGCCATGCTACAGACGTTGCAAGCAAGTAAGTTTTTTTAAAGTATACTAAATATCATTAAATAGTCAAGAATAAGCTAGCTATTTGAAAGTAATTTAATTATTATAATTTTATGTGGAAAGCATGCATATATCAATTAGTGTAATTGGAGAAAATGAAGTGAAACACTAGTTATGAATATAAAATTATATATAAACAAATCAGTGTGTCATAATTTTATTAACGGAAAGTATATAATATTTTCCTGCCTGTCGTGGCGATGCGGCATAAGAGTGTGATTGTAACCGACAGGTTCTGGGTTCGATCCCCGGTCGAGGAAATGAAATATTTAATATTTTCAATTTAAATATTTAATGTTTCATTTCTTGGCTCTGGTAATAAGGCAAAGTGCGGCGTCGCGTTCCGCCACTCAACACGCAATGCCTCAAATTCGGCGGAAAGTGGGGAACGGAGTGTCTTTACACTAGGTTCCCTCTGCCTACCCTGCCTCGTGCGGGATACAGCGTGAAGCTAAAAATATATATATATATATATATTTTACAATATATTAACATTTATTTTTAGATTGAATACTGTGAAGATAATGAAAAAGTGATTGAGGATGAACAAGATGAGGATGGGGGTTGGGTGGACACACATCACTATGAATCTCCCGGCTCTCCTACTGTTGAGGAAAAGGTATCTAATAACATGTATAACATAATTATATTTATCTGGATTTCATTAGAGAATTTTTCCAGATATGCTAAATAGAAATATGAGTTTTTAAGTTTAATAATAAATTAATTATATTTACATAAATTATTTCTATTTATCTGCTCAGATGAAAATTCTTACTTATTCAGAAAACATTCAAAAGGTGAATTATTTGATTCCACACCTCTCGGAACCAGTGCGGGTTCAAATAATGCTATGTTAATTTTTTTTATTTAAGTATTCTTCTTTCTTAGTTGTAGATTAACGATTTAATTAAAAATTAGTAAAAATTTAATAATATTAGTAGAAATATTTAATAAATATCATTCTTTTTTACTGAAGGAGTAGAATTTATCATTTATGCATACGAAAATTGCATTACTTACTGCAATGGACAAATTTAATTGATTTTTAGGCAATGTGCGGTGTCAATTGCCCGTGTTTGAAGGATCCCCCGAAATCTGTATAATGCTTTAGTTAACCAATGAAAATGAGCCATAATAAACCCTTCTGCTATATGTATGGGAAGAGATATAAAACTAAAGAAATATATTAAAAAACAACAATAAGTGGAAAATAACTTGTTTTAAAAATATATTTTCTGAAGCTGTAGCTTTTAAATCATATTTTAGTGTGTTCTTATCAACAATGCTATTTGATAACAAAAACATTCCGAGTTTATTCACATTGTGAACTGGCCTTGTGAAATGCTCTATTGTATATTGAACAATATGTTTGTAGCAGTTTAGAATAAAGTACTTGTATATATTTTTATAAATGTCATTTAATATTCTTACTGTAGTATTAAGACACTCTGTTCCGTTCCTTACTTTTCGTCCAATTTAAGGCTTTGCAGGTGTAGTGGCGAAATTCAACGCTGCGCACAGCAATAAAATGAAAACATTAATTACTTATTTTGAAAATATTTAATATTTCATTTCCTCTAATTGGGATCGAACCCACAACTTAAAGCAGATGCAGTCTCACGCTTGTGCTTCTGCGCCACGACAGACCTCATAATAATATATTATAATTCCAATTTAACATTAAAAAAAATAAGTTAAATTTTAAAACAAATAAAAACTGAAAAGAAATACTAAACTACCTTACATTATTTTTACTTTGATATTAACATCTTTTTTTTAATATTTCAATGGTTGAAATAAAGATTTTACTTTCTTATTCGATTCCCACTCGAATAAATGATATATTTAATAAATATTTTCAAATTAAATATTTAATGTTTACATTTCTTAGCTTTGGTAACAAGGTAAAGCGCGGCGTTGAGTTCCGGTAATTAATATGCAATGCCTGAATTCCAAGAAAAGTGGGTGCCATAATATAAATAATTTTATTGAGATATTTGCCGTGTGATTCCGGCTTAGAATAGGATCACCCTGGTACTGATGGTGTCGTAGGAGGCGACTAAAGTGCGTGTGGTAGAGTCACGTTGCCAGTAATGGCAACACGCACGGGCAGACTCGACCGGATTATTACCACCCCCGGCATTTAAGACCGGCGTTAAGTATTGGCTTTGGCCACTGCGTTTCGCATTAGGTAATGCCGGGCCCCGGTGCCCTTCCAATTTAAAGGACGGTAACGCTTCTGTAGCTCCTCTGGAGTTAATCGGGGTCGTGGGCGACGGTGATCACTTACCACCAGGTGACCCGTACGCTCGTTTGCCGTCTTTTCCATAACAAAAAAAAAACCACGCTTGTAATGTGCCTCTTAGTGCACTTTTCATTTATATTTAATAGGCTAATCTTATTGATCTTATTCTATTAGTTATATCTATCTGATATGAATGCTATATATCTGTTTAATATACGTACATGTGTATATACTCGTAGATTACAAGAAACAGGACACCGTGGTTTCACATAATTTTATAAAGGAACAATACGTAATAAGTTAACTATGGTACGTTTAACTTTAATTATTTACGATATTGAAAGAAGGAAACTAAAAAAAATATAAAAATAACTCGGGAAAGTATTGAAAATTGTGTAGAAAATAAACATGGCGGAGAATCCTAATCCGTAATATATAATTTTCTGCCTCCAGGTATGTGAAATGACTCTTGAAGCAGCGGACGCGGACAGCGAGGCTGAAGATGAAGAACACGATGATGATGCTGATGATGATGATGGAGAGGCGGAGGACATGGAGCAGTTCCAGGAGTCGGGCCTGCTGGATGAGGTGGATCCGGTAAGTGAGATAACCTATGGGACTATAATATTATTACTGTAATATTATTACTGTACTGATATAGGTTGTGGGCTCGAATTGAAATATTTTTTTTTCCCCCAATCTAGCAAGACAAAACACGGCGTTGAGTTTCGCCATTGAACTCGCCGTATTTCGACTTAGTGCATAAATTTGTATAATAAATTATTTCCAATTACTTAGAATATAATATAACTGGACAATATATGCTTGAACAGCTTACTCTTTTCTGGTGTTCACAAACAGATGTTTATAAAAACACATACAAACTTACGTATATATATATATATATATATATATATATATATATATATATATATATATATATATATATATATATATATATATATATATATATATATATATATATATATATATATATATATATATATATATATATATATATATATATATATATATATATATATATATATATATATATATATATATATATATATATATATATATATATATATATATATATATATATATATATATATATATATTATATATATATATATATATATATATATATATATATATATATATATATATATATAATTGTAAGTACGTAATAAATAATTGTCAATAGCATTAAATAAACAGTCGACAGCGTTGGCCACCCGCAAGGAGAGCAAGCCCAAGGAGAAAAGACAGAAAGACGGCGACGAAATAGTCAAGACTCGAACTTACGATCTGCACATTACGTATGACAAGTACTACCAAACACCCAGGTTGTGGCTCATTGGGTATGATGAGGTGAGTTTGATGGGTATTTTTTTTGTTTATTTACTTTCCGCCCGCGGCTTCGCCCGCTTGAATTTGAATATTTTATTTTTCAATCTAATACTTAGCCGTTACGCATGCACCTCCGGCATTTAAGACCTATTAAATAGACAATATTAAAAAGACTATTAAAAAGACATATTAAATAGGATTTTGTTTTCTATTATCACGTAAATTAATAATTATGCTTTCCTCGCGTTTCATTTCATATATAAAAACCTAACAAAATCGCCAAATCTAGTCAAAATTTGAACGTTTGACTCTAAAAACAAGATATTTTTTCAACTAAACTAAGATAAAATTCCAGTTGGAAACGGAAGTGGAACGGAGTCGTTTTAGCACTAGGTCCCAAGTTCCTTCTGCCTACCCTGCCATGTGCGGGATACAGCGTGAAGCTGAGTAGAGTTGGGCAAAATACCATACTCGATAGCCTCTATCTTAGCACAGTAGTACAGTGTGTCGTGGGTTCCACCTTATTTAGGGGATTTTCCGCAACTTAATATACGATGTCTCAAAAAGTTTGGAACGGAGTGTCCATGCTTGTATGCTTTCTTAATAGGCAAGCGTTTAAAGGTGGTTTAATACGATATTTCCAGGATCGTCACCTCCTCAGTGTGGACGCGATGTACGAGGACGTGTCTCAGGATCACGCCAAGAAAACTGTCACAATGGAGGCCCACCCGCACGTGTCCGGGCCGAGCATGGCGTCCGTACACCCCTGCAGGTCGGTTATTATATGCTATATTTCAATTAATTAAGCTGCGTATGTCTTACGTGATGGTATCCGACTGATTTGGTTGGTTATTTTGTTTGCCTCTCGTTTAGGATAATGTACGGCGTTGAGTTCCGCCAATTAACATACGTATTGAATTTATATTAGTGGAAAATGTATCTGCTTTAATTTGTTACGCGGACAAAATGTAAAGTTGTTGACATGCGAATAAACAAAATTAAACGTGTTTTTTCAGCTTCACGCTGCATTTCGCACATGGCAGGGTAGGCAGAGGGTAACTAGTGTTGAACTGTGATATTTCATTTAAAAATATTTAATATTTTATTTCCTCGAGTCAAGGATCAAGCCCCCAAACAATTTGCGCCGTTTTCAGTCGCGCGCATGTACTTTTGATATTATCAGTATTTTTTATATTATATCTAGTTTAAAACTATCTTTTAACTTGTCTTAAACATCGGGACTCTCGATATACGATATCTATATATCAAGATCTTACTAAATCTATTTAAGGCTCGATACACATGTGGTCCACCCATTAACTTGAGCTTTTGCCCAATTTGCCCAATCGCATATTTTAAAAAAAAAGGACGCGTGCGTACAAAGTACACATGTCAGAAGTGAAACTTCTTTGGCGAACTAATTTATAAATCTTGTTTATATTTATACAAATCTAAGACTTTAAATTTCCAAGATTAAGAGGAAGGGAAAAAGGAAGATAGGTTAGGAATTTAATTGTCATTAAAATAAAATTAGTATTTTATGCACAATGATTTATTGAAATCTCAAATGACGAATTGTAAATAAAAATGCCACGTGTTTTTTGTCAATATTAGAAATTATTAATTAAGTTTTGTTTTTGAATTCAAAATTTAGAAAAGCGAATTTATGAAATATTGTTATTTTATGGTAAATGATTTATTAAATTATCAAATGACGAGTGGCAAGTTGAAATACCACATGTTATTTGTAAATATTAAAACTACCTAACCTTCAAACCAATTATCATAAAAATTGTAAATAAACAAAAAGATAACAGATATATTACTTACTTCGAATAATTGCTTGATACAGGACAACTTACAAATTTATTCACAAAGTTTTTTCACAAAGTTTTTATTTATAAAATTCACTTACTGTTTATTCACTGTAGAAGTGTCTAATAATATTGTAAATATTACGCTATGCGACAGAAATGCCATCTAAAGTTCTAATAATTAACTAGTAAACGAATACACAACCAATAGGGCGTGTATTCTTTCTCGATATCCCGTATTCTCTCTCTCTCTCTTGTTCAATCTTTCTCACTATAGCTCTCTCCCACCTCACACTCCATAGCACTATGCGTGATACGACGTTCGCTCTGACTCACTTTTTCTCTCAATCTTTCTCACTCGCTTGCTCCCTACTCTCACTCCACGGCTAGTTGCTCATGCTACGTTCGCCCTGTCTTACTCTCTCTCAATCGGTCTCGATCACTCTCTCTCTCTTTTCCGACACTTCCGTTGCATACCGGCGTGACGTTTCATCTGTAAAAATTTTACCCTCATGCGCCTAAAGAAGTTTCACTTCAAAAAATATATACTTATTCAAAATTTCTTTTCCCTTCAAAGACACGCGGAGGTGATGAAGAAAATAATAGAGACCGTAACGGAGAGCGGCGGAGAGCTCGGCGTGCACTCCTACCTCATCGTGTTCCTGAAGTTCGTGCAGACCGTCATACCCACCGTCGAGTACGATTTCACGCAAAATGTATCGATTCATTGAATTATGGGTTTTTATTTTATATTAAAAAGGTTATTTTTGTTGTTTTTTTTTTGCTGTAAATTGTAATTTTTTTTTTCAATATTGTATTTTCATAAAGTATTTACGTTATTATAAAAATGTAGGTCAATGAAATGTTTTTTTTTTAATTCATTACTTGCTGGTATGGATGTTATGATTTATCTATGGAAATTATGATTTATCTATGATTGTTTAATTAATTAAAAATAATAATTTGATCACGTGATTGGAAACGCACGGGATTGGTTGAGTTTGAAATGATGATATAAGCTTTTTTAGTGTTTCTTTTTTTGTGATAATATGCACGATAGAGAGAGAAATTCACATGAAAAAATATTATATAGCATTTGTATATATATATATATATATATATATATATATATATATATATATATATATATATATATATATATATATATATATATATATATATATATATATATATATATATATATATATATATATATATATATATATATATATATATATATATATATATATATATATATATATATATATATATATATATATATATATATATATATATATATATATATATATATATATATATATATATATATATATATGTATATATATATATGTATATATATATATATATATATATATATATATATATATATATATATATATATATATATATATATATATATATATATATATATATATATATATATATATATATATATATATATATATATATATATATATATATATATATATATATATATATATATATATATATATATATATATATATATATATATATATATATATATATATATATATATATATATATATATATATATTATATATATATATATATATATATATATATATAATATATATATATATATATATATATATATATATATATATATATATATATATATATATATATATATATATATATATATATATATATATATATATATATATATATATATATATATATATATATATATATATATATATATAATATGCCTTCAGTGTATTTTTTTGGAATTCTCAAATTGTTATAAAGAGTTTTCTTTTCTCTCGATACCCTGCCATGTGCGGGATACCGCGTGAAGCCCAAAAGATCTATATATAAAAGTTTTAAATACTCCCTCAGCTTCACGTTGTAACCCGCACATGTCAGGGTAGGCAGAGGTAACTTGGAAACCTAGTGTTAATATACTCCGTTCCACTTCCGTTCCCCACTTTCCGCCGAATTTGAAGCATTGCGCGTTGAGTGGCGGTACTCAACGCCATGCTTTGCCTTGTACCAGGACAAAGAAATGGAAACATATTGAATACTTCGTTTCCTCGAGTGGGGATCGAACCCACAACCTGTCGTCTACAGTCACACGCTTGTGCCGCTGCGCCACAGGTCTCAAACTTTTGAATGTGCTTTGTGATGCTTTTCAAGCGCTTTTAATATGTCATTAGTACACTGTAATCTCTACTAATATTTACTTTATTGAAATATACTTATATTAAATATAAAAATTAGGAAGGAAAATATTAAATTTTACAAGATATTTCATTTCAGTGGAAGAACACTAACGTTGGCTGTACAACGTGGTTTAGACAAGTCTATTGATTATCTGTACAAGTTATATACACATGTATAAATACTTGAAAAAAGGGTGGTTCTTTTTTAATATTTTAAGCGAAAATTCGCTTATTTCGCTTAAAATATTTTTTTATTACAAATTTATATATATTATTCTCAGTACTGTTTCTGTTCGTGCTTCATTATAATGGTTTCATTATTTTATAAAATTGAAATATTTTCTTTATACTCAATATGATATTATAAGTTGTAAATTAGAAATATGTTTTTATTAATTTGTGTGAAAATTTGACTTTTGTATTTGAAATATGAAAATGTCATTCGATTTTCAATTTATTTGTAATAATTGTGTTGTTTCTTCGTTTTGCTCATTTTTATTTTTTAAATACATTTTAAATATGAATAAGAATTCATTCATTATATTAAGATTACAGCTTCACTATGAGAATCTATATATTTAGTCAACTTTCCACTTTTTATACGTATATAAAAAAATGCTTTAAAAATATACAATAACAGAAGTACAATTATTTTAGTACCATCAGTTTTGCCATCATTTTGCCAATTTCTTCGTTTTCTAGGTGTTTAGATGTTTTGTAAAGCACAATGCTATTTTGTTTACATCTCTTATACTTTAATAAATATTTGAAATATATATATTTATATATATATATATATGGTAAAATCTGAACTTGTGTTATCATTGATCATATTTTTCAACACATATTTTACAATTTCCAGATTTATAATAAAGAAAACAAAATGCTCTAAAAAGTATAATTTATTTAAAATAAATTATTTTATTAATCTTTCAAGCATTTAAATATTATGAGAGACTAATTTATATATTTTTTTTCAATGTGTTTTCTAAATATTTTCATTTCTTTAAAATGTATTGAAGAAACAAAGTAATATGCCGCTTAGAAAGTACTTTTTTTTTTGAAAATGATATTTTTTATATAATTTAATCTTTTAGAATAAAATAGAAGGTGTCCTAAATAGCATTTACTTAGTACATTTTGAATAAAAATATTCACTTCAGCAATAAATGTAAAGGATCATTTATATTTTATAACAAAATAAAATAAAAAATTGTGACAAATTAATATTGAAATTTCACCTGTTTCATGTAATTTTGTATTATATACATATCTATTTTGTATTTTGGGCTAGCTCTTTGCGTTTTTGTAAATAGCTTTAATAAATAAGTGTAATCACGGCCGCGAAGTTGTATGTGTATGTTAAATGATTTATGCTAATTATTATAATATATGTAAACATATGAACAAGTATCGTCGGCTTAGAGTGTAAACCTGCTAAATGCCTATTGAGCTAAGTCCCAGGAAACAAAAAACGTTTTTTTTTATGAACTATGAATATACTATATATGTTTTATCAGAAACATTTCTAAATTATGAAAGTTATATAATTTGTATACTTTACTAAATAGAATAAAATATATGGCAATTTTGTATCTTTTATTACAAATTCGAATTTTAGCAGGATTTAGCAGGTTTACGCTCTAAAGCTAAGATATGTGATTTTTTTTTTAAATATTATTTTATTTTCTTTAAATATTATTAACATTAAGCAATTTCTGTTTTTTTTTTTAAATTAAATAAATAAGTACTGTTTATGTTTGGATCAAGCGTTTGATGTACGCTAGCGGTTTGCTACGTTTGTTATACTTGCAATATCGTTGTTCGTGTCTCATGTAATAAATTATTTTGCAGCTATTACTTTATTAGTTTTATTTTTATAACATTTTTTATTTACATTTTACTATATAAATATGAATATCATTAGCTTAGAGTGTAAACCTGCTAAATCCTATATGTGCTAATATTGTTAAGTGCTCCACATTTTTTACCATTTGGAACTAAAAATCTAAAATCAACTTTATTTTATTACATATATTAGAGAATACAAAAAAACATAGTATCGCTAAAACCTGCTGATAATATATTCATATAACTATCAGATAGTAATCTGACACTTCATTCTATCTAACAGACAGGTTGCGTATATTTTTTTCTGTTTCATCTGGTGGTGAAACAGAAAAAAAATACCAGACACAAATACCTTTCTAAAAACCGGACATAGCAGAGTAGGTAAGTGGGAACCTGGGAACCTAGTGTAATAAACATTCCGTTCCGTTCCCTACTTTCCGAGTTTGAAACATTGCACGGCGGGATTCGACACTGCGCTTTACCTTGTTACCATAGGGAAATCGAACCCACTACATATCCAATTTCAATACCAGTTTAAATTATTCCTACATACATAAGAGTATCAATATTCAAAATCTCTTTTTATAGTTAAATAATTTCAAATAAAACAAAATAATAATGTAGTAATAAATTTAATTTGATATCACATTCATTATGTACAAATCACGTTCAGTAATAAAATATATGATACACCAAAATTTAACGACGAACCGCAAACTTCTCTAGAGCTACCCTAATATATCATGAAATAATAAACATAAATAATTAAATTTAAATTGAATTAAAATTAAATTTAGAATATTAAATTATAAGAATTCCATACAAAATTAACAATTTCCATACAGTAATTATTTTTCAAATATACACACAACAATATAATAGAAATACAAAATGTTTTTGGTCACTTTAGATAATATTGGTTTTACTTAAATTTAAATACAAAATAAATTAATCAAGATATGACATTGCATAAAAATGTGAAATGAATATTTTTATTCATAAGATAGCAATAAAAAAAATATTGCATCGGTTAAACAAAATAAAAAAAAAAAACACTAAAATATAGCCAATTTGACTTTTTCATGTTTTCTTCTAAAATATTGACAGAACCATTACAAAATAAGTAAACCATACAATCTTTTACTTAAATACGAATCAAGTGACTTAATTATTGCCTCAATTTATTTATTCAAATAATAATTAGAAAAATAAACGAAAATACAAACTTTAAGGCGTTATAAAATAGAAATTAAACATTTCCTTACAATGAAAACATCTTAAAAAAATGAATTTGGCTAACCGATAACAATTTTTACATATAAAAATCCATCCACTACCTACCTGTATACCTTCAATGTATGGAATAAGCTACATATAATAGGCCTCAACCACACGCTCCTACACCGAAACTAAACTAACAGTCATTATCATCACAATGAAAACGTTCCTACAAAATTATATTTATAATTATTTATATATATTCAGAGTCTTTAATAATATGGCAATAAGCAAAAAATATATACGATATTCATTTCATTTAAAAAAAAGAAACTAAACACTACTCAGTAGTCAAAAACGGTAATTTGTTAACATTTATATGTAATTGTGAAAATAATGGCCTTAAAAATGAAATATTGATGTATGTACTTATGAAATTATCAAATGATCATATTGTATAAGTCAAATTCAAATTCCTTTAAAGTTGCTTTTTAAAATATTAAGTATACTTAAAATAATTGTTTTTTCTGTATAAAATGCAAATAAAATATTATTATTATTTTTTTTTTCAGCTTCACGCTGTATCCCGCACTAAGCAGGGTAGGCAGAGGGAACGGAAGTGAAACCTAGTGTTATGACACTCCGTTCCACTTCCGTTCCCCACTTTACGCCGAATTTGAGGCATTGCGTATTGAGTGGCGGAACTCAACGCCGCGCTTTGCCTTATTACCAGAGCGAAGAAATGAAACATTAAATATTTAAATAAGAAAATATTAAATATTTCATTTCCTCGACTGGGGATCGAACCCAGAACCTGTCGGATACAGTCACACTCTTGTGCCGCTGCGCCACGACAGGCCTCAATTATAAAATATTACTGCACTATATATATATATAAAAGACTCTGAACGCATATTTTACAACACTCATGTATACTTATAACAATATAAAAAATACAATGGAAAATTATGTTTTACACATTTTGTACTTGAATAAAATAAATTTACAAACAATTATTATTTTTTAATGGCCCTTATATTCATTTAACTTTCAAAAAAAAGTTTAAACATTAACCAATTTAATAACATTTTCGTTATTTGTGACTTTGATTTAATTATTTGTTAACAATCGCTCGTCTACAGCTACGAAGCATTCTATGGTTGTTATAAAGAAAGTATCTATATATGTATATCTATCAGATTATATTTATTTATTTATTTTCAAATTTAATAGATTACAAAAGTTGTAAAATTAATAACAAAAAATACTTAATATTATTTGAAATTCATTTCATTAATTTTCAACCGTTGAAACGCTTTAATATCAGATATGGTAACATTTTTATGAATTTCTTTCCATACATATCTAGATGTCTACCAAAATTGGTCATTCGTGTTCAAATATGAATCATTTGTCTCCCATTTTCTTTTGAATTTAATTTTCCATAGAATATGTAAAGGAAAATGTTTTAATCGTGATTAAATATCAGTTGAATATTTTTTCTAAAAAAAAAAATAATACTTTAGTCTATGGTAATATAGATGATATTCCATTATATAAAATTTTTTTAGGCATAGAGTACTTAATAATCTAGTGTTAAGACCTCCGTTCTCAATAATTCACTTTCTTTCGCGGTCACAGTTCAGAGTCGCACGTTACTTACTAATATTTAATACATTCATTATTTGTTTTATACAAGAAAAAAGTTTAGAAAAAGTTAAATTTAAAAAAAATGCAACAAGAAACGTTCAATAAATAAATTAATATTACAATAAAGTACACTAGTGGATCAAACGGCATCAAGGTACATATTTCCTTCCTTTATATAATTCTTAATATATGGTTTTAAATAATAAAATTATAATTCCAAGTGATTTTCCATTTGTAATCAAAAATCTCCTTCCAATAAAAGTCAATACCGTGGAATTCTAAAATAGATACCAAATGTTATATGGCACATATATCCATATATATAGATTCTCATACAAAACTTATCAGAAAGAGAAAAATTAAGTCAGTACATTTCTTTCAAAAGTTAGTAGTTACTTTTCTCAAGACGAAAACCAAAGTCAACTTCCCATAAGGGAACCCCAGGAAGTAGGGAGGTTCCGGCAAAATATCCATAGATCTACGAATTAAGTGTCTTCTGGGGCACAAGAGTGACAAGTCTGAGCAGTACCAATGCCAGTAACTTATCCACAGGATCGAGAGTGCCTCTTTGCAGCCATTTTGGTATGGTGGTGCGCGCGTGACTGAAACCCAGCTTCTGTAGTATATAGTCCACACCGTACGGCTCTATTGATTTGCCGGCCCACGACAGCAATCTGAAATTAAGGAATTT
Organism: Eueides isabella; assembly: GCA_019049475.1. Taxonomy (NCBI): domain Eukaryota; kingdom Metazoa; phylum Arthropoda; class Insecta; order Lepidoptera; family Nymphalidae; genus Eueides; species Eueides isabella. The sequence continues at coordinate 1,467,326 of CM032384.1, forward strand.
AATTATTTTTTTTTACAAAACATATACAAATTTCTATGTAGCGGTATTAAAACATACGCCTCTTGGAAACGGTCCAAAGGCTCTAACCACGAAATTTTTATACGCTCATTACAATTTATTTATGTTGTTATTATCTATGTTAGATTTAAATAATGATAAAAAAAAAACAAAAGAAATTTTATTATTAGAAATTATTTTTTTCCAAAAGTGGTTTATCACTTTAAATATTCTATATGTATTTTATATTATTATGAAAAGTTTGATTTTTTATGCAAAAACGGCAATATGGATGTCACAAATAAAGAAATTACACTTAAAAAGATATTTATAACTTTTACTCAAATGTTTGAGAATGTAAAAATTTTGGGACTTATTAGTTACTTTGTAAAATACAACTTTTATTTTGAATCATTCCTTATAAAAAGAAATAACATTATTATAAATTAAACATATATTGATAATTTTGTTCTCAGTAGAGGCTTGCTAGTACGTACCTGACGGTGGGCTCGAGGTGCCAGGTGTGGCAGCGGTAGTCCCGGTAGTCCAGCGGCGCGGGCGCCGGCGCCTCCGCGCCCGCGCGCCCCGGCATCTGGTACGGTACATGTCTTACACTTTATTTCATTTATGAATGGCCTTTGTACACTTCCGGCCAATACTTGTACATTTTATTTGTCATATTATCATATATACATTTTAATGTTTCGTATAGTATATAAAGTTACTGTTATACTACATTATACTTTTGTTTTGAGCCTCTTATACATACAATGAAAATGTGTATTGAAAATTCATAGTTAAGTTTGATATTACATTACTTTCATTACTCCGTTGCTGTAGAAAAAAACGTATAGTTCCATCATACGCAGTGCTTTTAATTCGGGAAGAAATCAGTAACAGTGCTTCAATTCTAAGTTATATATGCTTAAATATAAAATAAAATATGAAGATATAAACTTCATATTGAAGATATAAAAAAAAATCTTTAAAAATATACTAGTATATAATATATCACTTACAAATCTCTCCTTCTCCTTTATATAAGATGATATGAGGTCGTGCAAGAACAAGAATGCCTCAGCATCCACCGACACGAAGATGTGGTCTTCAAACTCCGTTATAAAACTACACTCCACTACTGGCTTTTCATCTGAAATAATAATTAATATTCATTTTAAAAAACTTTCAGTCTCAGACTTTTTTTGAATATATATTTCGATAGTTAATAAATATTTCGATAATATTATGTAAAACGTGAAGTTGAGGTCCGCCATTTAATATGCAAAGGTTTAAATTTTGCGGAAAGTGGGGACCTGAATGGAGTGTTTTAACACTAAGGCCGTGGTCCGAATTATGCTCACATTGCTCGCGACGCTTACACTGCTAACGGGCGGACCGACATTAGCGCGCTAACGTCTGTTAGCAGTACTAACAATACGGACCACTTGTGAACGTGTTTACGGCTTTAACAAGATAATATGTTTAACTTGTCAAATTCGTAAGTACCTAATAGAGCATTTTTGATATAAATATGAGTGGAGGTATGTGCTATAGCCGATGAAGATTATGACCGTGGTCCGAATCATGCTTACACTGCTCACAGCGCGCCAACGCTCGGTCCGTATTGAGCTTTTATCGCTCACAGTTAGCGTTGTGAATAGTGTGACGTCACTTGTGACGTCACTGGCTAATTACGGACCACGGCCTAAGTTCTCAAGTTCTCTCTGTCTATCCTACCAGATGCGCCAAATGAAGCTGAAAAAAAAGGTATGCTAGAAACGGAATAACTGAACTCTGAACTCTTCTAAATATACCCTCCTAAAGAACAAAACTCAGCTTCACGCTGTATCCCGCACACGGCAGGGTAGATAGAGGGAACTTGGGAACCTAGTGTTAAGACACCCCGTTCCACTTTCGTTCCAGTGGCGGGAATGAAAACATTATATATTTAATTTGAGAAGAACAAAACGTAAAACAAAAAAAAAAACAGAAAAACCCACCATTCTCAGTAGGCGGCTGAGCTTTCTGCAAATGACTGGTCCTCAGGTGCATCTGCAACGCTGGCAACGCGAATATCACTTCTCTGGTGTGCTGAGCCGCCGCCTTCATCGTGCTCGACGCGGGAACTGAACCTGTGGCCGTCGCACTTGTGTTTGCGCTACCGGCGCTACTTGTACTGCTGGTTGTGCCGGTGTTCTCGCGTTCCAGTGACGGGAATTGGTCGATGGCTGGCAAATATATAACACGATATATAAACAAAATGACTGAATATATATTATGTGTTTCTTGGTGTTAAAGATAGATTTTGTTATTGTTAAAAGTATGAGAATTTAATTACAATTTTAAATTACACGGTAACTTATAGAAAGTAACACTTTAAAATATATATTTTTTTTTTGTAGTTTTCCAAATAGCGTTTTATCAATAAAAACGTAAATAAGGTTCGGTTTTCATGGAGTATGAATTATTTAATATGTATAGGCAGAAATCATAGCCTCACGAATACTGCAGTAAATGGGGGGTCGATTCTGAGAACGAAGTGTCTCAGCGCGAGGTTCCCAAGTTCCCTCCACGTACCCGGCCACATCAGAAACAAATAAGCAAGCAAGCAATCACCATCAATCTCACTATCGGCAAAGGCATAATGGAACCATTCGTGCAGCGTCTTGAACTGCGGCGGGAACAGCACCGTGCGCGTCATGCGGCACACCGTGCCCAGCGACTGGTGCCCCCCCGGGCCCCCCGCGGCGCCCCCCGCCGCGCCCCCCGGGCCCCCCGCCGCCGCCTCCGCGCCCCCCGCCGCGCCCAGGCTGGCCGTGAGGGTTTGCACTGCGTGGACTTCGGGAGATCCTGTTGGGGACAATCATTTAAAAATTTAATTTGCTGACAATTTTGTAGCAATTTCGATTTTATATAAAAAAATATATTAAAATATATACAAATTTAAAATTTAAATTTGTATACTTTTTCTTTTCTGCTACCAGAGTTACGTAGATTAAAAATATACAATAAAATATTTGTTTCATAGAAAAAATTTTAATGGAACACATATGACATATACCTTAATCTACATACATAGTATATGTATTTAGATTAAGGTATATCTGTAGCACTGAAGCTTACAAATAGATTAATTAGTTTTTTTTGTAAGCGAGAGGTGACCTATTCGAAATTATTTAAATAATATCTTTGATCTTCGCCATCATTACACATTTGAAATTAAACTATTTTGAAACTCTCCTAGCGGTCATAAACTACTGTAAAGTCAGAAACGTCAAATTTCTAAAAATGAATAATACTATCTATTTATACGCAATTGAACCAATTATAATTATTTAATTTAAGATATAATCTGTAGCCGGGATTCAAGAAAATTTATATACGTCATTTGAAATAAATTCATAAAATGTATACACAAATTATTGTCTAATTATAATTTACAATTAAATTCCATCAATATGATTAAATTTAATTATAAATTATAAATAGACAAATCTCTCATAAAAAAAAAAAAAAACAAAAACAAAAATGTACACTACATAAAGCCAAGAAAAAACACAGAAACAATAAGAAACATTACCTTCATCGTTGACAATCTGCTGCGCCTCAGTAGCAAAGCTGATGCACGGGTCCTTCAGGCTGAACAGCGCCCACGACTTGGCCTTCAGACTGTTCCCGTGGAAGCACGCCAGCGATATGTTGGAGCCCTGCAGCTCCAGCGTACCGCCTAGCACTGAGCCACCTGATGGAGAAACGTTCTCAGTTTACCACAAGAATTCGATATAATGTGTGATTCAACGCTGTGTATGTCTTATTAGAGCGAGGAAAAAACCAATTTGCACGTTGTCATGGGATTTAACGTATAACTCCGCTTTGATAGTATCTTATTCTTATTTAATTATATTATATCTATTTAAATTATCGCAAAGGCACAAGCGTGCCACTCTAAATGCGGGAGGCTGAGGGCTCGATATCCACTAAAGAAAATTAAATATCATTTCCTCGTTTTGGTAACGAGGCAAAACGCGGCGTTGGGTTCCAGTTAATGGGACCAGAGTGTCGTAACACTAGGTTCCTTAAGTTCACTCGGTTAACCTTACTTTATACGATATACAGTGAGAAGTTAAAAAAAATGCTCATTTAAATTGTAGCCAATTAACAACACATTTTTTTGATATATCATCTATATTACTGTAAAGTTCCATCAAAATCTGCACAATATTTTTTTGCAGACACATCACCTCACAATCTATCACATTTTTTTGCCAAGTTTGACCTCTAATTCCATAGTTCCATGTCTTCTTACCATGAGTATGAGGGTGCTGGTGTGATGGGGCATTGTCCACCAGCTGCAGCACTCGCTGCCAGTGGCGGTGGTGACGGAGCTCCGACTGTGGGGCCTCACCAGTAGCACCAGTGCTACTGGTGCCAGCTGTTGGCGGTGGTGCTTCTGAGAGTTGTAATTGAGAATCATTAGAATAGCATTTTTTCTCATTCACATAAAAGTAATATGTAAGTGGCTACAATAAATTATATGATAATTAAATAAATAAACAAGTCTTGTATTATGTACAAGAAAGTTTGCAATGTTTACGAGCACTGAAATAAAGCTTTAGTATTGAGCGTAATATTTTAATTAAAAAGGCAAAAACGAGGTTTTAATCTGAAATCAAAACTTAATGCACAAATATATTCAAAAAATATATATGTAGTAAAAAAAATACCGACAATCATGGAAAAGTTAAAGTAGTGGTACACCAACCACATTCTTACAGTGATGTAACAATATATACTTAAGATATTTAATAGCCGCACTAAATATTATTATCATTCTACTCCAATAACAGTCTGTGCTAAAAAAGAGTGAAAGTAATTACCAAAAAATCTAGCTCCTAATATCTAAAATATTTTTTTAAAACTTAAGAAGCACGTCAAACGGGAGCCTATTCTAGTTTTAGCATGTTAAAAATACAGTGATAATACTCACGATCTCTTTTTTCTTTGTTCCGATGTCCGTAACCTTGTCCGTTATGATGCGTAGAGTGCAGCGAGGAGAACACCCGCTTGCCGGACTTGAACTGGTGCGTGAAGAACTCCTCCAGCTTGAGTTGCATTTTGAGCAGGTCGGGGGTGGTGCTGCGGCTCATGAGCACCTGCAGCTGGTCCCAGGTGAGCGTGGCGTGCGCGCGCGTGCGCGGCGGCAGCGCGGCGGGCGCGGGCGCGCGCGGCTGCCAGCGGTCGCGCGCGGCGGCGTGCGGGCGCGACAGGCGCGCCAGCAGCGCCGGCGCGCCCATGTAGTCCAGGCGCAGCTCCAGCGCGGCCAGGCGCGCGGCGGCGGCGTGCGCGGGCGGCTCCTGCTGCAGCAGCGCCAGCACGCGCGCGTCGGCCAGCGCGATGGCGCCGCCCACGATGCCGCCGCGCGCCTCCAGCGCGGCGCCGCGCAGCGCCACGCTGCCGCCCACCTGGCGCCGGCGCGCGCTGCCGATGCTGAGGCGGCCGCGCGCGCCCAGCGCCCGCGACTGCCAGCTCACGTTGCCCATCACGTTGCCCATGTTCATGTGCACGTTCAGCCGCTCGAAGTTCACCGCGAACAGCACCAGCGTCTCCCACGCCGCGCCCTCCGACTTGCCCTCTGCGATCAATCACCATATTCAGAAACAAGTACGTTACCTACTGCACCGACGAGTACAACGAACAGAAAACTCTTACTTCCAAATAATCACGCAAATAAAAATAGTTTCAAAAACCAATTATTAATGTAATCAATTCTTTTACGAACACATAAGTTTGAAATAAAACCCAAGAGAAAAATCATTAAATCAAGAAAATACCCATATTTTAAATAAGTTAGAAACTATAAATTGATTTGAATACAAGAATCAACACAGTATAGTTAAAACTTAATAACAAACATTCAATGCTATAATATTAATATACCTTTAGATTTCTGTGGCTCAGCAGTCTTAGTTTTCTCTCTTTGCGGTAGCACCGGCGACACCGGCACATTGTTGCCAGTTGAACTAAAGTGCAAATATAAAATATTTAACATAAATTTGTGTCATATAGTATATATTAAATAAAAATATATTACAATCAAATCATAATACGATACAATAAGATAGAACGCATTTTTTTCTGTATATAGGCAAAATATAAATTATTTTTTGCTTACAATCCATTTACATACTCAGCAAGACAATAGAATTAAATTAAAAAAAATAAAAACAATTAAAAAATAAAACAATATCAAATACAAAGTAATTCCAACAAGTTATTATTCTTGAACAATGAATGCTGACCTGTGCCCATGTTGGTGATGAGGATGCTGCAAGCTCACATCGCCGAGGAACAGTCGACGCACAATGCTGCGTCTGTACCACGCCTTGGGGAACGCCAGGATCTCGCTGAGGCGGCGCATGTCGTATTTGAACCACGCCGAGCCCACGTCCACTATTGCTGTTTAACGAATGAAAGAGTTTAGCTGTTAATACGAGTTTGGTATGAGGCCAGTCGTGGCGCAGTGGCATTAGTGTGTGACTGTAAATGCGATAGGTTGTGGGTTCGATCCTCACTTGAGGAAATTCAATATTTCATATTTTCAATTTAAATATTTCATGTTTCCATTTCGTAGCTTAGGTAAGAAGGCAAAGCGCGGCGTTGAGTTCTGCCACACAACTATTCAACAAATACAATGCTTCCAATTCGGCAGAAAGTTGGGAACGGAATGGAATGTCTTAACACATCTCAGCTTCACGCTGTCTCCTGCACATGGCAGGATAGGCAAAGGGAACCCGGAAATCCAATTTTAAGACATTGCATTCCACTTCCTTTCACCACTTTCCGCCGAACTTGAGCCATTGCATGTTGAGTGCCGGAACTCAACGCCGCGCTTTACCTTGCAACTAGAGCGAAGAAATGAAAACATTAAATATTTCATTTAAAAATATTTAATGTTGAATTTCCTCGAGTGCGAATCGAACCCACAACCTGTCGTTTACATGCTTGTACCGCTAGGCCTCAATAAAACCACTAACAAAGTAACCACTAGCAAAGTAACAACTCACTAGAAAACCTGACAGTCGCCTTGGAGTGATCCTGATCACTTTGAAAATCCAACTTCCTGAACCTAGACAGGTGGAATTTGACAAACTCCACATTAATGGAGAGCGAGTCCTTCCTCTCGGTGTCGGCCAGCGGCGACCACTGCGCCTCCTTCAGGCTGGACTTCTTGCCGCCGTAGGGGTGGAAGATGTACACGGAGAAGTCCGCCAAGCAGCCCGTCACGCTGAGGCCGCCCATTGCGATTGCCGGTTCGGCCATTTCCCTAGACGAGGTAAGAAAAACATATTATAGTTAATAGTTTTCTTTAAAAGAAATCTATTTAAATCGTGATCAAAGAGTAAGCAGAAGAAACTAATGTTAAAATTCTTTGTTTTTTATGTTAGTTCCTAATTAGGGGTCTTCTCCGCACCACTCAACACACAATGCCTTAAATTCGACGAAAAGTGTAGAACGGAACGGAGTGTCTTAACACTCCGTTCCCAAGTTGTACAACGGGGCAGGCTACAGTAACTGAGCAACTGACTCGTCCGCCCGCTTGGAGCTGAACACGATCTGCAGGCTGGGCAGCTGCAGCAGGCACTCCACGCGCGACGCGGGCAGGCAGCTGAAGCGGAAGGCGGACGGGCGCGTGTGAAAGTGCACGATCACGTCCACCGGGAACGACGCGTACACGTACTGGTACGTGCCGCCCTCCGCCGCGCCCGCCTCGCCCGCCCCGCCCGCGCCCGCCCCGCCCGCCTCGCCCGCCCCGCCCGCCTCGCCCGCCTCGCCCGCGCGGCTGCGGGGGCCGGCTTCTGATTCTGTTGGGGTGTCAAATATTAGAAAACACATAAGTTTACGGATTAAATTAGTAAAGTAATTATTATATTTAAAATATAAAAGAAATAAATAATTCAGTCATGTAAAATAATATTAATAATCTGAGAAGCCACATGTCACAGGTAAATATGTCATAAATAACCATTAAAACGCCAACATACCAGGTGTGGGAGCGAACGACGCCTTCGTAGGTATCGGCTCCAGCGTTTGCTCCAGGAACTCCAATATGTGAGGGCTGATGATGGTCTCCTCGGGGATGCTCTGTAGCGTGATCCACGCGAACAGGGCCGCTTTCTTTGTGCCCACTTTGCGAGTGGGGTTCAGTGGGAGGTTGGGCACTGTTTGCGGGGACGCTGACTCTTCTGGCAGTGTCTTAGATTCGTAGTGCACCTGTGTGATAAGTAGTTATATGAAACAATTTAAAAATATAACATACTTAACTTCACGCTACATCTCGCACAAGGCATAGAAAGCAGGGAGAACTATGGAACCTAAAGTTAAGACACATTACTCATACAAATTGAATATTTTTATTTCTTTATCTAAATTATTTTCTTTTTCCTACTGTGCTGTAATTGCAGATATTATTGCAGGTAGAACAAAGCAAACATATTTTAATATTTTTGTATATTCACGCTGTGTCCTAGCAGAGTCGCATGGAAAAAGGAGCAACATTATGGTAATAAGGCAGTCCGTTCTTATATAGAAGTGGCGTAACTCAACGCTTCATTTTGCCACGTTATCATTACGAGAAAAAAAATATTATTGAAACGTTTGAGCTCGCATTCTTGTAACACTGCGCCATGACAGACCAGGCAATAAATATACAACCAAAATGGCTATCTCTGTGTGCTGCGGTGTTTCTCTTTTCTACCGTACAACCTCCTTGGTGTATTGTATGAGAAGTGAGTAGTGCACCTTGAGCTGCAGGCCGGGCACCTGGAACACGGTGAGGTCGGGCGGCGGCGGCAGGCGCGCGCGCCGCGCGTCCAGCCCGCCCGACGCCGAGCGCCCCACGCGCGACTTGCTGCTGGTGCCGCTGTCGCAACGAACGTGCATTTTTATATTTACATATCAAATATTTACATATCAAATATTACTATTTTTTTTAGGAAAAAAAATATTTTTTTTAGTGCCGTCTTTAAGGTGTATGGGCACCGGAGCTCGGCACTACCCAATGCGAAACACAGTGGCCGAAGCCACTACTTAACGATGGTTTTAAATGCCGGGGGTAGTAATGGTCCGGTCGAGTCTGCCCATGCGTGTTGCCATTTCTGGCAAAGTGACTCTCACCATCAGTACCAGGTTGATCCTATTCTAAATTCACTTACTAGAAGAAAAATTTAGCTTATCACTCAAAAATTAGATATTCCGTTACCTCCTTTAAAAAAATAAAAAAAAAACGGAATATTTTGACATTAACGTCTTTATCATTCTTGTTACGGGATAATGCGTGAAATGCACATACATCTTCATCTCCTCGTGTCCAGCCACGTCCTTAGTGTGTAACACGCACTTCCCGCTATTGATGTGCACCTTCACGTCCAGCTCGAAGTCGATGTTGGGTTCCGCCGTCTTCGTCTTGCTCTGCTTGCTCTCTGATTGAGGAGGCTCCGGGGCTTCTGGTGGGGAACTGTACATAAAAAAATATTATGTTTATTAATTAAACCAAAATACATGAATTATTATTGGAATACGGATAAGAGTTCAATCGTAGTGCAGGGGTGTTAGCGTGTAAGTGTAAATGCGACTAGTTGTGGTTTCGATTTCCACTTAAGGACATGAAATGTTCATTATTTGTATCCTCTCAATCTGGTAACAAGGTAAATTGCGGCGTCGATCGACTCGACCGAATTGTTACTACCCCCGGCATTTAAGACCGGCGTTAAGTAGTGGCTTTGGCCACTGCGTTTCGCATTAGGTAATGACGGGCCCAGTATAGAATTAATGAAAGCGAAGTGCGAGTCTTAACAGCAGGTTCACAGCCTCCCTCTACCTAATTTTACAGAAGCACAAAATAAGAAATGACAGATATGTTAAAATAGTTTTATAGATTATAAAGTCTCCAACGTAAGAATTGCATCGCATCGAAGTATGTACATTTCTATGCAAAACTCTATAAGCCAAAAACTAATTTTGAACATTTCTTCATCCGCGACCATTTTTGCATTCTACTCGTAGCAGCTTCTACTCTTCACCTTGCAACGTGACACACTTCGACCACGCACCATTGCGGTCATTTCAATATACAACTAAACCAATATTTTTTAATGAGAAGATTGTGAAGAACAGGTAAATAATTTAGTCATCCTGCCCGTCACTTCATCCTCAAAGCAAGTACCCACCCGCTCTCCACATCGTCCGCGTCGTGCGCGTGCATGGCGGGCGGCCAGGGCGCCGGCAGCGAGCTCTGCCGCTGCACTCCGCCCTGGAACGTGACGCGCGAGCGGCCGTCACGCGCGTCACGCCCGTCACGCACGTCACGCACGTCACGCGCGTCACGCTCGTCACGCGCGTCACGCTCGCGCGAGCGGTCACGCGCACGCAGCGAGCACGAGCGGGACGGGCCCGCCGCGGGGACGCCTGGGACGCGATAAGGGAGGAGGGATAGTTAATTGTTGTCAAATCTAAGATAAGAAGAATGTCTCTAATCAAGAGGCCTGTCGTGTATGACTGTAACCGACATGTTCAGGGTTTGATCCCCAGTCGAGGAAATCAAATATTTAATATTTTCTATTTAAATATTTAATGTTTCATTTCTTCGCTCTGGTAATAAGGCAAAAGCGCTGGGTTGAGTTCCGCCACTCAACATGCAATGCCTCAAATTCGGCGGAAAGTGGGGAACGGAAGTGAAACGGAGTGTCTTAACACTAGGTTCCCGGATTCCCTCTGCCTACACTGCCTCGTGCGGGATATAGCGTGAAGCTAAAAACAAATCTATTAAGTCTATTGGCATGTCACAGTGTGCACTGTGCAGCAGAACTATGCTAACGAACAATTATATTATTTCAACGGTAGTTTTTATTTAATTAATTCATTCATCTGTACAATAAATATCCAATGTATGACAAGCACTAAAACGATATTCAAAATTTTAAAACATTGTTCAGAATTAATGACACCTACACATATCGGTGCAGTAAGTTGTTGGCTTGTTTAATTTACACAAATAAATATTGATTAAAATTTCATATAATTTAATTATTTTCTGACAAAATAATAAATTTGCTATATTTATAAACACACAAAACACAGACTATTAGTTCGATTCCCACTCGAAAACATTGTATATTTAATATTTTTGTATATTTAATCACGCAATGCCTCAAATTCGGCGGAAAGTGGGGAACGGAAGTGGAACGGAGTGTCATAACACTAGGTTTCACTTCCGTTCCCTCTGCCTACCCTGCCTAGTGCGGGATACAGAGTGAAGCTGAAAAAAAAAATTCTTGTTCCCGCTCCTTCCTGCAAAACACAGCGGATTATGAGGAACGGGAGAGTCTTAACATCACGTTCCTAAGTTCCCTCTGCCTTCTCTGTTTAAGTGCGGGATACAGCGTCATTTAAAATTTGGACTTACCAGCAATCGGGTCACTATCAGCTGAGCTCCAAGAGGCGCCCTCTATGATATCAGCGAGGCGCGTGTCGTCGTCCGCCAGCAGCAAGGTCTCCCCGGACTCGCCGGCCTCGCCCACGCACATGCCCAGAGCGCCCAGACCGGTGAGACCACTTAGGCCACCCAGGCCGACTAAAGGTTCTGATACTCTGTACACATCAATTATATTTAATATTAGAGGGATAAATAAAAACATATATATTTCGTTTTAAAAATCAAAAGTTAGATGAAAATCGTACCACTTCAAAAATTTCATCAAGCATAATAATAAGAACTCAATTCATAAAATAGCACTTCAGAATATGGTACAACAATCAAAATTAAAATATTATTTATTCAATTAGGCCATTACCAGCACTTTTGTATCGGTAAGTTACATAGAAATGTGTGTAGTGTCAGTCACTGTCAGTCAAGCTACCACTGGCTCGGAAGGCGGATCTGCTGAGAAGAGCCGGCAAGAAACTCAACAGTTGCTTTTTTCAACATATCAATTGAACTAAGTATATAACATAGTTAGCTTCCCGAGTGAGTACCAACAGCATTTAATCCCACGCATTCTTATCATGGTAATATACTTGAATTGAATAATATGCTTCGCCCAACAATATATTTTTAATTTTCAATCTGACTTTACAACAGTCTGACTTTAAATTTTGCTTTTGATCTATCCAACATAATATTTAAATGAAATAATAATAATTAAAAGAGTATTATGCCTCAAATTCGGGGGAAAGTGGGGAACGGAAGTGGAACGGAGTGTCTTTACACTAGGTTCCCGAGTTCCTTCTGCCTACCCTGCCTCGTGCGGGATACAGCGTGAAACTAAAAGAGTATTAATATTTAGTATAATGACATATCAATAATATTTACTTTACAGGCGTGTGATTGTAAATGCGACAGTTGAAAGAGAGAAAATTAAATATTTAATGTTTTCATATCTTCGCTCTGTAACAAAGCAAAACGCGGTGTTGAGCCCCGTCACTCAACACATAATGCCTCAAATTGGAAAGTGTTCTCAACTTCCCTCTGCTAGCCCTGCCAAGTGTGGGACACGTTGTGAAGCTGAGTATACTAACTGATCCAAGTCGTGGTGAGCTGGCGGGGACACGAACGAGTGGGAGCGGTTGGAGCCGAGCCCCAGCTTGCCCTTGGTGATGGAGGACGCGCGCACGCTCTGGCGACGCAGCTTCTGGATCATGTCCCTGCGAATCAACATTAATATATGTATATAGATATAACTAGTTTCTACCTGTGTTCTCGTCTTTGTTGTATATTGGTAGTGCATATAGTATATAATACCTATTTAGAAAAAAGTAACTCTTCATTTTTAAAATACTAGTAGTAGATTATATGTGAAATATATATATTTGTTAAAAATATACATATTGAGGCCTGTCGTGGCGCAGCGGCACAAGTGTGTGACTGTAACCGACAGGTTCTGAGTTCGATCCCCAGTCGAGGAAATGAAATATTTAATATTTTAAATTTAAAAAATATTTAATGTTTCATTTTTTCGCTCTGGTAATAAGGCAAAGTGCGGCGTTGAGTTCCGCCACTCAACACGCAATGCCTCAAATTCGGCGGAAAGCGGACAACGGAAGTGGAACGGAGTGCCTTAACCCTAGGTTTCCGGGTCCCGTGCGGGATTCAGTATATACAATATTTGAACACAAAATGTATGTAGCACCTCCGGAAGTCCTTGAAGGCGAGCGCCTCCAGGTCGTTGAGGCGGCGGCGCTCGTGCTCCACGGTGGCGTGGCTGGCGCCCAGCGCGCGCAGGTCGCTGATGACCTTGGCCTGCTCCGTCATCTCGCGCTCGATGAGCTTGGAGCGCGCGCGCGCGTCCAGCGCCGGGTCGAACACGAACGCGGGCAGCTGCGACGTGTACTTGCGCCGGAACACGATGCTCTCCTGCGCGTGCAGAGGACACCCCATTTAAAGGACTATTAGCACCAGACAAAAATGTATCAACATTTTAATAACATTATTAATTAATAAATACCTGTGAATCCTTGCTGTTATCAGCCTCATCTTCCAAATCACTTTCATAGTCCATCTTCAGAGGGTCTTCCTCTTCAAAGCCTGCGATATTAAAAAAAGTAACCATAAGTAATCTTCTTCCAAAATACATAATATTAAAGTATACATTTTATATATAAAATTATATAATTAATATGCGACTGAGCCACGACTGGTCTCAACATTACATCTTTACAATTCTTAATATATAAGGTAAATAATTTTCCACTATCTACTTTTGTTTTGAAATCTCACCAGTGAGCATGGTCAGAGTGTGTCCCAGCGCGGACAGCTGCTTGCCGACGTTCACGTCCAGGTGTATGTCCACGCCCTCCATCTGCCATGACACGTTCAAGAACCATTTTGCGTTTTCTGTAAATAAAAGTGAAAATTAAATCTGAAATTGCTTTTCACTATCAGTGCATTGTTTTGTGTTATCAGCCTCAGAAATAAAAAAAGTAAAATAAATATATTCTTTGTCTAGAGTTGACATTAAACCACATCAATCGTATCAACATACTTATGTTTATCATTTTATATATGTATAGATAGTAAGATCGACTAGTCGTGACCTGAAATTCTATTTTCGGAACTTTTAAACATTCAAATTAAAATTCAAATATTTTTATTCAAAATAAGAAGTTACAACTTCGTTTTTTGAACGTCAAACAATTTACCACCATTTCACAAAATTTACTGCCTCAGACCTGAGAAGAACCGGCGAAATAAATACTAATACATTAGGAAGGCAATATTCAAAAATAAAAAAAAACACAGTTTAGGTCAGCCACAACTCGGTAATCAGACAAGTGATTACAAAACGTATTACCATGGTGCTTAGCGGCGGTGGTCCGGCTGCACACCTCGTAGGTGCCCTCGGACACGCAGCACACGTTGACGCAGGCCTCGCCGGGCGCCGGCTTCCAGTCGTCCAGCGAGGCCTCGAAGTCGTCGGCGAAGCGCAGGCAGAGGCCCACGAAGCGGCCCTTGCTCACCAGCGCGCCCGAGCTGCAGGCCGAGATGCTGGTGCTCTCCAGCGTCACCACCACGGCGCCGCGCGAGTCGCCCTCGTAGCGGCCGCCCCAGCGCGTCTGCTGGTAAACATACAACGAACTTGTAACTGAACGCTGATCAAAAATATTATTGGAAGTATTTATTAACGTAAAAGATGATTTTTTATCTGTTTGTTTATGCGTTTGTTAGTGCTTATCTCAAAAACAGCTTAACCGATTTAAATCCCGTTTTCACAATAGATCATGCAAGCGTCTCTTGAAAATTTGGTGTTATAGTTTAAACGGGCAAAGGCGCGAGCGGCTCACCAGTAATATTTCGTAAATAACAATGCTATCAACACAAATAAGTTTTAATGTCAACATAACTTAATAAAAAATATATGGCTTAAGTTAAAAGCTTTGAAATAATAAAAAATAATAAGCTATAAACAGAACACTTACCATAGGTGGTTGATTCAACGGCAAGCATATGCCAATATCGTCGACGTTCAGTTGCAGAAACAGAGTGCTCAGGTGCGGAGTCGCTATGTTTGATGTCAGTTGTACCTAAATTAAATTATCAAAAAATGTAACTTTCATTTTAATATTTTTAAAGTGTTAATAAAAAAAACTATTATAAACGTTAAAAAAATATATTTTAATTACATAACACCTTTCTCTGGTTAATCATAATATAAATACTTATTGCTTGCACGAATTTAAATCTATATATGGAATCTATAATGCATGTCGGTTTTTTTAAGCTATACGTCGTATACCGCACAGGGCAGAAGGAACTTTGGAACCTAGTGTTAAGACACTCCATTTCCCTTCCGTTTCGTTCAATAGGAAAAAAAAATAATTTAAACTAAGTAATTAAATTACGCCACAAAAAGAATGGAAGACTTGATGGTTTCAATGAATAAATAAAAAATGAATAATAATATATTTAAAACCTTTTCAAACACTTGCTGTGTAGCAGTAAGCACTTCTTTGTTCAAGCTCATTCTCTTCTCGTTCCAGTATTCGTAAGCATTCTTATAATTGAGCCACACCAGTATCGCCTTGTCGACGGCCACCGGCATTATGAAGATGAGAGGCCTTTTCAGTGTAATGAGGACGACCTCTTTGTCCTCTTCACAAACTATCTCGTCTTGGAAAGCGTTACGCATTGCTGGAATTATTATTAAAAATATTAGGCATCTATGCACTAACGCCACCCGCAGCAGTTTTGGCAGTTTTTAAATGCGTAGTAAATATTTTATACAAAACCTAACCTAAGCTACTGTTCATTTAAAATTAATATGGAGTTTTAAATAAATGTTATATACATATAAGAGAGGGAGAGGGAGACCTCGGTTGACCTTCGAAAACACAGTATTGACGATACTGGAGTAAGGTCACGTAAAAAGCATGAGGACCCCCCGGAGGGCATGTATGAAGAGGCTGATGACAGTGGACGAGGCGAAAGAGGTATGCCGAGACCGTAGCGTTTGGCGCTCCGTTCTCTCTGCCTACCCCACTAGGGATATAGCGTGAAGCTAAGTAAGTAAGTAAGTTATATACATATTTCTGTAAATGTAAATTCTCTCTAAGCAAGCATTTTCGTAGCATTTGTATCACAACTAGCACGATATGTTTTGTGTTGCCGGAGCGGGCAAAAAATTACCTAAGCAAGGATCGAACCCACATCTATTGTGTTAGTCGTCAGTGCTTTTTTCAGTTTGGTAGGCAAAGAAAACTTGGGAATCTAGTATCAAGACACTCCGTTCACATAAAGATACGTTCCATTTCCCACTTTACGCTGAACTAAGTCAGAATATTTTAATAATTAAACAACAAGTATAAATATTACTTTTTAAAAATAATAACACTAACCAATTCTAGTTTTAAAAAATGCATATTGTTGGAACTCCGGCTCAGCCTCCTCGAACATCGCGTTCCTTATTAGCTGACCCAAACTCAGTTTGACGTCGACCTTTGAAATTAAAAAAAAAAAAAGCCATATTATATCAGATTTACGTTGCCCTTACGAACATCACAATAATTTTATTATATGTTATTTACTTTCTCAAATGTGGATTAAAAGTTTAAAATTAGTAATAAAATATATTTTTAGCACATGTCCGGCGACACTAAGAGGTGGGCACGCACCTGCGCCCTGGCGAAGAGGCGCAGCGCGTGCGGCGCGGCGGGCGGCTGCGGGCGCACGTTCTGCACGCGGTTGCTGAGCTCCAGCTCCACGGCGCCCGTCTCCAGCCGCACCGCGCAGTTGCTGGGCGTCGTGGCCGTCAGCTGGATGCGCTGTGTGGACGAGAGGCAACTTAGTGTTAGGACACTCTCACACTCTCACACTGTGCACTTGTCGAGAGATCATTTCCTATCTCAAAAAAAATAAATAAATATTTCATTGTGTCGAGTGGCGATCGAATTCACAACTTATCGCGCCTACAGTCGCACGTTTGTGCCCCTGAGCCATTACAGGTCACATTTGTATTAGTTAGCTACTTAATTTAATGTTTTAACAGTAAATATGTTTATTTATTGTTATGACAGTAAATACGAGGCGTGTCTAGTAACAGTTTCCCACCATATATATATATATATATATATATATATATATATATATATATATATATATATATATATATATATATATATATATATATATATTATATATATATATATATATATATATATATATATATATATATATATATATATATATATATATATATATATATATATATATATATATATATATATATATATATATATATATATATATATATATATATATATATATATATATATATATATATATATATATATATATATATATATATATATATATATATATATATATATATATATATATATATATATATATATATATATATATATATATATATATATATATATATATATATATATATATATATATATATATATATATATATATATATATATATATATATATATATATATATATATATATATATATATATATATATATATATATATATATATATATATATATATATATATATATATATATATATATATATATATATATATATATATATATATATATATATATATATACCAAGCTCAGTGATACTGGACTGAGTTCCACAAAGGCAGCATCGGATGGCTAACAACAAAAATCGCCAACACGTGTTCCAATGGAAAATATTATTTGAAAAAGTGTGACAAGTGTGACACACATGCCTGTTAGTAATGTGACACACGTGTGTCAATTTTGCACTATAACAGTAATATAGATGATATTCTCATTTCTACAATCGTAATCCCATCGATGCTTTAACCCTATCACATGATAACGCTAAAATTTCATTATATGTTATAAAAAAAAATAATCACATACGTACTAAACTTAAATTTAAAAAGCGTATAAAATTTTTTAACGAAGCAGGATTTGAACCCGCGCCTCTGGAGAACCGTTCCAGCGCTATGACCAACTAAGCTATTCATTCCAGTTATTCATTTAGTATTTTCTGTCTAAGTGTGGAATAACACTTAAAACATAGTAAAAATATTAAAATCACATACTTTTAAGAAAACCTATAAAAAATTCCGTAGCGGAATTACCACAAGCGCGTCTTTGAAACCCGTCCAAAGAGGTGCGTTAAAATTTTCATACGTTTTCTAAAAAGTCACTTTTAATATGTTAAAAAGTCTATATCATATATTATTTATTAAATAAATATCCTTTAAAGTTATAGACAATAAATATTAAAAAAAAGAAATAACAATCAACTAACCTTGATACTAAACTTAAATTTTTAAAATTTTGTGTGGAATAACACTTTAAAACATAGTAAAAACTAACCTTGATTCTGATCAACAATGAGAACAGTATTCTACTGAAAGCAGACGTGGACGCTTCTTCTTCGTTCCACAGCGGCACCGGTTTCTCACCACCGTACACCTTTTGTACTACTTCATTAACCTCCTGTACATACATGATAATAAATAATTACTCTTGTTGATTAGTGGTTGTTGTTAGTGAGAATCTGAATTGGACTTACTTAGTTATATATGGTTTTGAAAAATATAATAAAATATCGCATAGTATTTTATAATTTTTTTAGTCTTACGCTGTAACCCACACGGAATAGATAGGAAAAGGAAACTCGGGAACCTAGTGTTAAAAGACCAGAGCTAAAAAATATTTTTTTTTTTTACTTCACAGAGTGGAAATTGATCCCAAGACCTCTCACGTTTACAGTCCCACGCGTGTACTCCTGCTCATAATGTACATACAAGAACCATTTCAATGTAACACTACAATAAATAAAATAATAAAAATAAAAAAAAAAACTTTTTTTCTATACGACCAACGAAACCCACAAATAATATACCTTCATAAAAACTTTCTGCACAAACACTAAATGGTTCAGCAGATCCGTGGACAACGTGTGCTCGAACAGTCCGATATCCGCAGTCGCCGAGAGATATCGACCTGCGCGTAACACAACGCCTTCGGGTTCCGCTGCAAAAAAAAAACCGGTATAAATATATACATGTATATATAAATGAAGATCATTAACTCTTCATTAACTTAAATAAAGCATACATTAACATAGATATTTATTTCAAAATGTTATCTATGGTTAGCGTATACAGGCACTATGTGTTAGGAGCATTCTAGAGAAGTTGTCTGTGGCCTTTTTGTGAATATGGGCTTTTAAGAACTTTTTCTAAAAATCAAATGATTTATAAAATAAATGCCTGAGGCCTGTCGTGGCGCAGCGGCACAAAAATGATTCGGCGAAAAGTAGGGAACGTAAGTGAAACGGAGTGTCTTAACACTAGGTTCCCGGGTTCCCTCTGCCCACCCTGTCTCGTGCGGGATACAGCGTGAAGCAATGCGTGATTATAAAATAAATGTCCTTTTACAGAGCAATAACTTTACTTTTGTTTCAATATACAACTTATTACATATATATTTAAGCTAGTATTTTGTATGTTTGTTTGAACGCGTTAATCTCAAGAACTACTGGCTCTATTTAGTCCATTTATAATGAGAAAGAAACGTAACGAATAATATAAAGTATGTAATAAAGATATAAATAAATTACAGATTGCTATAGAGTTATGTTATTGTACGTTAATAGTTTCTAAATAAATCCCTATAACTGGTATGACATATTGGAGCACTGGAAGTGCATGACATATTTTAGACAATTTTTTTGTATTAATCTGGGGATATCGGGGGAAAATGGAACTGTACTGTCATAATTTTTTTTTTTTTTTCATAAATAAATGATGTATAAAAATTAAAAATAAATACTTTTTGGCAATTTTAATAACTGTTGCGTTATGTATAATAGAGTATTTATAAATAAGTAATGACCCTGTCGTGCTGTTGGTGCAGAGCCACTAGTATGTGACTTTAATGCGACATGTAGTGAGCTCGATCTCCATTCGAGAAAATGAAATATCTAAGATTTTTCTTTTATCCGCGTTGGAAATAAGACAAAACACGGCATTGAGTTCCGCCACTCATCACGCAAATTTGGCAGAATATGGGAAACGGGGCGAAGTGTCTTACACTAGGACCCCAGTTCCCTCTGTGTACCGTGCCATGTGCGGGATACAGCGTGAAGCTGAGTGAGTGAGTGAATAAATAGCGAACCTCTGGCAGCATCGGGGTCGGAGTCGTTGTGGGGGTTGTGGGGGTTGTGGGGGTTGTGGGGGTCGTGGGGGTCGTGGTGGTCGCGCGGCTCGCAGTCCAGCACGCGCGCGCGGCACTTCACGGCGGGCAGCGCCACCGACGCCGCCGCCGGGATGTTGGCTTCTGTTACCTGTTCATAGTAACATTGAACATTATGAGGCGTGTCGTGGCGCAGCGGCACAAGCGTTTGACTGTAAACAACAGGTTGTGGGTTCGATCTCCACTCGAGGAAATTAAATATTTAACATTTTAAATGAAATATTTGATGTTTTCATTTCTTCGCTCTGGTTGCAAGGCAAAGCGCGGCGTTGAGTTTCGCCACTTAACACGCAATGCCTCAAATTCCGCAGAAAGTGCTTCGGAGTGTCTTAACAATAAGTTCTCAAGTTCCCTTTGCCTACCCTGCCATATACGGGATTCAGCGTGAAGCTGAGTAAAACTTTATATATACCGAATTCAGGATTTTTCCGTGTATTTAGGAGGTGGAAAGCGCGAGATAACCAAATTTATTTCAATATCAGGGTACAATTATTTATTAACTATCTAAATTACTTTCGTGTTCATATAACATTATCATTGTAAAATTGAATAAAAAGTATTTTTTTTAGAAGTTTTGTCAAACAAAATATATATATTATTTCTACATATAACATTTCAAAGTAGAAGTGCGCCCCACCTGGAGTTTAGTAACAAAACTGAGCGAGTGCTGCGGCAGGTCTACTGTGAACTTGGCCCGCGCCGCCGTCACGCCCGTACTCTGGACTTGCTCCATTTTGTACTGCGCTTGTAGGGAGGGCAATAGCGCTGCTGTCACGCTGAGACTCTGTTGCACATACAAATATTTATTTAAATACAACCAATATAAATAAAAATTACAAAAAAATGGTGTTGAATTTCGCCATTTAACATGCAATACTGCCTTACGCAACTGAGTATTATAACAATAGGTGTCCAGTAGGCACACCTACTTTGTTATGTGCGGCTTAAAAAAAAAAAAAGTTATTCATTTTTTTGTAAATTTTTATTTGCAGGCTGAACTGTACTTTTTTTGGAATATTTTTTTTAGCTTCACGTCATTCGTTATTTTTTTTTAGTTTATATATTCTGCTGATTTATGAATTTGATTGTAAAAACACATAAATAGTTATGTTTAGAGTTAGAGGTTAATTTTTCAATGTGAACAAAACATATTATAAGTGCAAAATGTTTTTCAATTTCACAATAAGGCACACAAATAAAGTATACATATATACAAAATTCACAAATTAGTAACTAGCAAGTTCAATTAACCTGCAGCATGATGGAGAACTGCAGCTGCAGCGGCTGCAGCAGCGGGTCGGGCGGCGCGGGCGCGGGCGCGGGCGCGCGGGGCGCGGGCGGCGGGCTGCCCTCCTCGTCGTCGTCGGGCGCGCCCGCGCCGCCGCGCGACAGCCGCGACGACGTGCGCGTCACGCCCAGCTCCTGTCACCATAGTGACCGACGTATTTGATATATCAATATTATATATTTTTTTAAATTGAAAATATTAAATATTTCATTCCCTCGACTGGGGATCGAACCCAGAACCTGGTTAGAGTCACACGCTTGTACCGCTGCGCCTCGACAGACATCATTTCTTCACTCTGGTAATAAAACAAAGCGCGGCGTTGAGTTCCGCCACTCAACACACAATGCCTCAAATTCGGCGAAAACCGGGGAATGAATGTGGAACGGAGTGTCTTAACACTAGGTTCCCAGGTTCCCTCTGCCTACCCTGCCTGCTAAAAAAAAAACAAAAAAAAATAAGATAATATTCTAAAGTATGAATAATAACAAAATAACATTTAGTGCACGTTCAGCAACCACGATTTATCGGCAATGCTGTATTTATTATGAATTTTATTCATAGTTTTTATATAATTATTTAAATACACAATATAAAAACAATTGTTACAGCACTGTCATAAAGTGGCTCCATTATATAACACAATTTGTGAGAACAACTTTGTCAAATAAGTAAGATTTATATAAAATCATAACTATAAACTTTAAATGTACTTATATTATTATATATTACCACGACGAGAAGGGGACTCGATTGACATTTTATATAATTTTTCTTTATATAAAATAAAGAAAAACCACGAGTATATTAAAAATGATAACAATTACTTAGTAGCCTAGTTAAATAAAAATAGCACAAAGTAAAATATTAGAATGCTATTAGCAATTAAAATCTTTTAAAACATTTATCTTATTAAGAAGACAGTTACTGAGAAATGAAAGTAATTACAAATATTTTTACATAAGTGCATCTGCAAGACGTACCTGCAGCGTGGAGGAGAGCTGCCGGCTGGAGCGCGTCATGACGCCGTGCAGCGCCACGGGGTGCTGCGGCAGGTCCACGCGCACCGGCCCCACGGCCGCCAGCGCCGTGGCGCCCGCGCGCCCGCGCTCCCACGAGTGCACGCCCTGCGACTTGCCCACGCCCACGCGCACCACCGTCTGCTGCTGCGGCGCGGCGCCCTCCAGCAGCACGATGGCGGTGCGGCCCAGCGTGCCGCCCAGCGCCCACTGGCGCGCGCGCGACGCCGACAGCGACGCCTGCAGCGACGTGATCTCCGCCTCCAGCTTCAGCCCCGACAGCGACGCCAGCAGCCGCGTGCGGTGGATCCTGCGTTCATATCATCGTTCCGTAACCAAATTACCTCTGCCTACCTACCAAGTGAAGGATATTAAAAGATCCAAACCCACCTGGCGCCGCCCACGACCACAATGCCCATGCCGGTGGCACTCGACGAGGAGTTACTGGCGTTCTGTTCGCGAGAGCTGGGACGCGCGCGCCCTCTGTACGCCTCTGGTAATTCTGTCGACACTGAGAACCTGGAATGTTATCAATAATTCATGTTAAACTCACGTTAATATTATTAAATAATTCATATTACACTAATGGCCTTATAAAATTTAAATTAGATAAATATGTATAATATTTCTCTTAAAGAATATATTATAATGAACAAATAAAATATTAACTACCAGGAACCGATACAAATTGAACAATTTTGTATACATACCTATGTGTTATCGTATCGGCGTCAGGCATGTTGGCGTACAAGTCCAGTAACAAGTACACGGTGCGCCAGCAGCGCGGCGCGAGCGCCCCCGCCGATGGGGCGGTCGGGGGCGCCGGCGGGGGCGCTGGTGGGGGCGCCGCTGGGGGCGCGGGGGGAGCGGGCTCGGGCACCGTCGTGCTGAACATCGGGGTGTGGGCGCCTTCGTTGAGGGAACTGTAGCCTGGACGCAATCATTCATTTTGAGAGATTACTCTTTATATAATTATCGATATATAGTATATAACAATAATCACTTTTAAAATAGTTATGATCTATGTATAAAACATGTGATATGTTTAAATGGGTATTATGATATTTTTTTAAATTGTTAGTAAACCAATAGAGTTTCACTACTTAATGAGAATTACAAGCAACATCTCAAATTGAACACGTAAGTCATAAGTATGTTTATCATGTCTGCGTGAAGACACTGCCCACCTAGCTTCCCCTTGACCGTCTTGCCGGTGGAGCGCAGCTTCTGCGCGAAGGACTGCGGGCGCGGGCGCGGCGCGGGCGGCGGCGCGGGCGCCTCCCACTTGGGCTCCAGCGCCGCGTACTGGCTGTCCTTGTCCAGGGACGACATGCTCACCACCGTCTCCCGGAAATCTGATACTACACACAACATATACATATACTATATTTAAAGTGTTATTCCACACTAAGGAAAGAAAAATACTAACATAAATAAA
Organism: Eueides isabella; assembly: GCA_019049475.1. Classification (NCBI taxonomy): domain Eukaryota; kingdom Metazoa; phylum Arthropoda; class Insecta; order Lepidoptera; family Nymphalidae; genus Eueides; species Eueides isabella. The sequence goes on from CM032384.1 coordinate 1,491,313, forward strand.
TAAGTTGTAACAAAACAAGAGTATAAGAATTTCGACGTAGCATGGTGAGAACGAATGGCTTAGTTGGTCAGAGGGCTTGGACGGATTCCAAGAAGGCGCGTGTTCAAATCCTGCTTCGTTTAAATTTTTATACACGTTTTTAAATGTAGTATACCTGAGGGGTGTTTGTTGTGCCGCCGCGAGGAGCTGGTCTGCGTGCGGAGCTCGCACTGCGTGTCCTTCACGTTCTGGTACATGTTGCTTATTTGGTGCAACAGACGCAGCAGCGGCATATTCACCTGCGTTCATTACAAATATATTTCAAGCCGTTTCATTGACATTCAAATGCTACTGAACCATCACTATTTGTAAGGATTTGGGGAGGCATGTCGTGGTGCAGCGGCACAAGCGTGTAACCGACAGGTTGTGGGTTCGAAGCCCACTCGAAGAAGTGAAATATTTAATGTATTCGATTGCAATATTTAATGTTTATATTTCTTCGCTCTGGTGAAAAGGTAAAACGCAGCGTTGCGTTCCGCCAATATCTCAAATTCGGCGGAAAGTGGGAAACAGGATGGATGGAGTGTCTAACACTAAGTTCCCTCTGCGTGAAGCCGACTAAAAATTCGGTGGTTTTTTTAATGAAATTTAAAATTAATTTGCAAAATTTTAATAAAAAATAAAAAATACGTTTCAGACGAAGCTAGCTTTAGGATTTATCAACATTATCATTTGAATCTAGTAGGTCTTATTGTTGTTGGGTGTCAATCCACGGTCGCAGGTTCAATCTTATTGCAATAGAAAATTAATTTTGACCGCTTCACGCTGTATCCCGCATTGCACGTAGGCAGGGAAAACTTGAGAAGAGTCCCCATTAAGACACATCCGTTCCCCACTTTTCAATTAAAGGCGTTACTTGTTAAGTAGCGGAAATCAACGCCGTAAAATCAATTTAATTTTATTATATCACTTACCTGTTGCGATATAAACCGTATGCTGATATTAAAATTAAGCATAGTACTGATATGCTTTTTGAGTTGTCCTCGAGATATGTATAGGACGTTTTGTCTCTGTATTAGATCGTCGACCGCCATGTCAGCTACTTTCTTCAGGTCCACGTCGATGGAGATCTTTTCACAGAGGAACGCCGGGGTTTCTGATGGTATGTCGGTGTGTGGTGGGTTGGCTGGAAATATGAAAATAAAATAATATATTAATTAAATAAAAGCCTATAACCGACTGGTTCTGGGTTCGATCCCCGGTCGATGAAATGAAATATTTAATATTTTAATTTCCTTGCTTTAGTACAAGGCAAAACGCGGCGTTGAGTTCATGCTACTCAACACGCAATACCTCAAATTCGGCGGAAAGTGAGGAACGGAAGTGGAATGGAGTGTCTTAACATTAGGTCTCCCAGTTCCCTCTGCCTACCCTGCTATGTGCGGGATACAGCGTGAAGCTGAGTAGAATTGAGTAATGTTACTACATCTTAATAAAAATATTTTTACATAAAGATAGCAACATCTTTGTTACATTCAATTTATAGTCTCTATAATTAGTTATTTTAACTTTACGCTGTATTCCAGAGGATGTAGAGGAAACATCGGAACCTAGTGTCAAAACTCTTAGTTACCATTATAACACTTCCGTTATCTACTTTCCGCCGAAATCTTAAGGCATTACGTGTTAAGTAGCAGAACTCAACGCCTTGCTTTACTTGTTCACGGCAAAAATGGATTTTTACAAAAATTTAAATTATACAAAATTTTAGTTCTAATCTTGCCTTGCGCATATAGCACGATATATTATAAAGAAATCGTCAACCTTTAGTCTTGCCCTGGTGCCGGCGGTCCCTCGCCAGCTCTCCCACCACGATGTCTATGCGGAACACGTCCACCCACGCCAGCAGCGACAGCTTAGACCCGAGGGACTCCAGCCCGGACCCCGCCTCCGCTCCCACACCTTTGCCTTTTGATTCTCCTAAAGCAAATATATTACGAATTTATAATATTAAAAATATATGGCCTGAGGCGTGTCGTGGCGCAGCGGCACAAGAGTGTGATTGTAACCGACAGGTTCTGGGTCTCCAGTCGAGGAAATGAAATATTTAATATTTTCAATTTAAATATTTAATGTTTCATTTCTTTGCTCTGGTAATAAAGCAAAGCGCGCGTTGTGTTCCGCCACTCAACACGTAATGCCTCAAATTCGGCGGAAAGTGAGGAACGGAAGTGGAACGGAGTCTTAACACTAGGTTCCCAGGTTCCTTCTGCGGTCTACCCTGCGTCGTGCACCCGCACGAAGCAGCGTGAAGCTGAGAGATATATATGTATATATGTATATATATATATATATATATATATATATATATATATATATATATATATATATATATATATATATATATATATATATATATTATGTTATGCAATGAAAATAAATAAGAACTGTGTATGACACATATAACTCGATAAATGAGTCCATTTGTGTAACAAAAATAAGTTCAAAAAATCTAAATATTCTTTATTCAGTTAGGCCATTACAAGCACTATTGAATCGTCATGTTGCATAGAAGTGTCAGTCCTACAGGAAGCCTACCCACAATGATCCAAGCCGACAATCCGAGCCAGTAAGTTATCAGATTGACGCTCTTTATAATAATGCTACACGCATCGGTGTCTTTGCTCCCGTATATTAGCACTGTTATTGGTTTAAAATATCTAGTCTTTCAATATGGCTTTCTATCCACATAAAATGTGACTGACCGTGCGCGACCTGGTGCGGCGACACGCCCAGCGCGGCCAGCAGCGGCTGGAACACGAGGTGCGCGTCCAGCAGCATGAGCGAGCCCTGCAGCGGGTACAGGCTGCAGGCCGGCAGCGCCAGCGCGCGCGGCGCCATCGCGCCCGCCGGGATCATCGGCTTCTTGCTCTTCGCCTCCTGTGCCAATTACGACCACGATCTATCACATCTTGTAAACTAAACTGTCAAGCCTTGCACCGAGAAGCATTCAATAAAACAATACAAGAAAACTTTTTGCCGTGTGATTCCTGCTTAGAATACGATCATCCTGGTACTGATGGTGTCGTAAGAGGCGACTAAAGTGCGTGTGGTAGAGTCACGTTGCCAGTAATGGCAACACGCATGGGCAGACTCGACCGGATTATTACCACCCCCGGCATTTAAGACCGGCGTTAAGTAGTGGCTTTGGCTACTGCGTTTCGCATTAGGTAATGCCGGGCCCCGGTTCCCTTCCACCTTAAAGGACGGCAACGCTCCTGTAGCTCCTCTGGTGCTACTCGGGGCCGTGGGCGACAATGATCACTTACCACCAGGTGACCCATACGCTCGTTTGCCGTCTTTCCAATAAAAATAAAAATAAAAATTAAAAACTAACATAGTTCCTGATGTAAACGCGACAAATTATGGGTTCAATTCTCAATCGATACAATGAAATATTTAATATGCTTATTTTTTCGCTCTGGTAACAACGCAACGTTGAATTCCGCCACTTATCACACTATGGGAAATTCAACACGGCGAAACGAAGTGGCTTTACGTATGTTTCAAAAAAGCACTGACCACTTTAATAGGCTCCTGCTTGGCCATCCACTGGTAGAGGTCCTCGCGCGCGCGGTCGCTGGCGATGTTGTCGTGGCTGCCCTGCGAGTACAGCGACGGATTCGAACCCACTGTCGGCAGATCCTCTTTTAGAGTGCCGTAATCTGTAAGTTATACATTTTGTAACTATAAAGTTTGTTAAAATTATGAATAATGTCTACGTTTTATGTTTTGTTAACAAAATAGAGAAGAGAAAATTATGTTCATACAATTATAGAGACGAGTGAAGAGGATTCCACGATGATCACATTTAGAACTTAAAACACAAAGATGTTCTTGTTATCTAGTAAGCTCTTTTATTTATGCCAGATGAAAGAGACCAGTATTTTTAAACCCCTATATGACGACCATTCAATTTCTTCAAGAAATATTTAATCTTTAAAACTAAGATTCAGATTCTTTAAGAAATATTTAATCTTTAAAACAATATGAAGTCAGACAAAACGCTAAAGAGAAAGAGTGTTTTATAAATATGGCAAAAAATACATATAATAATACAACTGTTCATGTTTATATCTATAAATTAAGCACTAACTAATGTACTCATGAAAAATTTTACGCCAGTTATACATAGATATTTTAGCCAGGATTTTTCCTACTACGCTTAAAGAACTCTTTATAAATATACAGCCAAGCAAGTCTAAATAAAATAAATCTGAATATAGTGTACATAAACTGGAACTCACTGGCAATAGCATCGTCCTGGAAAGGAGTTTTTCTAGTAGAGAAAGGCAGTGACGGGAACACTAGGCTAGCTCGACTGCTTTGTGCCGCTCGCACTGTTTAAATAATATATGTATATATTAATATGAAAATAATATAGTAATGAAAAAAAAATGTAAATCCTTTATGTATTGTTAGAGAAAAGATGATTTAATAAAATAAGTAATATGAATTGTGACTTTGGGTCTAATAAAATATGAAGTAGTTCGTGGAATGAATTTACTTATAAGCTTCGTCTTCTACACGATTATTTATTGACTAGTGTAGGAAATTTGTCGAACAAAATATTTTATATTGATACAACTTTTTTATTTATGAACCGATTGAAATACAACAATCATATAATCTTAAGGAAAATTGCTAAAATTCAATAGTGAAACTGCATTTAAATTAAATCGGTAAAGCCGTTTTTGAGAAAAACGCAACAAGCCTACAAACAAACAGGCAAAATGTAATGTAAAAAAACTTATTGTTATAGCAATATAATATTATATATATGTGTGTATATATATATATATATATATATATATATATATATATATATATATATATATATATATATATATATATATGATTGAAAACCGTATGAATGTAATTCAAAAGTATTATCTTATATAGCAACAAAATAATTGCAAAACAAAAGTAACTAAAAACGTGCAATGCGAATGATAAACTACACAATAAAAATTCAATGTTAAATCAAAACGTTTCAAATATTTTTGCGTTCAGTGCTATTAAAAATGATGCAATGATAAAACGTGTAACCAGTGCCAGACCAGACAGAAATATTTATGAACATTGTGCAAAACATATAAGATATAATTCATGACAAAGAAAAAGAGTTCAGGTTCAGGTCGATTCATAATCATTTCTTTAAAGTGCAAATTGGGTAAATTTGTCATTGTATAACTATATTTTTTTTATATAATTTTAAATATATAAAAATATATAAAGCCTTTGTTTTATTTCATACAGAAGACTATTTATTTTTATTTATTTATTAAGGAAGACATACAGTTTTACAAGTACTTTAAATAAAAACCAAATTTACATTCAATTAACCAATGAAGTCTTCACATAAAATAGTACAAAAAAAAGATAGCTAGATGTACAGTTAATCAAAAAGAAATCAAAATAAAACAGAAGAAAATCATTCAGAAACAGCTTCCATGACAAGTGATTTGAACTTATTTAAATTTATAGTAAACATGTCAATATCGCCAAACGCATTATCATGAGAGCTGCAAGCACGATAAATAAAAACATTTCCACCATATTTAGTTCTTGTAATAGGTACATAGAACTGTGATATATTACGGGCTTGTAGACGAGGACATCTCAGACTAATATGACTTAAAAGGAAAGGGGTATCAATATAATTATTAAAAATTTTAAAAAGCAAAAGTTCGTCCCTATCCAAACGACGGTTCTTTAAAGAAGTCCGGAATAGGTTGTTTATCGAGATGGTATTGGTTGGCTTTAATACTAATATGTTTATTGAACCTCTTTTGAATACTTTCAATTTTATCAATGTTAATTATGTAAATAATATATTCAATATTGAAAAGAGCAACTGTTGAGTTTCTTGCCGGCTCTTCTCAGCAGAACCGCATTCCGAGCCGGTGGTACTTTTATGTTTGTGACGATTCAAAAGTGTTTGCTAAAGCCTATTTGAATAAAGAATATTTTGAATTTGAATTTGAATTAAATACTTGAAATTGTTTATCTTCTGATAATATACATATTTCTATATTTTATTGACTATATTTTACGTTGTTTCTCCGAAGAATATACTTAGGCCGTTAGGCCGTTACTTAGGCCGTTATATAAAACATAAATTATTTACTTTTAAGAAAAATATCTTGCTCAGTTTTATTTTTTGTTTTTATAAAACACAAAACAATGTTCTTTTACCCATTTAAAGAAATTAAGTATTAGTTGATCAAAGAAACCAACTTAATAATAAAGACATTTATAAATTTAATCAAGTAAGCAAACATAAAGCACACAGAAAAAAACAATTAACCCTTTAAAAAGTCCCATACAAATTCATCAATAAAATACTAATCTCAGCCAGTTAACAAAAAAAACACAAACAAGCTGTTCTAAAACATATATATATATATATATATATATATATATATATATATATATATATATATATATATATATATATATATAAATATATATATATATATATATATATATATATATATATATATATATATATATATATATATATATATATATATATATATATATATATATATATATATATATATATATATATATATATATATATATATATATATAAACACGAAGACGTGCAAACAAAATCAACACTCAATGCGTAGGTTATAGAGGCGTTATCAGCGTGCGCTACGCACCGGAGGGCGGCGTGGACGGGTACGAGTGCGGGCGAGACGTGGCCGTCGCTGCGCTCGCTTTTGTAAATAATTGTATGAATTTTATTATATGTGTATATGATTTAAAGATACGATAAAACAAATAGTCCGTTCATACATAGTATTTATAATTTTAAATATCTAAACGTGAAAAACAATAAAACGTAGTTTCATATCAAAATATATCAACATTTATGAAAAATTTACAAAAATACGATATTTTTTTGATAATTAATATAAATAGTAATTTTATTTGGGATTTGAACCCGCACTCTCTGTATAATAAGCGCAATATTATTATGTTATAAGGTATAATTATTTATCTACTAGCAAAATTTCGCACTTCTTACATTATATTTATATTTTCTTTTTTAATGTAAAAGAAAATAATGTTAAAACATAAAATTGAACAAATTACTTAAGAAATTCTATATTTAATTTCTGTTAAATTATTAAAAATACTCCAATATAATAAAAATAATGTAATTAATTACCTTTAACCCTACCCATACAACAACCATTCATTCTCAACAATCACAATATAAACAGACGGACACATTTTAAAACCAACATATGTATACTTTCTATAATTTGTTGTATCACAAAACAAATGAACACTTACTCGGAACTTGAGTGTCTAATTTCTCCACATCCATGTTCAAGAGGAGACAGTTCTCGTCTAAGCCTTCATTGTCGAACTGATATTCTTGCCAGCCTTCAACAGAGTCCTGAAATCAGACATAGTTAAGTTATTTTTTTTATTTGCGTGTCGTGGCGCATACGAAACGCGATAGGTAGTCGGTTCAATTCCCACTCGAGGAAATGAAATATTTAATATTTTCACATCTTCCCTCTGGTAACAAGGCAAAGTGCGACGAATGAAATGCTCGTTCCAGGCTGTTTCAAGTGTATCATTGTCACTTAATTATATAATGTAAAGTATTGATTAAAAAAAAAAGAATGGACATGTCCCGCATGTCTTCTCAGGTCTGAGGCAGTAACTTTAGTGAACTGGTGGTAAATTGTTTGACGTACAAAAAACGAAGCTTGTAACTTCTTATTTTGAATAAAAATATTTGAATTTGAATTCTTATTGCCTACCCTGCCTATATACATGAGATAAAGAGTGAACCCAAAAAAAATATTGCTGGTTCAAATAACGTTTTGATGTACACATGACCTTTTCGACTGGGCATAGAAAAGTAATTTTATTTTCTATTAGCAAAGTAAAACATCTTATAAAATTTTGAAAATAAAAATATAGATTTTGTTTTATACCTCAAGTAGTTCGGGCAGTGCGAAGGTGACGTTGAGAGGCTTCATGACTTTGCTCTTGTAGTTGTGTTCCAGTAGCAGCGGCGTGTACAGGATGTTCTTCCATTGCCGGGTGAGGACGATCACACCCTTCAAAGAAAACCGTTTAGTTTTAAACACATTTGTTGTATTGAGCTTCACGCTATATCACACGGCAGTGTAGATAGAGGGAACCGGGAACCCAGTGTTAAGACACTCCGTTCCACTTCCGTTTCCCACTTTCCGCCAAATTTGAGGCATTGTGTTGAGTGGCGGAACTCAACGCTGCGCATTGCCTTCTAACCAGAGCGAAGAAATGAAAACATAAAATATTAAATTTGAAAATATTAAATAATTCATTTAGTGTGTAATATTTTTAACTTAAATATTCAATGTATTATTTGCTATTTGGGTTAAACTTTCATATTAAATGTTTTCCAAGTTGTTGTTTAAGAGAAGCACACCTGTCTCAGGGTAGAGAGCGAGGGCAGGTGCCGCTCGGCCAGGTCGGCCTGCACGGCGGCCGCGTCCGCCTGCAGCGCGTAGCGCAGCAGCACCGCGCACAGCTGCAGCGACGGCTCCTCGCGGAGCTGCTTGGCCATGGGCGTGTGGCGCCCGTAGCGGCTCTGGATGTATATTAAGTTTTCATTTTGGGTGTAGGGTTTTAGATTAGGAACGTTTATTTTTATATCTTGTTGAGCTAGCCTGTAAGTGTGATGTACAATGGAAAACATTTTTTTTTTTAATTTTGCATGTATATATAATACTTTTTTGTATAATTTTATTTGTTACGTTGGCTTGCCTAATAAATACATAAGTAAATAAATTAAGTGTTTCCAACAATACATTTGTATTGCAGATTAATTTCGTCATACGCTCGTTATACCTCTGCACCACTACAGGTTAACGATTAGCTAAATCTTCTCATGATTAACTAAAATAGGTATATATGAAGCATAGTGTTACCTTAGGCAGGGTGTGGCTCGGAGCCCTGTCGAGCGCGGAGGCCATGAGGCTGGCGGCGGTGGCGGCGAGGCGGCGCGCGCGCGCGCGGTACAGCGCCACCACGCGGATGCCGAGCCGGTTGCAGGGGTTCATCCACGCGTTGATGGCGGGCGACGCCGTGCTCAGCAGGTTCCAGTCCAGCCTGATATCAATATAAGTCTTTAATATATAAAGAAGCAGATTGGTTTTTTTGGTTCGAAGTACTATACTACCAACCAACACCAATAACAAGCGGTGTAACGACGAGAATTTATTATGTTTCATGGTAATCAAAGGATTCAATTGTATTCTTTTCTAGCTACACATCGTTCTTCGTACATAGCAAGGTAGGCAAAGTGAAGCTGGGAACCTCGTGGAAATTTGGAGAAAATATTAAATACTTTATTCAGTGCGAATCGAACCACAAGGCACACATTTACATCAAGTTTAATGACATGGTTTATTGGAAGCATGTACTTATGTATACTACATGTATAAAAAGATATAAGATTTTATAATGATATAAGATTTGACGACTTATATAAGATTTCTATAATCATAAGCAAAGTGTGTAATAAAATGCTCCAAGTACACAATGCCGATATTAACGGTCATAATTTACAAGTAACATTTAGACAAAAAATATATAAAGAACATTGAATAATCTATATATGTACATATGTAAGAAAATATTTTAAAATTAACAATATATGAATATGTAGTTATTTCTACTATAAAGTTACCTGGTGTAATCAATTTTCTTTGTAATTGGCGTACGAGGAGGCGCAGCGAAATTAAACCATACAACTTTCAGGTCAATTGAGCAAGATGAGGTGTTTCCACTATCTTTTACAGGCACCACCGTCGCACAGCTATCATTGGAAGGTTCATCAGGTCCAGGAGTAGTGGCTTCAGGGGGCACGGGCGGAGGCTGAGCGTTACCCAAGTTAGGAGTACTAGGCTTCGAACTAGAATCCCTTTTCCTAAATAATTCTTCGATCCCAGAAGTCCGAATACCCTTAGTCTTTTCCTTATCCGGCTTCAATTCTTCAGCCGATTTCACAGATTCTCTACAGCTTTCGCTGTCAACTCGTGCCGATTTTTTTTCTTCGTTGGGTTTGTGAGACTGGGAGTGTTTTGACACTTTTATGGATACACCTTCAACACCGCATTCGAACATAATGTATCCAATAGAGTTCTCTTTTTGTCCTTCTGCTGTTCCATTTTGACAGCCCTTAAAATTAATAAGTTAGATATTTATTAATAAAGTTAATATTTCCAGCAACTGTTGAGGTTGGTTGTGGTTCAGGGGCACAAGCGTGCGTCTGTTAACGTGACAGTTTATAGATTCGATTCCATTTCATTTCGCCACTTAACATGTAATGTCTTCAGAATTAAGCGAAAAGTGCGAAACGGAAGTGTCTTAACTGGTTTCCAGGTTTTCTTAACCATAAACTTAAAAAAATATAAAAATAAATACAAAAAAATTACAATTTATAATATATCTAAAATTAAATTAAATCTAATAATTACCATAGTATCACATCCTTTAGGACAGGCATCAGCTCTAATAAATTTAAATGAAACTTTAGAGTGTTGACAAGGTATACCAGTTATCGTCGCGTCCTTTAGTTGTGAAGATTCGTTACGTGTCCTTCTCAACTGTCCGTGGACTTTTCCTATAAAAAGAAACAATATTTTCGAATATTTTTAACCATCCATATAATCCCTATAGTACTAACGTCTTTGATTTTCACGATTGTTACATATTTTAAATGAAACACTTTTAAACGTATTATTCGTGTATATATCTTAGATATTGGTAAACATTTTTGAAAACCCGACGTTTCGAATACTTTACAGTAGTCTGTGGTCACAGGTAGATTGAGGTGGAATTCGTCTGTCATTTGATATAATTATTATATCAAACTACCGCCAACGATATTTTAATTGCCTCGCGTACTGCCCTGGATTCTTGCAGAATGAGCTTACAGTATCAGGTCCTGTGGTGTGGTGTGCTTGAGACTTTATTTTTTTTAAGAGTGACAGTCTACCCGTCTACCCGTGACCACGGACTACCGTAAAGTGTTCGAAACGTCGGGTTTCCAAAAATGTTGAAAATCCAATATACGTGATTAATCCGTTTAAAAGGGTTCCCTATAGTACTGTTTAAATAACATTATTCTTTCACTTTATATGACAACACTTATAGGAAACGATTTAAGGTTGCCCAGCGACTGGCTACTTTAGTAATTTGGCAGTAGATTGGGATTTTGTTTTGATGTAATAATGAATTATTAGTTTTTTTGGCAGTATAGAAGGAGAAGAAGAAGTACAAATATTTAGTGTCTTTGTTATTGCTAAGAGTGTTAAAGTTTATAATTTTTTAAAAAATTAAATTTATATCAAATTTAAATTTAAAAGCGTATAAAGCGCGTCTCTTGAAAACCGTCCAAGCGCTCTGACCAACTAAGCCATACGTTCTCCTCAAGCTACGTGGAAATTCTTATACGCTTGTTACAAATTATTTACGTTGTTACCTCTGTAGGGAGATTTTTACAAATTTCCGCTACCCAAAGACAATTCATAATAATTATCGTTTGGCAAGACATAATGCTATTTATTTAATATTTTTACTATTTTTTATCTTTCCTAAAAGTGGAATATCACTATTACTTAAAAAAAATCATTTTTACTTTTACAGCGGCGTTGAGTTCCGCTACTTAATACGCCATGCCTCGAATTCAGCGGAAAGTGGGCAACGGAAGTGTTTTAACACTAGGTTTCCAGTTCCCTCTGCCTACCCCGCCATGATACAGCGTGAATCTGAGTTTTTACTTGAAAAATATATTAATACCCCTTATAAAACATTGAAAATATCATATAACAATGTTGTGTAAATATTATCGTTCTAAACTAAATATTCTTTAAACAATAATATTACTTACCAATATTCAAGACGACTGTAGTGTCTTCACATTGCTGTTGTGACGTCTCTATGTAAACCGGCTCGCCTTTCTCCGGTCCTCGTTTCCTACTCGAAGACTGGATCAACGCTCGGGGACCTTTCATAATTCCAAATGATTTTTTACTGCCGAGAGCTCGGAGAGTAGGCCGGTAATATAACTGTACTGATTCCAAAGTTTTTCTCGAAGTAGTGTATTTAGCCACGATATTCTCCACAGATACTCCGAACAAAGATACACATGTTAAATCTTGAATGTTGTCGAGAGCGGAGAAGGATATCATATCTTCGACAACCGATGACTGAACAAATACTATATTTACTTTTGGCACAGTGACTGTGGCCTGGAATTGATCACAAATCGTCTCTTCATAGACATTGGAGTGTGGTATCGTAGCCAACTTGCATTTATCATCTTTTTCTATTATAATACTAGATTCATTACGAGCTTGCATCTGTGGCAGCCAATTTAGTACATACTGCTTCTGTTTTAGGATATTTGAAGATTCGACCGATGATATGCAGAGTAATCGTAAGTGGTTAATAACCGTTATAGGGTGAATATTTGCTAATACGGGTGTCAATGATTCCACAAACTTTTGGGTACTTTCTAAAACGAGCGGCGTCAACATGACATCGATTTCACCACGCAACTTCACGAAGAATCCATTTTTGGTATCACTTGTAGTTGTGACAGTGGACGTTGAGCTTTTGTCTGTAGTGTTCTCTTGGTTATCCTGTACATTTTGCTGCAGATCCCACCACGCTTGTGGATAAGGATGTGCCTTGATTTGTGAATTGAAATGCGGAGTGAGATTTGAGTATGGGCCGTGTTGATTTTGACTTGAGTGGCCATCTTTCTTTGATATCAATTTCAATGCTTGCACCTTTCCAGTAAACTCAAAAGACGGCAAATATTTTTGACCAACATATACTAAAGAACCGTCGTCAGCTCTCCTGAACAAAGGCAACGTAAATACATCGCTGCCCGTCGGCAAAGAACAAGTTGTCCAATTAGAACATCTATATTGGGGTAAATTATTAATGTAGCTAGACATAAGTAAGGGAGAATCTACTATCGGTTTATTGGTCTGCATATGGAGATTAACAAGAGTCATGTCTTCTTGAGAAGAAATAGCGGATATGAACGAGTTCGACGACACTGATCCACTTTCGGAATCTGGTTGAACTCCAGCACTAAGATTGCTAATCGTATCGGGCCCGTCTATCATTTCGGATCTTGGCATCATATTTGACCATTTCTCATTACTATTGTCACCTACTGTGTAAGACGGTTGTTCTTTTGGATTACTGCGTCGGCTTCCAAAGGAGTGTTTCAAACTTGATGAACGACTTGGGAACATATCCTCATCGGCTGAGAAAAATGCTTCCGAATGATTTTCACTTGTTATAGATATTGTGCGCTGGACTTCATGTATTAAAGCTTCTTCTACGTGCGGTTGAGAATTTAAGGAGTAATGGGAATCAGACACAGCGACGCTCCTTGGAGGGACTTTGGGCGCGACGAACTGGTCGTTTTCTGATGGCAACGGTTTTCTAACGATAACATTTGTATTATCTTTAATTCCACAGCTGAGAGCTAGTTTCGAGTCAGACACACTGCTTTCCATTTGAGGTATACTTAAAATTGTTTTATTAAGTTTCGAATCACTGTCAATTTTTGAGCTGCCCAGTGGGACAGACGAATCCACTAAGCGGGCGTATGGAACATCACTTTTAGTGCTTGAAACTAAAACATTGTTGCTTCCTTTGCTCATACTGGTGTAAGAAAATCTTCTAGTTAGGCTGCGTCTTTCGACGCTTTGTGGTGATTTACTGAGATTTTGTGGCAAAGGCGACGGTATCAAAGTTGACACATTTGTCGGTTGTAAGCAAACATTCAAACTGTTATATGGCGGCGTATGAAAAACTAATTGGCCAGGATGAAGTAAGCTTTGGCCATAACCATATTCTCCCGGAGAAGTTTCTATGACATTGAATATTGCTATGTTAAGCCCTTCATGTAGATCCGAGGGGCTTGGTTTTAAGAAATTTGCTCCATTTCGATTAGAACCAAAGAAAGCGCAACCACCTGAACAACCACATTGTGTACTTTTGCCCTCATTTGGCCAAAGAAACCATAATCTTTTAAATTTTTCATCGTGTAGTTTTAAGAATTTTTGCTGAACCAGGTGTAAATTTCTAGGACTCTGTGGTAGCGAGGAGGCTGCTTCTATAAGTAGAGGGCCCAACGACATTGAGCCTACACCGACCCAATTGTCATTTTCAGGTACTTTGTTTTGACTGCCATTACTTCCACTAGAATGATGGTGAGTATTTGTTTGCATGTTTGTTTGCGTATAGAGAGCGAGTTTTATATTCGGTAATAATCCAGTTATTCCAGTACCGAAACCAGATCCATGCAAATTACAAAAAGATAATCTGATGGGAGATATCCATGACTGAAGGGTTGTATTCGTGTCCGCGATATACAAATCGATAAGATCGACGGCCACTCGAATCATTCGATATTTAATTTCATTAGGCGTTGGGCATCGATATTTGAGAGTAAGATCTGTTTCTGGGCACAGAACGTTATTTAGTCCGTGATGACATTGTTTGGCGGTATTTGGTGGTGTTAATTCGTTTTCATTATCACATATGAGAAGTAAAAACGTTTCTAACGACGATATAATTTGATATAATTGTGGCAAAGTTAAGCGACCTGTCAATTGCCCCAACTGAAGTTCCATCATCCAAGCGTACTCTATTGTTTCTTCTTCAACTGTTCTATTAGTATCACTAAAGAAACCATTGCCTCTTAGTTGAAATGAAGAAAGCATCAAATGACCTTGCTGAAGAGCATTTGAATTATTAACGCCGTTAGAATTAGATCGCGATGGACTGTTTGAAGATACCAATATAGACGGACTTAAGAGCAGCTGTAATTTAGTTTCTCTAAAGCTTTTATCCATTTCAAAACCAAATCTTTCGATGAGCACGACTGGGCATGGAGGCTCATTTTCACTGCAATTTTTTACTAAATGTGCCTGAATGTCATGAATAATTATGGAAACGTTGACATCTAAAGGCCTGCAGCGTCGTGGATCGAATGGCCCTTTACTTGAATCACTATTGTCGTCAATTGAAATTTCAGTATGCTGATTAATGCTACTCCTATCATTCAATTTGGTCGTATTCATCTCACCTGACCAGAAATATGTTTCAACATTGGGGCTCTTTTGCATGTCCGTAAATGATTGATCTTCTCCAAATATGTTTTCTAATAAATTCATGAAACTTGTAATTATAGTTCCGTATGCAAGAAGGATAGAAGGCCCAACTTCTAATTCGACAGTTACTTTATCTGGTGCAAGAGTTGTTCTATCAAAGTTATTACCGTCTAAAGCCCAGTTTATTTGTGGTTGCTTCCTCATTCTTGGTATTCTCATTGGGGAAAGTAAAATTTCTTCCTTTTCAGGAGTCGTGATGTCTGCTTGTGGTTCTGGCCCTAGTGGAGGTATTGGATGATAATTGTATCTAACACTCAATGCCACTATAGGGACTGACCAACAATCTACCCAACCTTGAGTTTTTACACATTTCCTTCGCCATTTTGATGATTTTAGCCTACAAGGAACAAGCTTCATGTTCTTATCAATCGACAAAAGGAGCAACCTCGATGTATTAACTTCTGGCAAATATAAGCTCATATCCACAGCTTCACCTTGCACCCAAATTTTTAGAGGTATGACGTCTGGTAGAAAGTCAATGAAAGGCAGGTCGAAAGAAACGTCTAGTAGGTCACCACAAAACGCGACGTGATTGTTTTCTTGATTAGTTGAACTACAATCTACCCAGTTGTATTGATTGCTGAGTGTTACTACTTCACACTCTTTTAAAAGCAAAGATATTTTCCATGTGTATGGTACAAAATGAAGGATGTCCGGACGCGCTTTACTTGACCAATCGTTTGTGAGATCTTGGAAAAAATCTATATGAGTGTATACAAAGTGTGCTGTTGCCTTACATCCAGTCAGTGATAATTGCCAACATTGGTGATGATTCCATACTAATGGGTAGTGACATTTCACGGTATATTCTAATGTTTCACTCTCTGCTAAGCTTCTATATTGAAGACTTGTGGTGGCTTCCAAATGCAGCAACTGACCCGTTATTTTTGTTGTGTATCCATCTTGGAGCACAATCCATGGCAGTGTTACCTCAAGGTAGGAACCTGCGCCAATATTTATATGAACAGCATTGGTTTCTTTGACTTTTGTAAATAAAATGTCTATTGTGGCTTCGTTTAGGGTTGACAATCGTATATCAAACGACTGCATCTGTCTTCGATCTCCTGGTTTTGGCTGTGGAGTAACTTCTAAGTTTTTATAGTTAGGGGGAAAAAAGAATTTAAATAGATGATCTCTTTGTCGATCCGCCCACGGCCCATAGCTGAAATCAGTTCCTTTGCCACATTTAATATCTACACCCCATATTGGTGGAGCAGATTCTACTACGTCGCCATTAGCCAGTTGTAGTAAAACCGGCTGCTCTGGAACTAAACCTGGCTCATCCATATAAAAGTAAACTTCGATGTAATTAGAGCTCATGATAACAAAACCTTCTCCCATATATCTCGGAGGTTCATCAACCATGGCCGTATAATTTGGACTGGGAGCTAACATAACTTTACAATTTTCGGCTTTTGCTTTAACAAAATGCATTAGATGATCCAAGCTTGAGGCGGGAGGCTTAGTACTATACATTAGGTGAGCTTCTTCGACACTGATAGATAACGTTGTGGGCACTAGTCGATTACCAAATACAACACGGCCAGTGCATATGTCTATTTTTATAACAGGTATAAGATCGCGCCATGTTCGTGCCATGGCTGCCTCGGATCTGACAGTGTCTTGAGCTCTTCGTCGTTTTTCGTTCGCATCATTCATTGCTTTATCGCGGTCTGCCGAATCATCGTCGTCGTGCTGCTGCTTGATAACAGGATCGAGACAGAAAATTTTTTCAAGTTCGGCGTAAAGATCGCATCTATTATAGAAATGTAATTCAAATCCATTTAACATTATAGAAAGACGAGTATCTGAATGTGATAAATCTAAAAAAGTAAATAAAAATTAATTTATTTTACACAATTGATAGTAATTTATAGAAAAAATACTTAACAATGTTTACCTTCAGCAACATCTTTAGGTACGTATGAACGCCACCATCTAAATATCAGATAGCCATCTTGAATACGAAGTGTGTAATCATAATTAATATAAACAATATCACGAAACATAATTTTTCCTGAGAGAGCATTAAGCGTAAATGACCCTGCAAAAAATATAATCTATTGTAAAAATACATAGAAGTATTATTCTTTTTTTTGTTATCCAATCTGTCTCATTTTGCCTTATCTATATTTCCTAATTTGTGATAGAGTTGAGGCCTGTCATGGCGCAGCGGCACAAGAGTGTGACTGTAACCGACAGGTTCTGGGTTCGATCCCTAGTCGAGGAAATGAAATATTTAATATTTTCAATTTAAATATTTAATGTTTCATTTCTTCACTCTGGTAATAAGCACGGCGTTGAGTTCCGCCACTCAATACGCAATGCCTCAAATTCGGCGGAAAGTGGGGAACGGAAGTGGAACGGCGTGTCATAACACTAGGTTTCACTTCTGTTCCCTCTGCCTACCCTGCCTAGTGCGGGATACAGCGTGAAGTTGAAAAAGAAAAAAAAAAGTGATAGAGTTAGGGGGAGATCTCAATTGATCTTTAAAAACACAGT
Source organism: Eueides isabella (assembly GCA_019049475.1). Taxonomy (NCBI): domain Eukaryota; kingdom Metazoa; phylum Arthropoda; class Insecta; order Lepidoptera; family Nymphalidae; genus Eueides; species Eueides isabella. Next base: position 1,509,078 of record CM032384.1, read on the forward strand.
ATCTATGATACTATAGGAGGGTCATGTAAAAAGCATCAGGACCCACCGGAGGGCATGTATAAAGAGGTTGATGACAGTGGACAAGGCAAAAGAAGTACGCCTAGACCGTAACATTTGGCACTCCTTTCTCTCTCCCTACCCTGCTAGTGATATAGTGTAAAACAAAGTAAGCAAGTAAGTTTATATTTCCTAATTTTATCCATTTATTTTTTCTATTTTATTATTACTTCCATGCTGTCTTCATTCCTAATTAGATCAGAATGCTATAAAATACATTGCAGTACTGTATTTCTTCCCTAATGTAAACTGCCTAGCAACTAGTTGTAAACTAAACTGATTCAACTCTGTTGGGTTGACTCAAAAAAAATAATAACTTTCCAGTCCTTTTTCTGGGAAAAAAAGACAAAGCATGGCTGGGAGTAATGATACTCAATACTTGTAAATTGGGTGGTATAAAGTGAGGAATGGAGTGTCTTTACACTTGTAGATAAGTCTTTACAATGGAGTGTCTGTACACTGGTAATAAAGGTAGAACACAAAATCAGCTTAATTTATTAGACCAGAGAAAGGAATATACTGTAAAAGAGAATTGAGTTTTAAAACATTTCATGTACAGATACTGAAACTAATGTACTTGATACAATTATTTTTCATTTTCTTGAATTAATTGCTGAAAATAATATAATTATAAGCATTTTAATTACTTTTTGAATAAAAATAATGTTAGATGTATGTGTAATTTATTTTAGATTAATTTTAATTTATATTAATGAAAATGTGTGAATATAGAACTATTAAATTAAATAATTGACTTAAGATTATAAAATAAACAATTTGTAATTTAAATAGGCCAAGTCACAAGTGAATAGTTAATAGTAAATGTAAATACATTTTATTTCTAGTTGTACCTAATTACTTTTATTTAAAAACTCCCACAGTATTCATTAAAAACACACTGTAACCTTCATATTATACATAGAGACAAGGCTGCATAGTTAAATAAATATTATATAATAACAATATTGCAATTTACAATAGATAGGTTTATAAAAAAATTTGCTATTGCAATATTTTACATTTCATGTTACTTTAAAGTTATTTTATTTAGTTTTGGCAATTTTTTAGAAGGTATAGAGTATTGATTGACAAATTGTAGCCTTTATTTACATTTTAATAAAATTTTTACTTTTAGTATATTATATCGTACTTACCAATTTTGAAATTTTCATCTTGGAAATAAAATTTGTTGATGAGTCTTGTTAGTATGTAGCCGAGGACACGACTGTTGTAGTACGTTATATAAACTACCCATAGTATAGATGATATTAGGGACACTAGCAACAGCGCGAAATTCCTGTCCATGGTTATCTCGGCAAAGTCTATCGACGAAGAGTTCCATCTCTCTGCCACCGGATTTTGAGATTCGGTGTAATTCCTACAATACACAATACAATAATAAACTCTTTGTGTCATTATTTATACAATACAGGTACCATGGTACAGTCTTACATTGTGAATGATTTTGTTTACTGATAAATGTCACATTTTATATACGAAAGTATAATAGTAAACACTTCTTGGGATATTAACATTTCTAATAAATATTTCTTATCAATTTATTTGCAATCACTGCCATTGCTTAGTTTTGACAGCTCTATAGATCTCGCCTACTTCGTTCCATTTTACGCTTAACATTCATGCATTAAAAAAACTGTCAAATTTATAACATATTTCATTTGAATTATTTAACACAAAAATATGGACACTAATCTAAATTATAATAAATAAAATGTTATTTTTCTAAAAGTAAAAATACATATCTTATACCTATAGAAGTTGACTGTCAATGTTCCAAATGAACCGGCAAAACAGGGTGAATAGATACATCCAATAAAAGTTTTGAACCATAATATCCAATGGTTTTTGTTAGTAAATAAAATGAACGTGTGAGTGGTATTTTACATTTGTTATGTATTTAACGGTTTTTATAAATATAATACCTACGTATATTAACTACTGTAAGAGATAGATAAAAATAGAGAGAACCTTATGAATTTTTATAAATAATACTTTTATTTATCACATTTTTATATCTACTAATTCTGATAATGGCCAGCCAGAAGAGAGAAGTGAAATATATCAAACATCTATACATTTTGTTTAATTTATAGTACGTAGTTCAGAACCTATAATACCGTACCATACATACACACTACGGTAACTATAGAAAACGCAATAATAAACCTGTTTTAAAGATATCTAGACGCAACATTATAAAACATTTGTTACTTAGCAACAATCATCTTCTATAATTTATGTTCTTGGTAACAAATAATCGATTTTATTTAATTTAGACATACATTTTATTAATGTAATAGATATAGTTATGCCTGAAGTTGTTGCTGAAAATGTCCAAACAGAGCTTACCGAACCGTATAATCCAAAAGTCAGGTAAAGTAATACATATTATGAATCACACGATCCCAGGGTAGGCAAAGGGAAGCTTGTCTATTAGTACCGGTAGAGTACCACTATTTAGTTCTGTACCCCACTTTCCGCCGAATTTATGCGTTGCGTGTTGAATAGCGTAACTCAGAAAAACAATTTAATGATAAAAATACTCTAAATTTTACAGGACATAAAATGCTTATGCCTTTTTTTTTAACTTGATTATACAGATGTAAAAACGCTTAAAAACAGTCTACTAAGCCAATATCGTTCTCTCGCGTCTAGTAAAAACATTTTGAAATAATCTTTTTGTGAAAGCTTTATGAAAAATATTGACAGAAACCTAAAAGAAACAGGAAGTACCATAAAAATTATAATTGAAAAGTTTTCTGTTACAGATGGGCTATACCACAAAAGTTGAATAGTTTTACTTTTGTGGGTAAGGATATATGTGCGGTAGCTTACGATATTTACATAATATTTTTAAATTTAAAAAACAATACTGAATTGGTGTACGTTGCTAATGACGAAGGCAAAGGAGACGGTGTCGATGTTATTGCAGGTAAATTGTGTTCTTGAAATTAAATCAGTCTTTGATTTAAAAATTTAAGGCCTGTCGTGGCGCAGCGGCACGAGCGTGTGACTGTAACCGACAAGTTCTGGGTTCGATCCCCAGTCGAGGAAATTAAATATTTAATATTTTCAATTTAAATGTTTAATGTTTCATTTCTTCGCTCTGGTAATAAGGCAAAGCGCGGCGGAAGGCCACTCAACACGCAATGCCTCAAATTCGGCGGAAAATGGGGAACGGAAGTGGAACGGAGTGTCTTAACACTAGGTTCCCGGGTTCCCTCTGCCTACCCTGCCTCGTGCGGGATACAGCGTGAAGCTAAGTGTAAGTCATCTTCACGCTCTGTATCCCCGCACATGGCAGGGTAAACAGAGGGAACTTGGGAACCTAGTGGTTAGACACTCCGTTCCACTTGCGTTCCCCACGTTCCGCCGAATTTGAAGCATGGCGAGGTGAGTGGCGGAACTCAACGCCGCGCTTTGCCTTGTACCAGAGCGAAGAAATGAAAACATTACATATTAAATATTTCATTTCCTCGAGTAGGGATCGAACCCACAACCTGTCGGTTACAATCACACGCTTGTGCCGCCACGATAGGCCTCAATGATATACTTTAATTTTTTCTTTTTTTTTTACAATTTCAGGTCACCGCTCCCATGTGTTTGCGTTTGCAGAAAAAACGAAGAACCCTCGGATATTAATTATGAACTATCCTATATTTACTATTTTAGCTACATTGTCAGGTGATTAAGCTCTTGAAATTATAGCATCTACTAGCTATTAGTGATGTTATGCGAAGGAAGCATTGTAAATATTTAATATTTTATTTTTTTTCGTTTTGGTTATCAGGGCGGCGTTGTGTTCCGCCACTCTAAGTTAATTAATGAGAACGGAGTGTTGTAACGCTAACTTACCAAGTTTTGTCTGCCTAACCTGCCATGAACGGGCTACATCGTTATTAGAAGTGACAAAAAAATTGTAAAATTAACTTTATTTGCTTAAAAACAGATTCTGATGTAAATCGTTACAAGGGCCTGTGTATCATGGAATCTGATCTAATAGCGGGATTTAGTGGATTTCCGAATTATTGCATATCTATATGGAGCTGGCGCACACATCAGCGGCTCATATCAATTCCTACTGGTGTAATTCGTCGGGCACAGATTTATAAGTAAGATCTAAAATATTAATAAGAATATTTTCAGGTATTTAATTTTATGCTGTTGAAAGTAACTTATTAGGTAGAGTCATCTACACTATTAATATTAAAGTAAAAATCATCAATCAATCATTAAACCTTCAATTATCTTCTTTCCGAATTTTTACATTCGTCTCATTATACTGAAGGTCATCAACAATATAATCATCTCTAAAGGTTTCACTTTACCATGTGTGCCAAAAATTCTTATGCATAGCCACCGGTGCGCCGTGGTACATGCGTCACATAGGTACCAAAATATACTTCGTAAAAGAGCACTGTCGAAAACTTTCCAGCAGTTACTTCGACAGAGCCGCGACCCATCAGAACCAGCTGGTAGTAAATACGTGCTCATACGTCAAACGCTCGGGGGTGGGTCCGATATATAAGCCGATGGTGCTGACCCCATCACTAAAACGAACAAAGTGAGATATGTAGGTAGGGCTACACACCATCGCACACACAAACTGTAGGTTGTAGCGACATACATCGTCCCCGCCGGTGGAGACGAGGTCCGAGTTTTTCTGTTGCACAATCGCGCATAGGCGCGAGAGAAGCCCGCAGTTAAAAATTTCAAAAGGGCATTAAGAGTCCTACCTAGGCCTAAGTTCCGCTTAGTTACAATCGGTAAACTCTCACGCTATATTTGTACTGTTAAAATTTACTTTAAAAAAAATGATTAAAATAAAGAAAAAAAAAAACGTTACGTTTCTCAACGTCTTCGGGCGCTAGTTTATTAGAAACAATATTAATTAATAGTGAAAACTTCACTTATTTCATACAGGGCTAGCCGCACTCATATGATGATATGTCAATGCTGGGGCGAAGGACTTACTGTGTGGGAAGTGGCACAGTGCTACAAGCGCTGCTTCATCATGAAGCGTACCAAGGAAGAAGCGAAGGGTTGGGAGGTGTCGGACCCCAAGCTAGTTGCGACCTGCTGGAGCAACGAAGGACAATTGTATGCTGTTGATGACAAGGCTAACTTATATAGCGTATGTGCATTAATATATTATTTATATTTATTTTTAAAAAATCTATATTAATTTTTTAACAATCAACATTATATAAGGTGGGTAAGGAAATATAGGTTGCACTTACACAATATTATTCACTGCATTCTTTATTTTGAGAGCCCTCTCTTGTACAGTGAGAATCGTTCCTACAAGCACACTACTACTACAAGCATAGTATAATTGATTAAGAAACGAATGAAATTTGAGGTCTGTCGTAGCGCAGGGGCACAAATGTGTGACTGTAAATGCGCCACGTTGTGGGTTCTATCCCGAGTCAAAGAAATGAAATATTTAGCCACGTGATACCGTAGCGTTTGGCGCTCCGTTCTCTACCGCGCTAGGGATATAGCGTGATGATAAGTTAAGTTAATTTAAATATTTAATGTTTGCTTTTCTTCGCGCTGGCAAGAAGGCAAAGCGCGGCGATCAGTTCGGCCAATCAACACACAATGCCTTAAATTACGCGAAAAGTGGGGGACGGAACGTGTTGTCTTAACACTAGGTTCTCAAGTTCCCTCTGCCTACCCAGCCATGTACGGGATACGCCATTAACGTGATAAAAAAGTACATGTCTATTTCAGCTTCTCTCGGATGGTATCGGAATGATAACTAATCTAGATTGGTCTGAAAATCTCAAAGGTACGCAGACACCACATATGTGCTCTTTCGCCAATGGTGTACTTATCTATGGTCCAGACAAATGCTTAAGGGTATGTTTTTCAAAATATAAGTAGAATAAAAATATTCTATAACAATGAAGCCTATCGTGATCTACATGATAGGTTGTAGGATTCGATCCTCTCTCAAGGAAATGAAATGTTTAATATTTCCATTTTCCTCGCTCTGGTAACAAAACAAAGCGAGACCATAAATTCCGCCACTCAACACGCAATCCCACAAAATTGACGGAAAGTGGAGAATGGAACGGAATGTCTTATATTATTATTCCCTCTGTCTATTCGCCATGTGCGAAATACCGTGTGAAGGTAAAAAAAACTATTTTTAATTATTAGATCTTTAGTTTTTATAAAAAACGTATTTTACTTGTCAGTATATATCATTAATTAAATGAAATTGAATTATTTTTAACAATTATTATAATATTGAAATGTTTCCTGTTCATTATTGTTTAGTCACTCAAAAAAGGAGAACATAAGTGGCAGGTAGCATGGAAGTACACGCCCGAAGATGTGGTCGAACGTCTTATTTCCAATTCCACATCGGATATGGCGGCCATGTGGACGAGCAAAGGTTTTGTTTATAAAATTACTGGCGAGTCTGAAGATAAGATTGAAGTCAAATTATTTACTTTTAAGCAAAGGTTCAATATATACATACTTTTATCAGTCACTTACTCATTTGCCTTTACGCTGTATCCCGAACGCGGCAGGTTAGGCAAAGGGAACCTGGGAACCTAGTGTTAAGACACTTCGTTCCACTTCCGTTCCTCGCTTTCCGCCGAATTTGAGGCTTTGCTTATTGAATTGCGGAACTCAATGCCGCGCTTTGTCATGTTACCAGTGCGAAAAAATTAAAACATTACACGATATTTAGTTTAATAATATATTTCATTTCCTCGAGTGGGGTTCGAACCTACAACCTGTCGTTTACAGTCACACGTTTCTGCCGCTCCGCTACAACATGTCTCCTTATCCTATAGTATATATATATTTTTAAAATAAATAAATATATACTTACTATTTCGGCTCAATGAAGTGTCCAAATGAATGGGATGGCTATGAACATTTTTAAACATCTTCTCGGTACACCGGGATACCGGAAGATAAAATAAGACTTAGGTACATATAGTTTTACAGCCCGCAATGTCTGTTAACATTGCGGGCTGTAAAACGATATGTTATTTAGCCTATTAATACAGGAGATATGCGAATATTTTTTTTTTGTAGAAAATGTATATTTTCTCAGGAATATCAAGAGGATTCAATTAATTGCCCCGGATTATCAATATATTGCTACGATAAACAACGTAGGCGTTTTATGTATTTACGAAGTGATATCTGCAAAGCTGGTGAGTGCAAGAGAATGTTATATTATACTCTACTGTATACTGAATACTGGGTGAAACCCTAAATAATATTTGGCTAATTAGTACTCATAACCTCATTGCTTGTAGCGAGGCAAAGCCCCACTACAAACGAAGTACGCAAGCCGATGTCCGCGTTTCACAGGAGAATCCGCAGTGCCGGATTAAGCCAGTGCGGGGCCTGTAGGGCCTATTTTAAGGGGCCCTTAGTTTGCTATAGGTTAAGGGTATTAAATAAAACAAAACTGTTACAAATAAACTTTTCTAGATTTAATATGGGCAAATTTAGAGATAACACTTTCAATATTTACTTCTTTAAGCAAATCATACTCTATATTCATCAAAGTAAGATGATTAAGACGGTCTTGACCCATCGTGTTTCTTAATTCGTTTTTAATACGTTTTAATGTTGAAAAAGAACGTTCGCCACTGCAGTTAGTGATCATGAGAGACAAGTAAATGCGCAAGGCAATTTCTACGTTTGGGAAACACGATTCTAAAGAATTATTTAATAACAGTTTATAAAATTGCAGTTCCAGAGGCTCTAGTTTCTTGCTGTCAATAACAGTAGCCACATCTGTTTTCAACAGTTCCGCGAACTGCACTAATTCGTCACCTAGGCTGTTCTCCAAATCATCTTCGTAAGCACTGACCATATTTGAGGCGTTTTCCAAAATATCTTCTGTTTTAAGGGATTTTAGTTGTCGAAATATTCCAAAAACACCAGTAATTTTATGATATGCTTCCATACGTTTAGTTAAAGCAGACAGAACGTTATCAATAATGACAATAAAAACCTGAATTTCAAAACGCCCAGGTGTTTGATTTTCAGCAAAGTCGTCGAGTGTAGGAGAGCCGATGAAATGGTCGTACTTTGTATTCCGCTTGCTTCGTCTTGAAGTCTGTTGCTGATATTCCTCACAGCCGGTCAAATCTTGGCTTTTACCTCAATATCTGAAAATGTGGATCGCATTGCTTGGATGTAGCCATGTAATGATTCATAAAGGGCGTATCCTGTGTTAAGGTCTTGTTCAGACGACTGCAGCGAAGCACTAGTCGCTTGCAAGCGTTCTAGGATTCTGTTCCACGTAATTGTCATTATTCCTGTTTCTAACTTATTCATCGTTGAAACTAGTCATAAAGCTTTATTACGGCACTCTGCTTTTTGATCCTCGTTATTGAAAATGTCTTCCAAAACTTGCTTAATAGTGATAAAATCATATAAAAGCGCCTTCGTAGCATCAGCTCGGGCTGACCACCTAGTGTCTGATAACCTTTTCAAAATCGGAATTTTTGTAGTAGAATCTTTGAATGTGTTCATAAGACGACCCCATCGATAGGTAGATGCGGAAAAAAATGTATAGAGGTTTTCAACGAAATCAAAGAAAAGTAATGCTTCTGTACAACAATCTGCAGCGCACTTAGCAACCAAATTTAATGAATGTGCAAAACAGGGAATGTATTCTGCGTACTTATTTATATCCTTCATCCGTGCTTGTAAGCCGCTATATTTCCCACTCATGTTGCTGGCATTATCGTAGCTTTGCCCACGACAATCTTTGATATCAATGCCATTCTCATTCAAGAAATCTAGTAAACTTTGAGCGAGTTGTTTAGCAGTATGGCCTTCCATGTCCAAGAACTTAACGAATCTTTCCACTGGTCCAGATGGTAAAACATATCGCACTATTAGAGTCAGTTGGTCTACATGCGATATATCTGGAGTAGAATCCAATGAAACTGAGTAGTATTTGTATCTCTTAATTTCGCAAATAATTTGATCCAGTATGCTTGATGCAATTAGATGAATGAATTCCTCACAAATGGTTTTTGATAAATATGACGTATGTCCCTTTCCTTTATTAGCATGACTTTGAATATGTTGAGCCATAAAAGCGTCAAATTGGGCTATTAATTCTAATAAGCCTAAATAATTCCCATTGTGGGGGGAACCAACGATTTCGTTACTACCCCGAAACACAAAACCTCGTTCTGCTAAAAACTTTATTACTGCAATGATTCGTTTTAAGAGTAGCCTCCAATAATTTTGTTCAGTCTCAATTTGGCTCACAAGTTGAGGATCAACACGCGTATTCTTGTTGTTGAGATTTAACAGCGAAATTATGGCTTTTCTATGCGGAGTCGTTTCTTCATGTCTTGTCAACAAATTGTGTGCATTCTTCCAGTCGTCTAATCCGTCTTTTGCAAACCGTGGTGAGGAAGTATCTGAATTCATAACTTTGCAAACATAACAGAAAAGTCGTCCTTTGGATTCCCAATAACACAACCAGTCTCTGATATGAGTTTTATTCGTTAGCTTATGTTTATAGGTGAAAAATGACTTTTGGCAAAATCGTGGCTTATTTTCTTTTTCGTAAATTTTCTTTGAGGACAAAAAATCACTATCCATATGTTGCAGTTCGCTGCTTCCTTTTGCAATCCAATAATCTCTATCAAAGTTGCTCGGCCATTCACCAATATCGTTGGAGTATATTTTATTTTCGTTTTATTTTTTACTTGAAACTGTGGATGATACAGCTAAATGAGGAGGAATTTCTGTCTCTTCAACTACAGCAACACTAGTAGAAAATATAGTTTCATTAGAAACAGTAGTACTATCATATGAACTAATGAGATACAACGTCTGTACTTTTTGCTTTATTTTCTGTAGATTCAGTAGCATCACTCTGAACATTGAAAAAGTCGAACAGCTTGCGTGTTTTTGATAGAACAGCTTTGTTCTTTTTTTCTTTTTCATCTTTTGCTTTACGCTTAGAACTTCCAGAAGCATAGTGTCGACCTGCATCTCTAGATCTGTTGCTCATATTACCTACGGTTAGACAAATATTTTTTTAATTAATTGGATCCTCAGGCGCCGCACCCTGATTAAATAAGCGGATTAAAAGAGATTATTTTTTTCTTGTTAATTAAGCAAAATCGGACATTAATAAAGAAGTATTTCATAGAAAAAAAGTACAAAAAATAATTTTCCTAAAGAAAATTAGTTCTTCTACCGATAAATAACTTCTTTTTCTTCTTCTCTTCTACCGATAAATAACTTCTTTTTCATCGGAAAAAATTTTATGTATGAGAAAATCTATTTTATGGGTCCGTCTTGCCACTGCTGGGTCATTTTATTACATGATTATTTAATTTTTTATTTTTTTCTTCTGAAGTTTAATAGATTTTGAGAAAAAAAGTACTTTTGCAAATTTTAGGCAAAAATTACATTTGTTTACTTAATAACTCGTAAACAATTGATTTTTCGTAAAATTTACAAGTGCACTTCTCTCTTTAAAATATGTCATATTACAAAATATCAAATTTCCTACCCTAAAAATATATTTTTTTCGCTATTGTTTATAACAACTATTGAATAAACAATGAAGTTATTAACCGACTTGCTTACAAATCTAATCAGCACCATTCTGCATGAAGATCTGTCAAAATTTCGAATCGATTGCATTATTTTTACGTGAGTTATCGTACGACAAAAATTCTATCACAGACAGAACTTCAGACAGACAGACAGACACACACATACACAGACACAAGTATGAAGTTGAGTTAATCGTTTCTATTTATATGCGTTTATAAAGTTTATTCCCACAAATGTTAAGTGTTACTAATATTAATTTGAAATGAATATGCAAAACATAGCAAGTAAAATATCTTACCTTAAGTAAAATTACTCTCGTTTATACTTTGCTTTATTCACTATATACAAAAACTCGTCTATTGTGTTTTAAAACAGATGTAGCAAAACAACTTTTCCAAAATCTAAAATGTTTTTATGTTGTATCAAACGTAAATGTTCAGCACTTTCTTATTGTTGGATAGTCGATAGAATCCTTTTTATTAGGTCGGGTTGTAACCTTTTTACGTTCAATAATAATATTAGGGAATTCCCCTATTAGTTTTGCAGTGTTGCCAACTAGCGTGTAGTGAAATGCAAGCAGTACAACAAATATCTTTTGGTGTGGCCAGCGCTCAATAAATAATTAATCTACATTTTATAATAAGCCACCAACCATTTATTTTAAATATTTTAAGCATATTTCAGGTGGGAGTGAAGCATATCCTAGTAAAATACGCTCCTATTTACATTATTGTTTTACGGTCAGAGTTGTGTTGGGCCGCGGGGCCCCTCAACCTGCGGGGCCCGTAGCATTTGCTACTCTTGCTACGTGGTTAATCCGGCACTGAGAATCCGCTTGTGTCAATCAATCTGATGATCAGACTAAGGCCAGAGTTCTTCCAGCTCGACCTCCCACAAAACCCGGTCACGCTGTAGATGCCGCCAGGGCTAACGGCATAGGTACTATACAGCCTAGATAAAAAAATCACTGCTTGCACTGCTGTATAGCGGTGTCAAACATGTGTATCATCAAATATGTTTCAAATTAAACAGTATATTTATTGTTCTTTTTTTGTTTTTTTTTCAGCTTAACTGTTTATTGTAGAGATGAGAACATACAATGAAAACAATTCGTTCGCATTATCTCCATTTTCCATTTTCCGCCGAATGTGAGACATTGCGAGCTAACTGAAAAAAAAATATTTCCACACTTTTTTTTTGCTACAAGAACTAATAAACGAAAATATTATATATCTCAATTTCCTGGAGTAAGGATTGAACCCATAACCTGTCGCGCATACAGTCGCACGCTAGTGCCCCTTTCTCCCATGAGGCCTCATAATTAAAACTTAACTAACTAATATTACAAATAAATTACTTATTTTTCAGGTGCTAGTAAAATATGTAGATGGTGATGACGTTTCGTTTGAAGCTAGTCCAGTGGAGCCATTACTTGTTATATTCGGAGAAGTTGGTCACAACTATGGAATAGCATTATACACTTTTAGTGTAGAAGATGGTTTAGAGAAGGTGGACAACATGTGCCTCACACACCAGATTGTGTCCCGCGTAGTGTTCTCTCCGAGAGGCAGAGAGTTGGTCGCGGCTGCTATGTCTGCTGGACATATTTTTATCTTAAAAGTATATATTCGTATTTATAATATAATTTATAAATTACTTGTATACACAAATTACATTACTTTTATCTGGTTATACAAATGTGTAGGCTAATTTCTTAGACTGTATTTTTATAAATAAATAATCATATATAATATCAAAATAAGATTAAGTGCAGTTATCAAATTTACACAACCTCCGACCTCACGGCCAAATTTCTAATAGCTCTGAACTGTTGTTCCGATTTTTAGTGCTCAGTTCAGAGTTAAGTACCACCGCGATGAACATGGCCTCAAATGTTACGGAAAGTCAGGAACGGAACGAAATGTCTTAACACTAGGTTCCCAAGTTCCCTCTGCCATGTACTGGATACAGCGTAAAGTTGAAAAAAAAAAAAAATTCATTACCTATGGTTATTATTGCTATAATACATTTTATTTTTAAAAATATAAATATACTTTTTAAGTATCTCATCCAATTTCTGTTTTTAGCTCACAACAGATTACAAATTGTCCTTAGTGAGATACACAGAGTTGGGACGTGGTCTAGCTGACTGCTTTCTGATGCAAGTAGGGGATTCTGTCAGAGTTTTCAGTCTTGTTTTATTTTCTGATAAGTATGCAATAGGTTGGTATGCAACACTTATTTTCTTTTTCAGCTTCACGCTCCCTTCCCTTCCCTTCCTTTCTTACCCGAACATAGCTGGGTTAGCAAAGGGTACTTGGGACCCTAGTGTTAAGATACCCCGTTCGTTCCCCTCATTCATTTTAGTAGTGGTATAATCAATTGATTCATTAAAGAAAAGTGTATATTAAAAAAATAATGTTACCCAATCTGGTAACGTATAATATGACGCAGGGGCTTATCTTATAACTCAACAAAAAAATGACGAAAAATGCAAAACGTAGTAAGATATAACTTTATTTCAAAATTATTGAAACTATAAGAAAAAGAACATTTTACGCAGTTGATTATAAATTGTCTTTTATTTCTTTTCCGAATATATTTATACTTTTTTTCTTAACTTCACTCTGTATCCGGCATATGGTGGGCTAAGTAGAGGGTTCCTATTATTAAGATACTCTGTTGGGAACCTATTATTAAGATACTCCGTTCCAGTCTCCACTTTCAGCCCAATTTAAGCTATCGCGCTTTGTCAAGGAAATTGTACCAGAGCAAAGAATTTAAAATTTTATTAATATTTCGTTTTCTCGAATGGGTATCGAACCTACAACTTATCATGTTTACAGTCGCACGCTTGTGCTCCCGTGCCACGGCCGTCCTGTAATTATTTACATTTTTTTTTTAATTTAATATAAATAACAAATATTGTCCAAAGGCGAACGTATAATTTGCATCAACGCGGAGACAGGGAAAGATAACAAATTCGCGGGCAAAATGGCCGGCCCGTACGCGAAGCTGGTACCGCTGAAGACTCGTGGCGAAGCACTCGCTGTGCCCCATCTTACCTCACAGATGCACGTGCTTAGACTTTCTGGAGAGGTACGTAACAGACGTCTTAGATATTATAATTGTCAAACAAATCAAATCACAATATATATATATATATATATATATATATATATATATATATATATATATATATATATATATATATATATATATATATATAAGATTTGTTATTAACAAGTACCTGCTACACTATAATAGTCTATAAAATTATTTTAACTTTAAATGGCGGCTTACGCTTTAATGGAACATACTTTAGAACCGATTTTTAATAACTAATTTAAGGTTATGCAGCGATGGGCGGAATTTTACAAGGAGATGTATGAATGTGATGACGCCTCTGCCTCAAGTAACAGCGAAACGCTGAGTCTTGATGTAGCGGACGGCGAAATCAGTATAAAAGAAGTTGAGAGTGCCATACAAAGTTTGAAATGTGGTAAGGCAGCGGGAGCAGATGGAGTTACTGCCGAGATGATCAAATATGGTGGGCCACGCGTCTTGGACCTGTTCTGGTTTCTGTGCAATTTTTGGCAGTAAACCAAAAAGTTTTCTGTGCTTTTGTGGACTTGGAAAAGGCGTTTGACAGGGTTGTAAGAAAGAGATTATGGGAGATACTGCCCCGGTACAATGTGAGCGGACCCTTGCTGCAGGCTGTAAAGTCTCTTTACAGAGATCACTCAGCCTGCGTGCAAGTAGGAGCTGGCATGTCGCCTTGGTTTAACATCCAATCGGGTGTTAAACAAGGTTGCGCCATGTCAGCTTGGTTGTTCAATTTGTATTTGGACAGCTGTCTTCATGGAGTGAGACAAAGTGACATGGGAGTGAAAGTAGGTACCTCGAATATAAATTGCCTGCTGTACGCAGATGATGCAGTGCTTATTGCATCATCAGAAAGCGAGTTGCAGGCATTGGTTACCACTCTGAAAGAAGGATGCGCGAATAATGGTCTAAGCCTGAATGCGAATAAGACGAAGGTTCTGGTATTTGAAAGAAATGAAGAAAGAACAGTTTGCAAGGTCAGTGTAAATGATAAGATATTAGAACAAGTGAATGAGGTAGTATATCTGGGAAGTATGTTTAGCAGAGACGGTAGATACGAAATGGATGTGGAAAGGCGTATTGCTGCCGGTAACAGAGTTAACGGTGCCTTAGCTGCATTGTTGAGACGGCGAAACGTCAGCATAGCTGCGCGTTTGGCCGTACACAATGCAGTGTTGGTATCGACACTGTTATACGGCAGCGAAACGTGGGTATTACAGAAGAAGAATGTAAGAAAGATGATTGCTGTAGAGATGCGATCTCTTCGTCGGATATGCGGAGTCAGTTTATCTGATCGCATATCCAATGAAGAAATACACAGAATGGCAGGTACTAGCGTGGATGTCACAGTGAGAATGAAGAAGAACCTGCTCAGGTGGTTTGGGCACGTCGAGCGAATGAGTGAAGAAAGAATTGTAAAAAAGATTTATGAAGGAAAAGTGAGTGGTAAGAGAGGGAGGGGGAGACCTCAGTTGACCTTCGAAAACACAGTATCGACGATACTGGAGGAAGGTCACGTAAAAAGCATGAGGACCCCCCGGAGGGCATGTATGAAGAGGTTGATGACAGTGGACGAGGCGAAAGAGGTATGCCGAGACCGTAGCGTTTGGCGCTCCGTTCTCTCTGCCTACCCCTCTAGGGATATAGCGTGAAGCTAAGTAAAGTAAAGTAATTTAAGGTTATCTGTTTGTTTACAGAAAGGCGTAACAGTATCAGTAAAAATGGGTCCGATCATAGAAACTGGTCATCATCTTAAGCATTTCGTAGCGTTCATCAACACCGGTGCTTTACTCACGTTCGGTGCTGACGGTACCGTCATACTGCGGGAGCCGACCGCTCCTGAGAAATATGGTAAAGAATTTTCCTTATAATACAAAAAAAATCAAAAAGACTTTTACACAACATTTTTTTCATAAATACAAAGATATTTTATAACATCCGGTCTGGTCAGGCCAATGTTAGTTTGATTTCAAAAGAAATATTACGACTTGTCGGGCTGTTTTAACGCAGTGTCACAGCGATACCTGTTAGTTTAATTTCCACTTCGGGGAAAGAATTATTGTCCTTATCCTCTCTGAATACAAAGCCCAGTGCCGTATTCAGCCACTCGGAACACAATCTCTGGTCATCAAATAGAGCAATCATCAAGATTTCTTGTTTACAAATTTCCAGAACTCCAACTTATTGTCACCCACCGATACGAGAGTGGCGTTAAACAAGCAGTCATCGATTCAGACAATCGCTACATTGTGTCTCTCGCCCATAACAAGAATGTTGCGGTACATTACTTACACAGACTGAAGGAACGACGTGACTTACAACACACCACGCCTGATTTGGACCTGTTCGAAAGAGCCACCAACACTATTAGTATTATTAGTGAAAATGATAGTGAGTTGGTACTTATATTTAATAAAAAATAATTTTAGTGCGCTTTGTATTATTATTTAATATTTATCTATAGATGTATTAACTTGAGCTTATGAAAATCTATTTTAAAATATATATATAATAGATATTTTTCGCAATTATTACGTATTGAGGCCTTCGTATTGAGGAAATCCTAATGCAAACGGAGTGTCTGAATTAATACTAGGTTCCCTCGCTCCTTGCTAGTGTGAAAAATCTGAAGCTAATACGAATATTTTAAATTATAAATTAACATATAAACGTACAATATAGGTAGTTTAATACATTACTCAATATCGTCTTTACATATACGTAAGTTGAAGCTGCGAAATATTGCAAGATTTTTAAGCAACTGGTCAGTAAAATACTACAATTTAATTTATTTTGATTAAACTTATTGAAACTTGATTTTTTTCTTGTTTCAACAGAAAACTATTTGGATCTGCTTGAAGACAAGAAAGTTAGAGAAGAAACGATGGATTATAAAAGACAACGAGAAGAAGTGGTGAAGTCTTTTCAAACGATACAGTCCCAAGTAGTGGGGCTTCTTGAGGAGAATCTCTCTGAACGTCCGCTACACCAGCTCTCGCTTTCCGAGTTCAATTTACACGTGGAACACAAGAAAGAGAGGATGAAACAGGTGAATAATTTTATATTACTTACATTTTTAAAACCTTCATGGATAATTTTATTGGAAATGCAATTAATTCAATTTGAATACAGGCGCTTTCATTTGCCTGCCCAAGGCACAAAGAACGCCTTAATAGTATGTAGTCTGTCTTCTCTGCTATATAGAGAAGCCTGTTAAATAGAGCGTGAAGATAATACAAGGATTTACAGGAATCTTTTGATTCTCTAGTCTTTTCTTTAACTATTTTCCATTATAATATGAAAAGAGAGTGGTAAATCTCATTATATTATAAATATTAAGTTGTGTGAGCGGCCTAGTTTAAAAATAATCACATTTTGTCAATCATATCTAATATACTTAATAGGCGGAGAAAGAGCGTGAAAAGATCCGCCTTGAAACCGAAGCCCGCATCCGAGCTCAGGACAAAGTGACTGCATGGATAAAGCAGCAATGCTGGGACACCATGCTCTCGCCCAGAGTGAAGTTGTTCGCTATATTTAGTCATTACCAGGTATTCTTACACTATTTATATTAATAGGCGAGTAAGTAGTTCCTAACATCATGTAGTGGCGCCTGACTTTCTAGTATCAAGATAAGGCACGGCGTTGAGCTCCGTCGTTATTGACTTGGAAATTTGGTGCATCAAAAAGGAAGTCTTAATATTAGGTTAAGGATGCAGCGTTAAGTTAAATACAGTTTTTAATATATTTCGTATGTATTTTTGTTTAAATATTCATGATGATGATGACAATGTGTAATTTCTGGACTCATTAAAATATTCACTTAAAATTATTTTCACTTCTCTTTGAAAAGACTAATAGAAAGAGTGGATTCCGCTATCCAGATGCGGACACATGGTGTTTTCAATAAGTTTTTTCAATAAATAAAGAAAAGTAAATCTATTTATATTTAAATATTTAGGTGGAAAACTATGCAGTGTTACCAACTCAACGTGAAAATTGGCCTGAGCTACAACAAATAGAAGCGCTACGTGGCGTCGAGATGGAGAACGATACTAACCTGTTCAGGCCATGGGAGGAGCTTCCTGAGAAAACTAGTTTAGAAGAAATTCCTTTACCGTAATTTTGTGATGTTCGATAATAATTATATATAAATTTGATTTTACTGTCGTGGCGCAGGGGCACAAACGGCTGTATGTGCGACAGTTTGTGGGTTTGATCCCCACATGAGAAAATCGAATATTTAATATATTGATTTTCTTCGCTCTTGTAACAAGGCAAAGCGCGGTGTTGAGCTCCGCCACTTTACACGCAATGCCTCAAATTCAGTAGAAAGTGAGGAAAGGACTGTCTTTACACCAGGTTACCAAGTCCTCTTTGATAACCTTTTTATTGTATAGGTCATAGTACTCATTTTACATGGTAAGTACAAAACTAGTGTTAAAGGACTTTATAGTTAGTCCCAGGCTTTTGGATTTAATTCTCGGTTGGAAATAAATTCTTTAAATTTTCTTTGGACAGGGCACGGTGTTGAGTTTCGCCTCTCAATCACAATGTCTATAAAATTCGACGGAAAATGAAAAACAAGCTGGATTAGCAATAAGTTTAATCTGCCAATCCTACTGTACGCAGGATACACTGTGGAAATAAAAACAATGTATACTATGATTTATTTTAACACAACGTCTACGCATGTAACGATCTAACATTAAACATTATTCCTTCCATCAATAGTTCAGCAATTTCAAGCAAAGTGGCTCCGCAATCAGTAATTTCAATGAAAGAGGGACGTAAAAGTATGGAAAGCCCAATGATGGAAGAGCTAGCACCTGACGAGTCTGTAGTGGGCGAGCCCTACGTGCTGTCCGGGTCCAACGCGCACCGTTACATAGACATACCACCGTTTATGATACCTCAGACAATGGCTTTCAGCTTCCTCCAGATGAATTGGTTGCAGCATATTGTTAAAGTACCTATTAATTTTTTGGGACTGTCGTGGCGTAGGGACACAATTGTGCTTGGCTGTAAACGTGACCAGTTGTGTGTTCAATTCTTATTTGAGGAAAGATACACTAATTCATATTCATCGCTCTGGTAACGAGGCCATGCTCGGCGTTGAATTCCGCTACTCAATAAGCAATGCCAGTATTGGGTGGCTTTCGTATACCTAGCTGATATGTGCGGAATATAGCGTGTAGATTGAAAAGCTTATAATTTTTTTTCTTTACCAGCTTCACGCTGTATCCCGCACTAGGCAGGGTAGGAAGGGGGAACGGAAGTGAAACCTAGTGTTATGACACTCCGTTCCACTTCCGTTCCCCACTTTCCGCCGAATTTGAGGCATTGCGTGTTGAGTGGCGGAACTCAACGCCGATTTATTTTAATAGAAAATTAATCCTGTGGCTAAGCCCTAACGGTTAATTAGTATTTCTAATTAATCATAGTTAATAGTGACACGTGACATAACTTTATAAGTCATCCAAAGTTGTTATGAGCGGAGATACAGCTGCACTCCGCCGATTAACGTAATTAGATTAGTAGTAGACTAAGTATCTAATATAAAATGTTTTTTATTTTGAACCAACTAAACTAATGTTTGAGTAGTGTGTTCAAGGGCACAGATTTAATTTAGGATGCCTCATTGGTTGTTCTAACATAATTAGGATAAATTTATATTTTTGTTTAGATATTGTAAAGAATAAATACAAAAAATGTACACGAAAGTTTACCAAATTGTATATAACTAAGCTTAATGTTAAATTTCAATCATAAATTAATAAAATCATAACATTTTTCTCTTATTTTAGTTGAATGTTCAAAATATGCGATTATGGTTCAATAAAGAATTCAATGACTTAATGACTCAGAAGAAACGCGAGGTTAATCTTGTGGAGGAGAGGAACGCTCGCCTTCGTTTTATAATAGACGGTGAGTGCTTATAAATTATCTAAAATATAATTGTTTATTTAAATAATTTAATATATAATAAACATTTATAACATTATAAAGCATTGTGAGCCAAAAACAGAGGAGAGAAGAAAAGTTCAAAATCAAATCAAAATCATATAATATTAAATATTATTATATGTTTCTAGAATTGAATAAGCTCTCGGATTTACGTGGTAGCTTTCACCACTTGGCTATTGAGATTCGAAGTCCTGACTGGCGACAAGAAGAACAACCCCTAAAGCTGATAAAAGTTGAACCTGAAGAGGTTAATTCATTTATTATATTTAGAATTATAAATAAAAAAAAAACATTATAATTAGTTGCTAGTAATATACAAATACTTCGTTGTTCAAATTGATTTGACGAACAGATCAATTTTTCCTGGTGGTTAACTGTTTTTTTTTTTAAATAGAATCAAATAGAAAAGTTTATTATTAAATTTAAAAAAAACTATTAAATAAAAAAAAAACTATATATTTACTACTGTCGTTACGTACGAAAAAAGTTATCTTGGTTATTACCCTGTGGGTGGTCAACGCTTATCTTTCCTGAACATACTTAAGACGAGTGCCCCGGGTGGCATTCCTATTTCCGCACCTGTAGTCCTTAGGTAACACCGATGATAACATTTTTATCAGCGCACACAGTCGAAGCAGTCTCACACTGACGGGAAAAGTGCTATTATCCATCGGACGCCAAAAAAGACAATAGTCCATATAGTTCTGTCCAGAATAATTGCTCTCGCCACTGTGTTTCGCATTGGGCAATGCCATGAACCCCATCCTGGAATATGACAGTAGCACTAACATCAGTGGCCTACACGTCTCACGTCTCTTATTTTTTAAGGTACTTTTCGACTATCGGGCTCGGTGTGGACTTGTCCGTGTCTGTGACTTGTATAGATCCCACAATGGCATAGCACATGCAATTGAATTGGCTCAACGATATGCTCTGTGTTTTTAGGTCGATATGACATCCTAGGTGTCCACCTTCAAAAACGTGTCTATCTCCATTTTAAATACCGGCATCGCACCTGTAGCTCTTTTGGTGCTACAGGAGCCCGTTGGGGGGCGGTAATCTCTTACGTCTCTTATGTTACGGAGACGTCTCTGTCCGCTCGTTTTGCCTTGTGTTTTCCATAAGAAAAGTCTTCTCTGCTCTCTAAAGTAATAGAGAACATAATCAACAATCAACTCGTCGTTTATGTGGAAGATCATCGATTGATCACCGTTGATTTCAGACATCGTGGCTCAACTAGTGAGCTTTTTAGTTTACCTAATCCAGCTGCGGCTATTGAAAGGGCGTGGCATATAGTATGGTCGTGGAAGACAATGACTACTTACTAAAATAAAATCTATAGATATTGGAATACGCTTATTCTTTATTATTATTATTTTTACTTAACGGTACTGTACTTTCCTCCCGCTGTTTGATAATCATCCACTTCCATTGGTTGGCTGGAAGAGATTTCTTTAAGAAATAAGTCGCCTTTGCTAACTAGTTTTTAAGTTTGTATATCTTATGTTTTTTAAGTGCAATGAAGAATAAAAAATTAAGAATATATATAATACGCTCTAGACTTTTAGAAATGTTATGCTGTTGTACCTCTCTCTCGGTATTCAATAAGCTTCGAAACTTACTTATTTACTTTAAAAATATCATATTTGTGGATATCAGATGCTTATTGAACCACTTTTCATACATATACACAATGTATTGAAAGCTGATCTAAAATTGAGTTAGGTTTGTTTATATCTTTAAATAACATCATAATGGTGACGTAAAAATGATCATTTTCAAAGGGTACTCTTCAGCCTATATATAAGTGTTTCTTATGCTACGCCACAAATATATCATGAGTTTTCAGTGGCTTTGCTCAATTTACAAGTTTATTACATTAAAATATTAAAATCAGTTTCATTTAAGGATCATTTGGAACGTATTAGAAAAAAATTAAACATGGATTGGTACACTCAACTTTTTTTTTCCATTACGTTACTAGCCACAATATCAAAATGAACAATTATTGAGCAACACCACTAACAACATTTCATCACTACCGTAAACACAATTATGTTCGTCAATTATAAAATTAGTTAACTAACAAAAAAGTTTGATCATCGGGAATAGCTTATGCTGTTAAACAAACTAGTTTAACTGCGCAGTTTCACCATCACGTCTTACCCCAAAATACATTGCATCTTACAGTGCAGTATAGAACCCTACATAAGTCCGAGTCAAGTGATCATCCCGCCGCCGGAACCTAAGCCAAAGGATGACTTCAAAGAACGCGCCCTCATGTACATGATGGACGGCGTGTTAGAGAAACTGTGGCATGAGGAGATCAAGAAACCTATACCAAAGCCGCTTTGTATGGTAAATTGTATATATACGACTGCTAATACTACTGCGATGAGATATTATATACGATGTCTACTGTAAACGTGATAGGTTTCGGATTCGATCCCCACTTCAGGAAATGAAATATTAATTACGATCAACGATTCGAACGATTTATTCGTTTTTAATTATATTTAAATACAGATAAATACGGATAAAACGATGTTTCTTAAAAATTAAACCCAGCTAGATCGATTTATCATACTTTGAGCCGTTTCAGAGATTTCAATTCAAAAGTGTACCTACAATAATATACTATTTCACTTAAGTGTTGGTTGAATAAGTAACAGTAACAACTTCCTATATTTATATGACTGAATATTTTTTTGGCTTTAAAGCTGTGTCAATATTTTAGAGGAGCTGATAAATATCTTAAAACATTTAATATTATATAATAGTTTCGAAAAGATGGATTACAGGGCATTATTTATTTTAAATATACTTAGTATAAAGGTACAAGACATCTAGAAATAATCATGTATAGAAAACACATGAAAAAAAAATAGTAATAATCCATGCTGTTTTATAAACATTTCACATTTTAAATTCCCAGTTGGAAAAAGAACCGGAAAATTTCAACGAGGATGACTTACGATTGGTGTTCGACTATGAAGCTAAAGTTGCGTTCAGGAATGACGAACGCGATAAGTACAGGAAAATGCTACACGCAGAATACGCCAAGTTGTCCCAAATACTTAATGAGGGAATTGTGAAATTTAATAATAAGGTAATATTGTATGACTTTCTTAATTTTTTACTGTTTTCATAAATACTATTTCTAATTTTATAAAATATTTATTGTGACCTTACGATGCGCAGGTGAAGGACGACTCATAACTGGTTGTTGGTTCAATCTTCACTCTCTCTATCTCAAATTATATATATAATACTTATATTTTTCTCGCTCTGGTAATAAGGCAACGAGCGGTGTTGAGTTCCACCAGTCAACTAAAATTCAACGGGAAGTGAGGAACGAAGTATCTTAATAGGAAAGAAAATAAAGGGTATAAATACTAGTAGCGTGCTTACCTTGCTATGTGAATATAGCTTGAAGCTCAGAAACTGAGACAACAAGTAGTAACACAATTAAGTATTAATTAGAGATGATATTTTAAGTGAAGTGGAACGGAGTGTCTTAGCACTAGGTTCCCAAGTTCCCTCTGCCTACCCTGCCATGTGCGGGATACAGCGTGAAGCTAAGTAAGTATTTTAAGTATACAATGTTAAGTATAAAGTAGCCCATGCTTTTCTTGTGTCTGCTATTTATTGAAAACATATCGTTGCAACGTAAAAGAGAAAAACAAACAAACATATAACTCACTCGCATTTATAATATTAGAACTTTATTTCACTGTATAATCTATAGTAAATATCTTAAAAAGCATATTTCGATAACGACATACTTTTATTTTAATAATTTGAATCAATATTTGCAGGTTAGAGAAATGTGGTTAACAAAACTTAAAGTTGACTCTGTCATCGGACAAGAAAATTTAAATTTGATGCGCCTGCGCACATATAACTTGGAACGCGTCGAAATGGCTGAGAAGATAGAAGAGATGAGGTAGTCACAAATATTATTATTAGTAGTTGCTCTTGAGAGTTCCTTATTAATATATTCGTAGACAATTATATCAAACGAAATTTCTACAATATTTAATCAAAAAGTTAATGTAAATAGCTAGTAGTAATAAGACTAATAATCCCAGTCCCCAAAAGAGGGTTGTTCTATGAGTGGTTCTTCATGAGTTTGTTTGTAACACCTTCGCTAAAAACGATTTGAGTGCTGTTTTTTATCGAATACCTTATTCATTATAGTAGTTCTTACCATTATGTAAATAAAAATCTGCTCACTTTGCCAAGGCATCTTATTGCATATGGCGGAACTCAACGCCGCGCGTTTAGTTGTTTAAAGGCACAGTTTTTTTTTATTTTAATGCTTATTACTTTATCGTGCTTTAATTTAAATCACAGGGATGACATAAAGAAATTTGAAGGCGAATCGGACATTCTGCAAAAAGACCTCATTCTGATACAAGAGCAAAGTGAAGAATGTCAATCGGCGTACGACAATCTGGCGACCAAAGACAAGTACTTGGATCGCACCTTTAAAAATCATTTCGCTGATCTCTCGCCTATTATTGTAGATCAATGTTATAAATTTTTCAAGTAAGTACGGGCTCTTTTAATGTTGAGACGAAAATGATTAGGCTCTAGATGTTATTTAAATTTCAATTGTCAATTTTTACGATAAAAATAAAAACAAATTAACTTTTATTCAAGTGGGAATTGGTAGTTAAATCTGTATGTGAGTAAAAAATAACCATTGTAGAGCGTAAAATCACATTACGCTCTACAATGGTTATTTTTTGATGGGATTTCGGTTCGACCCCTACCTGAAAGACAAAACAAAAAGAAAAGAAAGGCAATGCGCAATTGTATACGGAATATGTTATATCCTGAGATGTGTTTTCTTATCACGTAACATAGCGTCCCGCATATATGGTATGGACATACCATATGCGGGACGTGACCCAAGCAAAAAAAAAACAAAACACACAAAACACGCAAGGACACAAAATGTATATTATTAATGTACCTGGAAATTTATAATTTTTATTGTATAGGAAAAGGCCAAAATGGTACCAAAGAGCAACAATGATACCTGTAGTCCTCTACGACCTGGCGAATGCAGTACTCACCGGAGTCCGTCCCGTGCTTCTTCATATAGACTGCATTGAATATTTTAAAGGGTAAAGAGATTTTTGTCAAATGTTTATATATGTTTCTTTTATATTGAAATTAAAAATATTTGAATTATTATATTCAGTTCTTTCTTAACCATATGGGCACGTGCAGAAGTCGTCACATAACCAGATGTGTGGTTCTATTTGTGGATTGTCATTAAATGTTAAGTCTGATACAATGTGCCTGCCACAGGCCTGTCATAGAGCAGAGGCAATATTAATAAACAATTAACAAAATATATGGGCGTGGAAGCAAAAAAAAGCTAAGCTAAGAATACAATTCAATAAATATGTTTTTCTCTCTTAGTGTTGAAGCGTTGGATCAAATAAGCAACATGCCACCTGTAATGGATGAAGGGCTGTGGATCACCATGTGTAAACTGCGTCGCGCTAAAATTGAAAATGAGATCAGAGTGGGTATTAAAAATATATTTTTTCTTCGTTTACTTTATATTTTATGGATTTTTCACGTCACGCTATATCCTGTACATGACAGGGTAGGCAGAGGGAATTTGGATGGATGGACAAACATTTATAAGTAACACAGTTTAACATAGGCCTGTCGTGGCGCAGCGGCACAAGAGTGTGACTGTAACCGACAGGTTCTGGGTTCGATCCCCAGTCGAGGAAATGAAATATTTAATATTTTCAATTTAAATATTTAATGTTTCAATTCTTCGCTCTGGTAATAAGGCAAAGCGCGGCGTTGAGTTCCGCCACTCAACACGCAATGCCTCAAATTCGGCGAAAAGTGGGGAACGGAAGTGGAACGGAGTGTCTTTACACTAGGTTCCCGGGTTCCCTCTGCCTACCCTGCCTCGTGCGGGATACAGCGTGAAGCTGAGTAGAGTACAGTTTAACAGGATTGTAAGAAAGATATAGCGTGAAGCTAAGTTAAGTAAGTAACACTTAGGTATAATATTAATACCGTAGCGCTATCATACTTTTAAACAATCCAATATCTCAATGAAATTATTTCGCCCGCATAACGTCTATTATCTTCTTTATATGTAAACGTCACATAGATTAGGCGTTTATAAGTAACAAATTAAAACTCCATCTCCTCAGATGCGAGCCCTAGCTCAAGAGATGTCGTACGTAGAGCTGACGGCGTCGGTGTGGCGCGCCGCCGCCGCCGCGCGCCGCCAGCGCCTCGCGCGCACCGCCGACATGCTCGCGCAGCACCGCCGCGACGTCGAGCTGAGGGCCAGGAACAATTCTATACAGGTACTCTTTCTCCAAATCTCTTACAGTATATTATGTATTGGAAATTGATACCTATCCAGGTAGACTGATATTAAATTTAAATAACTTTTAAAGAATAGTACCTACAGTTCAATGTACGTAACGTTTTAGTATGTGCATTCAATCTCATTGTATTTTGTTCAATAAACCGATAAATAAGTTAATAGTGTAACGAATAATTAGACACACTCTTTGTATTTTTTATTTTATATGTATTGCAGCGGAACAAATATATTTTAGCAGCGTAGATTAAAGAAAAAAATTGTGCACTTTACATACATAGGATTTAGTTATTTTCGAACAAGTTTTACAAAATATTAATTGTGTAATGAATGAAACTTTTATAATGAATTTGGATATATGTATGCCTGATACTTTTACAAAATTCATGATCTAATACATAAATAAAGAAATAAAATTTCAGTTAGTGCTACCAGCGGGTCAAGTAGAAATTGTAACGACGGGCCACATGGAGGACTACGAGGACGCCACCCTCATCCCGCGAGAGGAGATAGACAAAGTCAACGAAGTCATACTGGTACAAAATTTTAAATTCATTTAGCACCAAGGATGTTATTAATGGCGCCTCTCAATACGTGATGAACATAAAACGAAAAAAAAATGCAAATTCTCTTGACAACACCTTACGCGAAATCCCTTGAATCTCTTTTGTAAAATACAAAGATTTACGACAATAATTTTAAATAGAATACCGGCTTTTTAATTGAGTTATTCAGTATATCTTTAATCAGTATTCTAAGCTATTAGGTTGATTATTTTTTTTATATTATCTATTACTTTACATTTTACACAGCCCTGGATTTTATTGATTTAAAAAAATATTAATATATCTAATGTCTTTGATTTTCGCGATTGTTTACGGACTTTTAAACATTCAATATACGCGATTAATCCGTTTAAAAGTGTTTCAAAAAATATTAATATATCTTTTTATTTTCAGAAAGTTGGAGATTGGAAATTAAAAATGATGAAAAAGCAAATAGAATTCCGCAAAGGTATTCTGTCTAAAGAATGGGAACACGCGCAAATGAAGATGAAGCTGCGACACATGGAACAAGAACTTTATTCTTATCAAAGACTTAAGGTCATTTTAAATAAAAAATAAATTAAGGAAATGAAATATTAAATATTTTCATTTATTCGCTCTGGTAACGAGACCAAGCGCGGCGTTAAGTTCCACCGTTCAAGCAATCCTCCAGAAGTGTGTCAATGACAACGAAGTGTTTTAACACAAGGTTCTCTGCCTATTCTGTTATGGGAATACAGCAGGAATTTAAATAATACAAGTATGTATATAAAGGAGACTTTGATGGTTAGATTAGACTCAATTTCCACTAAGACACAGTTATGCTTATTATTAAAGTATTCTTATTTCCTTATAAAGTAAGATAACATGCAACATTGATTTCCGTATAAATTATGTAAAGTTTTTTAACTGGGCATTAGCGTCCAAAACAAATATATTGTTTTAGGAAAACTTGTTCCAAATAAATCTGCGTCGTTACTTGGATCTTTTGGCTTGGATATGTAATTTTTTTCAGGTACCCAAAGAACTACAAAGTTACTTAAAGAATAAAGAGATCGGTTACACCGACGAGCAGGACTACGTCAAAATGGAGAAGGAAATGGAAGCTTCCAAGACGTCAGTCAACAAGATACTCACCGAGCAAATACGTAAAGTTGAGGAATTAGAGGTAACGGTCGTATTCATATAAAAAATGCTTTTAAACTAATTGAAAATCAAAGTATGGCGTTTTGTTTCGCTACTCAGCTCGGAAGGGGAGAACGGAGCGTTTCATTTAAGCTCTCCTTCTTCTGGATAAAACGTGAAATAAAAATAAAATAAAGCAATTTAAAAAACATTGAATATTTGTTCTTTTAGTGTAAACATCTTAATTATGAGCGTTGTTAAAAAATTAAATCGAAATATTCAGATAAAGGAATACGTTTTCTATAAGTATTATAAATAGAACAAACACAATAACATTGTGTGTGAAGAAATATCTTCTTATTTTAGGTAAAAATAATTGAATTGGATAGCCGAGCGCAGAATCTGGAAAAAGTGATAGTTGCACTAAATGTAAAAGTGTCTGAGAAGAAACTACACGAAGATCCACTCGAGCCTATTCGAATTAGGAGGATATTCAAGAAACGGTATTTCTTATATATTAACTTAACCAGCTGACAAGTGTTTCTTTTAATTTTGAAATGCTAATTCACATATCGTTTCAATCTACGTTTAAAGTGGGATGGACTCATTTCTTCGAGTGTGGATTGAACCAACCACCAGCCGCATTAAAAGTTACATACTTGTGACCCAACGCTACGATAGGCTTTAAAAACCTTGTTGTAAGCCCATCCATATTCAAAAAAATGTTTTCCAAACGAAATTTTGTTAAATCTGTAATTGAGAAGTCAAAAACAGCAAATAATGGTTTAACATAAAAGTTAAAGATATTCAATAGGAGATTATTTAAAAAAAAATATATATATATATATATATATATATATATATATATATATATATATATATATATATATATATATATATATACATATATATATATATATATATATATATATATATATATATATATATATATATATATATATATATATATATATATATATAAAAAAATATATATATAAAATACAAAATATTTATAGTGAACCTGTCCATCACAGTTTTTTCCCTGCTTTAATAACATTATTGTTTAGACCAATATATGTAAGTTTGAAATTCAGAAGAGGACAGACATTTTTTTCTGAATTCTATTCTTGGCTCAATGCCACAAGCGTGCGATAGTAAACGTGACAAATTTTGGTTTCAATTTTCTTTTTTTTTTTTTAGCTTCACGCTGTATCCCGCACTAGGCAGGGTAGGCAGAGGGAACGGAAGTAAAACCTAGTGTTATGACACTCCGTTCCACTTTCGTTCCCCACTTTCCGCCGAATTTGAGGCATTGCGTGTTGAGTGGCGGAACTCAACGCCGCGCTTTGCCTTATTACCAGAGCGAAGAAATGAAACATTAAATATTTAAATTGAAAATATTAAATATTTCATTTCCTCGACTGGGGATCGAACCCAGAACCTATCGGTTACAGTCACACTCTTGTGCCGCTGCGCCACGACAGGCCTCGTTTCAATTTTCACTTAAGATTTTATATTTCTTTTATTTATTTTCCTCCTTGGCAACGAGGCAAAGCGCGGCGTTGAGTACTGCCTAGAATCCGGTAGAAAGTATGAAACAAAGGCAACTTAACACTAGATTTTGAATGTTCCCTTTGCCTAACCTGAAAAGAATATTTGAATATTGATAGTGGTTCATTTACCTCTTCAGCATGGAGACGCTGGTGCAGCGCAGTCAGCTCATCCGCCAAGTGCAGAGCAACCACACGCGCATCGTGCTGCTGCAGACCGAGCTGGAGCTGCTGCGACTCAAGACGTACCCCACGCTGGCTAGCTTTAGGACTATTGATTAACTTGTATTATATACTTATGTTTTTATTATGATTCATATTTATATGACATATTTTCGTCTCGTCTTGTTCTTTTTTCTATATTTTTTTTCACATTTGCGATGTATCCCGCACATGAAAAACGACGCAGGTGGTATTTGAGGACTGAGTGTTAAGATACTCCGTTCCCATGAAGACACTTCCGTTTCCCATTTTCCACCAAAATTGAGGCATTGCGTGATGAGTAGCAGCAGTCAACGCCGCGTGTTCTTTCAGTAATAATGTTTCGGATTACAACCATTTTAGGTTCAAATAGACAGAATATAAGTAACTGTAAACAAGGTAGTTTCAAGTTGTATTTCCACTTGAAGAAATGATTAAACATTATTTAATTTTTAGTATTCTCTCTTGCCAAACGATAATTCTTACGAATTGTCTTTAGGTAGCAGAAATTTGTAAAAATCTCCCTACAGAGATGCTAACAACATAAATAACATTGTAACAAGCGTATAAGAATTTCGACGGAGCTCGGTGAGAACGAATGGCTTAGTTGGTCAGAGCGCTGGAACGGTATTCCAGAGGCGCGGGTTCAAATCCTGCTTCGTTCAAAATTTTTATACGCTTTTTAAATTTAAGTTTAGTATTTCTGTCCTAAGTGTGGGATAACACATCACAGCCTATAATATAAATATTCTCAAAATCTTATTTCAGTAATTTCTGATTTTACTATTACCTGACCACGAAAGGCATTTATTTCCCCATAAGTTAATTCTAACTTAAATTTAATTTTTATGGCTTTATTTTTTTTTTCTATATTTTATGTTTAATACATTGTTCTTTGCTAGAATAAACCTTGTGTCAACTACATAGAAGTTAAGATTTGATTCTTTAATTTAAAATAAAAGATGAATGTTCAATTTTGTTTATTGATTTAATAAAGAAATACGTTACGTGTGAAATTATATTTGTGTACAACAAACTATTGGAAACTTGTGTTCATCTGTAAATCTATAAGAAAGTAATTATTGGCGTCATTCATAGACGAAGGTTTCAAAATTCGTTTAAAAAATATACATACCTACATTTTAAATACTGCCTTAACAAGAAGAACACAAAGTGAACCATCAATTAACGTAAAAAATAATTTTAAAAATATTTTTTTATTAAAAATAAAACTAACACGTATTAGTAAATCTTTCATTTATTACAAAAAAAAACATGTACAAGTACAAGTACACAGATAAAATTCGTCATTACAGACTAAAATGGCGGCGCTAGGCTAAGGAAACTTACAACAGCTGGGTTTGAGCTGACAAGTTAACTGTTCATCTACAGATTACATCTGCTGGCGATGTTGAGCGTGTTGTTGCTAAAAGCTAATATGGTTTCTATTTTTTTTTTTGTTTTAAAGCATTTCTTATTCGTATTTGAGAAACATTTACGGTCTGTTAACAATATGGGATGGTTTTTTCCATATTTAATATTTAGAATATTGCAATTAAATAAAAAAAAAAAAAACTGAACTGTCTTATATCATTATTTAATTAAATATTTTATAAAAATCCTTTTACCAGTCTCAATATTTTAGGCCGTTTTAACAAAGCATTCCCCAGAGCACTATGAAAACGCACACCCATCACACATAAGTGATAATTTATCAAAATTATTACTTAATTAAAATAGAACCGTAAATATATGTAAGAAAAGCTTTAAAATTGTAATATCGTTATATTTTTTTAAATATTTCTCTAATCGAGATATTTACGTAAAATATATAGCTGAGAGAACAATAACATAATAATAAAATATTTAAAATGGACAACAACTTAAAAATCTTCTGAAATATATCACAAAACCTATAAAAATTACTTTTGACATTAACATATATACATTATTTTATAAATAAAGTAGTATTAAATGAAATATAAATTATATTTATATAGCAACATTTGAAGAATCTATAGTATAGCCATATTGACTATTATTAAAAAACGTGAACTAAACAACGAGGCTATGGTCATTTATTAAATGTATTTTGAGTAAATTGAGCTATTAGTAATAATTTTTCAAAACATCTAAATTAAAGTAACCTATTAACAAATATTTTAGCTGGTCTTTAACTATTAAAATACTTCCCATACACTAAATAAATAATGTTATAACATGGCAACATTTAATATTTCACTAAGCTATAAAATACAAAATTCGTGAATACATTTTCCCGTCCAACTAGCTATACTTATATAATATAACTATGTCTATGTATGACAATGAATATAACCTGTCAGATTATTGAAGCTGAAATAGCACGACGTTATACTTCAACTTTAAAATTAAGTAAAAAAAGTTTTTTTTAGCTATCGATTTTCAACATAATTGTACCCGTTTAGATAGACACACACACAGATGGTATATATATATATATATATATATATATATATATATATATATATATATATATATATATATATATATATATATATATATATATATATATATATATATATATATATATATATATATATATATATATATATATATATATATATATATATATATATATATATATATATATATATATATATATATATATATATATATATATATATATATATATATATATATATATATATATATATATATATATATATATATATATATATATATATATATATATATATATATATATATATATATATAGACGTTATTGAGAAAGTCGTAATATCAAACTTAAATTTAAAAAGCGTATAAAAATTTTGAACGAAGCAGGATTTGAACCCGCGCCTCTGGAATACCGTTCCAGCGCTCTGACCACTAAGCCATTCGTTCTCACCGAGCTCCGTCGAAATTCTTATACGCTTGTTACAACTTATTTTTGTTGTTAGCATCTCTGTAGGGAGATTTTTACAAATTTCCGCTACCCAAAGACAACTCATAAGAATTATCGTTTGGCAAGAGAGAATACTATTTACTTTAATATTTTTACTATGTTTTAAAGTGTTATTCCACACTTAGGACAGAAAATACTAAACTTAAATTTAAAAAGCGTATAAAAATTTTGAACGAAGCAGGATTTGAACCCGCGCCTCTGGAATACCGTTCCAGCGCTCTGACCACTAAGCCATTCGTTCTCACCGAGCTCCGTCGAAATTCTTATACGCTAACAACAAAAATAAGTTGTAACAAGCGTATAAGAATTTCGACGGAGCTCGGTGAGAACGAATGGCTTAGTGGTCAGAGCGCTGGAACGGTATTCCAGAGGCGCGGGTTCAAATCCTGCTTCGTTCAAAATTTTTATACGCTTTTTAAATTTAAGTTTAGTATTTTCTGTCCTAAGTGTGGAATAACACTTTAAAACATAGTAAAAATATTAAAGTAAATAGTATTCTCTCTTGCCAAACGATAATTCTTATGAGTTGTCTTTGGGTAGCGGAAATTTGTAAAAATCTCCCTACAGAGATGCTAACAACAAAAATAAGTTGTAACAAGCGTATAAGAATTTCGACGGAGCTCGGTGAGAACGAATGGCTTAGTGGTCAGAGCGCTGGAACGGTATTCCAGAGGCGCGGGTTCAAATCCTGCTTCGTTCAAAATTTTTATACGCTTTTTAAATTTAAGTTTAGTATTTTCTGTCCTAAGTGTGGAATAACACTTTAAAACATAGTAAAAATATTAAAGTAAATAGTATTCTCTCTTGCCAAACGATAATTCTTATGAGTTGTCTTTGGGTAGCGGAAATTTGTAAAAATCTCCCTACAGAGATGCTAACAACAAAAATAAGTTGTAACAAGCGTATAAGAATTTCGACGGAGCTCGGTGAGAACGAATGGCTTAGTGGTCAGAGCGCTGGAACGGTATTCCAGAGGCGCGGGTTCAAATCCTGCTTCGTTCAAAATTTTTATACGCTTTTTAAATTTAAGTTTAGTATTTTCTGTCCTAAGTGTGGAATAACACTTTAAAACATAGTAAAAATATTAAAGTAAATAGTATTCTCTCTTGCCAAACGATAATTCTTATGAGTTGTCTTTGGGTAGCGGAAATTTGTAAAAATCTCCCTACAGAGATGCTAACAACAAAAATAAGTTGTAACAAGCGTATAAGAATTTCGACGGAGCTCGGTGAGAACGAATGGCTTAGTGGTCAGAGCGCTGGAACGGTATTCCAGAGGCGCGGGTTCAAATCCTGCTTCGTTCAAAATTTTTATACGCTTTTTAAATTTAAGTTTAGTATTTTCTGTCCTAAGTGTGGAATAACACTTTAAAACATAGTAAAAATATTAAAGTAAATAGTATTCTCTCTTGCCAAACGATAATTCTTATGAGTTGTCTTTGGGTAGCGGAAATTTGTAAAAATCTCCCTACAGAGATGCTAACAACAAAAATAAGTTGTAACAAGCGTATAAGAATTTCAACGGAGCTCGGTGAGAACGAATGGCTTAGTGGTCAGAGCGCTGGAACGGTATTCCAGAGGCGCGGGTTCAAATCCTGCTTCGTTCAAAATTTTTATACGCTTTTTAAATTTAAGTTTAGTATTTTCTGTCCTAAGTGTGGAATAACACTTTAAAACATAGTAAAAATAGTCGTAATATCTTTTTATTTTAAATATTATAGTCGAAGTATACTGTCGAAGTATAATTTGTGAAGTTACGACTTCACAAATTATTATTACTCTTAAATATTTATTATTAAATGCGACGCATGCGAGAAACCTACGATCATTTGAATTAGGCCACAATTTCGTTTTAAATACTTATACATATCACATGATCAAAAATCACATCATTGCCATTTTTTTTATTATATTTTTTAATGGTAAAAAATTGTCTATGAATTGTAAGTTGTTGATTCAATATTATTTTATACTCTATATGTCTTAATTGATATGTTTATAGAAATGTTGACTTTAAATAAAATCTTGATATTTTTGATACAATAATTTTATTAAAATACAGAATATTAACGATTATATTGCATGTAAAATCATTTTATTTAATAATAAAATAAAAATAAAAAAAATAATTGAGCATAGTGCTGCAACGTATAACATAAAAATCCCACACTAAATTGAAAAAAAAAAAACGTTAAAAAGACACGGAAGAGAATCAATTTTATCAAACCAAAATAAACGAAATACGTATTTTGTTTATAATAAAAAAATGTTTAATTATTTCGATGATAATTTAAAAAAAAATGCCAGACTTTTAAATAAAGTCAACGTTCCATTTCCGAAAGTCTATGTACAAGAACAACAGTGATAAAAACGCTATGGAAGGAATTTAGCTAACTACAGGTATAGCGCTACAGTAAACAATTCACTTTAATATTGTCTTAGGCGATTACAAAATGGATTCCATTAATTTTACATTAAAACCCGCTAAAATTCAACTTGATTCCTTTAAATATAGTTTTAAAAATTGCTAAATTCAACTTTCTCAAGTACAAAAAACATTTAACATTTAATTTTACTAGTCTAAGAGTGACCCACGTTTGATTACTATAAGTATTTTCAATTATTTTGGTCCTCCGTCTTTATACTTTACCTTATTTGGTCATTATAATGTCCATTCGCCGAGGAGGTCACAAGTTCATATCCCATTGCACAAGCGAATACAGTTACACAACAATTCAGATGATGCTTATTTCTTAAACAAGCTATAAACAGTCTCAATTTTTACGATCACCTTACTTTCTTTTTAACCCCGACGCAAAATTTACAAGTTAATATCAATGGATATTTTTTGACATGTGTGTGTTTGTGTGTGTGTGTGTGTGTGTGTGTGTGTGTGTGTGTGTGTGTGTGTATGTGTGTGTGTTTGCGTGTGGTGTGTATGTTGAGTGTGTTTGTTTGTGTCATCATAGCTGCTAAACAAGGAGCTCTCAATCTTTTTTTGACCAAAGACCACTTTAATATGACTGTCTTTGATAGCAGGGACCATTATCACAATATGTAAAATAAAAATAAATTGTATTAAAACAAACAGAGGCTTTATTTTAAAGCTAAATAGAAACGTAAGATTTTGGTACAAAATTTTTTGGTTTCTGCCGATCACTGTTTGGGAAACATTGTCTTACACGAATGAACATATTTTAGTATAGTTTATATTTTTTGAAAAGTGAATTAATGAATAGAATTCTTCGCCATAATTTAAGATAATATATTGAACTATTTAATGATTAGCTCTTTTTAGTCGGTAAAGACTATTTATGTTGTATTTACTAGTGTGATCAATTTCATATATGATATCGTCATTTAATTACTTTGACAATAATACCCTATACATAGTAACCATGATTTGTTTATTTTTAAGACTTTTGCGTCGGGGTTATTTTTTTTATTTTTAATTTAATTATGTTAGTATAAAATGTTTGATAAAATCCCCAGGTAGGTTTTACTTCGATTCCATACAAATATCGATATTATTGCGTTACATTTGTTAATATTTCATTGTTTACGCTAAATAATAATAAAGCATATGATATAATTGTATTGTTACATAAATAACATGATAAATCCATCAAATATCTATTACAATTGAGAAATATTTCTAGAATATAAATAAATAACTACTATAGTTGTAATTCTTGTAGTTGAACCACTAGTACTAGTAGCTCTTGTATTGATATAGTAGATGATAGTGATATAACGAATGTATATTTTTTGAACATTGCAAATGAGAATATATATGTATTTAAAGTTTTTTTTTTTCATTTACTGTCTATATCTTTGAAGTATTTTTTTTTATTTTTTATTTGTTTTCTAAATTTTAGTAAAAAGTTAATAGTATAAAAGTAAATGTTAACATTATTACCCAAAATGATCTCTATAACGGTTTATAACAGGGTGAAATCACTAAGAGTAGAAATAATATTTATTATGTTTGTATGACATTCATACAGTGTTTTTTTCCAAATTTTAACTAATTGATTAATCACTGAAAGCAAAAAAAATTTGTTAATGTACACTTATAAAACATAGCCGCATATTTTTCCAATGTAAATATGCAAAAACTAATATTTTCTCCTATATTCGTTACATCACTAGTAGGAGCAGTAATTTTAGAGGGCAGTGCGTTGGTCGTAAACTATAACAGCATCGGCGTCGAAAAACTGACTGTGAGACTTACTGAGAGCGATGATGGCGGCGTGCTCGCTGCGCATGCGGTTCTTGTACTTCTTGCTGAGGTTCACCTGTGAACATAGGTTTATGTATAGTGCGAGCGACTTCAACTACACATCTGAAATACTATAAAAATATATTTTAAGTTTGTTCAAAAAACATAAAATAAATACTTTATACTGATATAACTTTTTTATTTCCAGCTTCACGCTGCATCCCGCACTAGGCAGGGTAGGCAGAGGGAACGGAAGTGAAACTTAGTGTTATGACACTCCGTTCCACTTCCGTTCCCCACTTTCCGCCGATTTTGAGGCATTGCGTATTGAGTGGCGGAACTCAACGCCGCGCATTGCCTTATTGCCAGAGCGAAGAAATGAAACATTAAATATTTAAATTGAAAATATTAAATATTTCATTTCCTCGACTGGGGATCGAATCCAGAACCTGTCGGTTACAGTCACACGCTTGTGCCGCTGCGCCACGACAGGCCTCACTTTTTTATTTGTGACCCAATTAAAATAAAACAAGCCTAAACGGCATTTTTTCTAGCAATAAACCACTTTTCCAGGCCAAATATCAATATCAAAGTCAATAAAATATCACGTAAAACAAAAAAAAAATAAAATTAAATTTCCAATATGAAAAAAAAAAATACTCACTTTTGCATACAACTGATGTAGATCATCCTCAGTGGACAGCGGACGAGGTTTCGGGCGAAGGAAGGCGGGTAAAGATCGCGTTTTCAATGCGTCGATACTGGCCGCCCCCTCCATTTCATCTAGCACTGTTTAAAAATGTTGTAATCGTCAAGATTTTACTTAAGTAATATATTCAGCATCACCCTTATCCCGCAGACGGCAGGGTAAGCAGACGGAACTTGGGAACCTAGTGTTAAGACACTCCGTTCCATGTTCGTTCTCAAATTTCCGATGAATTTGAGGCAGTGGAACTCAACGCCGCGCTTTGCCTTGTTACCAGAGCCAAGATATAAAAACATTAAATATTTAATTTGAAAATAATAAATATTACATTTCCTCGAGTTGGGTTCGAACCCACACCCTGTCGTTTACAGTGTTGTGCCGCTGCGTTACTATACGCCTCAGAAATATATAGTTCTAGATTTTCATTTTCCTCGTTCTGATACTGAGATATAGTGCGGCGATCAATTTTCGCTGTACTTGAATTATTGTTGACTAGAAACCAGCCTTATTAATTTTATTAACTAATTTCAACTACTTTCTTGTTACGATGACATTATTACTTTTAAGACAATATACACATTAAAAACTAAACTTTCAGCTAAATAAATAAAAAAATATATAGCAATTTTGTCGACTTAACATTTTAAATCGACGTAACTTTTTAATTTTTAGTTAAAAAATTTAAATCGTTTAGATTTAAATAAAAGAAATACTAAATGTTAAGCGGAGTTTTCTTTAAAATTATAGAGAAAATCTAACTAGCCGTTGACAAAGGCACAGACAAGCAGACACAGATAAAAAGAAAAAAATAGACAAAAATGTTCAAATCACTTATCTATAAGATTTTTTTTTAAATATATTTTCCATATACAAACAGCGATCAGTTACAGATTTATTTTATGTACAGATTACATTTTAAAAAATTTTAAATATCATCCTTGTTTAAAATTTTGTATTTTTTAAATAATTATTAAAAATTGCACTTTAAATATGTAGTACTTTGTATGTAGGTATTTAATGGTGTCGAAAATTATTCATGTTGTACCCTGTGCAGCCAGGAGGAACTTGGGAACCTAGTTTTAAGACATTCCGTTCCCATGAAGACACTTCAGTTCAACAATTTCCGTCGAACTTAAGGCATTGCGTGTAAATGGCAGAACTCAACGCCATGCTTTTCTTTTTAACCAGAGCCAATTCAAATGCCGCATAACGACGGATACGACGGCCGTTTGCACTTACTATACATTTAATTTTAAAAGAAATAATAAAAATGCCTACAATATAATAATTAAAGAAAACCGTCCGAAGTTATAATACCCGATGTTTTATATAATATGCTACAATAAATAAAAAAACGTATATAAGTACTAGAATATGTCTTACTCCCGCTCGACGCGTACACGTGGTCGCGGGACACAGGTTCGTGGTCCGAGTCGGGCACGCGGTTCACATAGCAATGGCGGGCTTCCCGTTCCCTCCCGCGCCTGCACTCAGCGTCGCCCGCGTAACTAGCTGGACGCGTGTGCCGTTGAATTTGGACCTGAAAGTGTTTATTTCTTCACGCTTTAACACGCATCGAAGCACGCATAGCAGAGTAGACATGAGAATGTCCTGTCAATTGCAGTATAAAGTATTAAGCTTGAATTTGTTATTTCAAATGAAGAAAAAAACCTTTTTTTTGATAATGTGATTTTTACTGTATGTACATACATATAAATTATTATTAGAGACTTGGAATGTTTTTATTCGAACAAGGCCTTACGTTTTCAGCATGTCTATGGCATTTATTAATAATATTAAAAACTTAAGACATTACCTCAGTGTGTTTTATCCTATAATTTTCTTGATTTGTGTATCCATGACCCTCCTTTATAGTGTATTGTTCTTTGAGATATTGTTCATCTGTAATGAAATATTTTTGTCGTGATCTATATTAGATGTGTGTCTTATTTAGTAATTATTATATTTACCAAAAGAT
This sequence comes from Eueides isabella, assembly GCA_019049475.1. Classification (NCBI taxonomy): domain Eukaryota; kingdom Metazoa; phylum Arthropoda; class Insecta; order Lepidoptera; family Nymphalidae; genus Eueides; species Eueides isabella. Next base: position 1,548,455 of record CM032384.1, read on the forward strand.
TTCTGGTGGCGCGGCATTAGGCGGCAGTAACATATAATAATTAATAAAATAACAACGCCACAAATACCTCCAATAAGCCAAGACAACCAAACAATTATAACACGACCCTGCAAAAAAAAAGGAAACTAAACGTATAAAATGATCTACGTAACTGAAGTTATCGATTTTGCAATGCATTTTCACCTGCAGAAACATTTCAATTTTTACCAAGAAGGTAAAAGTCGCCTCTTCTTGATCCCCAATTAGATTTATTTCCTAACATTTTATCTTGTTTATGTGATCAACTCCTACTTAAAACTAATGTTTTTAAGTTAAAAAATAACAATTCCCTAGCCTATTGTTTAATCATTTTTTGACTTTCATTTTAAAGACTTCGCGCCTGCGCCTAGTTGTCATTCATTTCAGTATTGCTATTTCCTACATTTTTTAATGTTTAAATATTAAAAAAAATAAACAAATAAAATATAGAAGTATATTAATGGAAAATGTGTAGATAAGTTTAAGATGTTTTTGTTTATATCTCCTTAACGTCATGAATATTGTTGTAAATGTCTATGGATTTACTATTCTTAAATATTTAACTCCATCTTACGCACATATTCACAAATTTATATATTTATTTATTTTTATTATATTATATTTAAAATATACACAGTTGATCATTACACTCTTGTAACAGTGTATTAATTTACATGTTATTTACATGTATGTGTACTTAAATAAATGAAGTGTAAAAAGTAAAACAAAATTTCGTAAAACATTGTCAATTTGTCATACAGGAGCGCATATAACGAGAAACGGAACGTCAAAAAATCATTTTACCTCAATGATTTTAATCTCAACTTCCAAATATGTATGTGTATAATATGAAAACAAAGTTATTTTATTATTGTAAATTGTAAACAAATTTCTCAGCTGATTGTAGCGGCGTTAATAGTCGTTATCAAACCAATCCGGACTCAAGTCGACTCCGGACTCATATCGTACGATTTTAACGTCATTGCAGTGAAGACACCAATACATTAGCGTTAAATATTGCGTAAAAAAGCGGAAATCGTAAATAAACAGTGTTGTTTGCGCCCGACAGACGTGTGCAATAACTATCTATTAATAAATAAAATAAATATGGTGAACGTAAAGTGTTACTTATTAATAGTATTAGCCTTCAATTTAGTGGCTCAAAACTCCTTGGGATTGTCGCCGGTTATTTTTAGTGAGTACTAATTGCATTATTTTATTGTGTCGTGAACTATGACCGTTCTAGAATAAATTATTATGTATACTTTTTTTGTTAACATAAAAGACAATGCAGAACTATATGTTCCATATTATTTATTAAATAAAATGTATCGTTGTTGTGTAACAACTGACGGATATTTACAATATTTTAGACTAGGACAATTTATTAATAAATAGTAACAATATTTTTTTTATTTTATTTCTTCTTTCTTTTTCTGACATATTTTTATTTCAATTAGTACCAGGCGATGGAGGAAGTCAATTGGAAGCCAAAATTAATAAAACAAGTGTGGTACACTATATATGCGCTAAAAGTTCAGGAGATTTTTATAATATATGGCTTAATTTAGAATTATTAGTGCCGTTTGTTATTGACTGTTGGGTCGATAACCTAAAGCTTGATTATGATAATGTTACGAGAACTACTAAAGATCCTCCCGGAGTTGAAATTCGAATACCAGGATGGGGAAATTCTGAACCTGTTGAATGGTTAGACCCCTCTCATGATTCAGCCGGAGCATATTTCAATACTATAGGTGATGCTTTAGTAAAAATAGGATATGTAAGAAATATATCATTGAGGGGAGCTCCATATGATTTTAGAAGAGCACCAAGTAAGTATAATATATTTTAGTTTTTTCTTGTCTCCTGCATATAGGTAAGGAGACATAGAATCTAGTATTAGGGCACTCCTTTGCAGCCCAGCAGCAATGTAAATAATAACTTTATTAAAGATTTTTATTAAAGATTTATATATTTATTTAATTTATATATTTTAATGGAAATTAAAATAATGCTCTGGTATGAAATATGGATTATTAATTTTGGTCTGGTAGGCAGAAAATAAGGTAATGGAATGCCTTACCATTAGGTTACTTTAGTTAATTCTCAGTTCTCAGTGATTTTTGCTGCAATTTACCTAAGTATTAACTGAAATTAACCCTTTCTTCTAGATGAGAATGGTGAATTCTTTGTAAAATTAAAAACATTGGTGGAGGAGACATATAATTTGAATAATAAATCAGCAGTAACACTTCTAGTACATAGTATGGGAGGTTCAATGGGGTTACATTTTTTGAGATTACAAAGTCAAGGTTGGAAGGATCAGTACATTAGGAGAATGATATCCTTGTCTACACCCTGGGGCGGTGCGGTGAAAGCTCTTAAGGTGTTTGCTATTGGTGAGTCTAAGTTATAAGAACATATTAATAATATTGCATTGCATTGTATGTAATTGAACATTTTTAAAATTTAAAGTTGAAATGAAAGGCTGGTTTTATATTATATTATTTTAAATTATTTTTTTTAATATTATTACATTTATGTAAATATTTTATTATAAAATCTGTCTGTATGTTGTGTCCTAGTATTTTTCTTTTGTTAGTATATTAATAATATTCTGAAAAAGGATGAAGATGTTTTCTATTAAATGCAGTTATATACAGTTGGTAAATATAACGTAAAATAACAAAAACACATGATATTTATAATATAGATAATGTTAATAATGCACTTGAGGATTTAATGTATTTTGTGGTGTGAAAAGAATGAGGCTTGTTTAATGATGGTATGATTGTATATAGTTCAGTTATTTGTATCTTTTTGTATAGACCTTTTTAATTTTTTTTAATTTATTTCGTTATCAGAGCGTTTAGGCGGTTGCCAAGAGGCATAGAAAGTAATAGCCGTAACAGACGACCTATCCATGTTCGATCGTGTAGAGCATGGTTCGTCTAGGCAACATGGTGCGATGGCGAACGAAGGACGAGGTTCGGTTAGATCGTCTGTTACGGCTGTAATACTAGCGGCCCCCGCGTGATTTTGCCGGCCTAAATATATTTTAACATATTTAAGAATATATAAGGAAATTTATTTTATTTGTAATAAATATCTTAAGTGTGGAATAACACTTTAAAAATAGTAAAAAAATATCGTATTTGTTTTAATAAGGTTCTATACTGCCATGTATATACTGTGGCCTGTCGTGGCGCAATGGCACAAGCGTGTGACTGCAAACGACATGTTGTGAGTTCGATCCCCACTCGAGGAAAACGAATATATAATACTTTCAAATTAAATATTTCATGTTTTCATTTCTTCGCTTTGGTTATAAGGCAAAGCGCGACGTCAAGTTCCGCCACTCAACACACAACGGCTCGAATTCGGCGGAAAGTGGGGAACGGAAGTAGAACGGAGTGTCTTAACACTAGATTCCCAAGTTCCCTCTGCTTACCCTGCCGTGTGCGGGATACAGCATGAAGCTAAGTAGGATCTATACCTATATTGCTATACAATTTACGGCTATAATCGTATTTTAAATGATTTTGAATTTTATTTGATGTTTTTTGCAAAAAAAAAAACGTATTTAATAGAAAAATCGCGCTCAACAAACGCCCACAAAAATTCCCAGATATGATTAAGAAGTACAAAAATTGCTTCACTACCATTTCTATTTAATAATGAAATATTCTTTTTCTCAGCTTCACGCTGTATCCCGCACGAGGCAGGGTAGGCAGAGGGAACCCGGGAACCTAGTGTTAAGACACACCGTTCCACTTCCGTTCCCCATTTTCCACCGAATTTGAGGCGTTGCGTGTTGAGTGGCGGAACTCAACGCCGCGCTTTGCCTTATTACAAGAGCGAAGAAATGAAAACATGAAATATTTAAATTGAAAATATTAAATATATAAAATATTCTTAAAAACTTATTAGCTTCTTCCGGACAGTATTTGCACTTGAAATAGCACGGTTATTTAAAAATCACAAACCAGCATTTTTTTTTTATTTACATGTATAAGATAATCGGAGTTGGTGTGATTGTATCGTACCAAGTGGTTTTTGTATTCAATAACATTATTTAATGCGTTTGTCACATTATAACTTACTATTCAGTATTTATTGCTAATTTATTCATTAATTGAATAATAAAATTAATATATGAATCCAAATTTGAGTAAGCGTGTAGAATTATGACGAGGCTGTCGTTGCGAATGGCACAGTTGACTGTGAAAGCGAAGGTTACACGTTCGATTCTTTGACAGGGGTATTTATTATTAACATTTTCCCGCTCTGGCGATAAGTGATAGTCCGGCGTTAAGTTGTGTTGAAAATTTAACAAAATTTCTTAACTTTAGTTACCCTCTGCCTTGTCATTACGTGTTTGCATGTTGGACAATTTTATAACCGGATTAATCGCCTATATTTAATACGGCGGCTTCGCCCGCTTTTTTTTTTTGCCAGCTTCACGCTGTATCCCGCACTAGGCAGGGTAGGCAGAGGGAACGGAAGTGAAACCTAGTGTTATGACACTCCGTTCCACTTCCGTTCCCCATTTTCCGCCGAATTTGAGGCATTGCGTGTTGAGTGGCGGAACTCAACGCCGCTTTAATAAAACTATTTTATTTAATAATCTCAATTACTTTCTTGTTCTAATAATATTATCACTTTTAAAATATTATCACTTCTAATCTATACATTAAAGACAAAAATTTCAGCAATTTTACCGAACAAAATATTTTAAATTGTCGTAACTTTTTAATTTATATACCGAATTAAATAAAGCCAACACGAAATGTAGAGGGGTAGGTGTAAAAATATACATTATAATCTGGTTAGGCGTTTCTGAGATTAGCGCGTACGCGTAGGTACTTAAGTCTTGGGGTGTGGTCCAACCCAGTAGGTACCTTTTGTGTTAACAGTCACAGGCGTATGCCTCTGTGCCACGACACGCCTTTTATAATTCTATTATTTACAAACTATAACACTTAATAAGATATAAAATATTATAATCTATTCAGGTTCTTGAACTTCAACACGATTTAATCATCTTCAATAAATTACTACGAGTTGCTTATCATTCTGTTACTAGCCATAAATATATATTTATTTTTAAAGACAGTACAATCAAAGTGTCGGCTCTGCCCTTGAGTTAGGGTTTCTACATTTTTTGGTAAATAATTAAAATTAAAAACTTGTGTGTGTGTATGTGTGTCTGTCTGTGTGTGTGTGTGTGTGTGTGTGTGTGTGTGTGTGTGTGTGTGTGTGTGTGTGTCTGTGTCTGTGTGTAAGTGGGTGTAGGTGTGGGTGGTTCCCTCTGCCTACCCTGCCGTATGCGGGATACAGTGTCAGGATAGAAATTCTAAACAAATTAGAATCAATTACTATATCCAGTAACATTGTTTCCCCCCGGTCGTCTCACATCGGCACCCCACCGGATATGGAAAGCGAAGGGCAAAGTCCATATTCTTTCATTTTTGCGGGGAAAAAAATAACAATAGAAAACAAAAACCCAAAAAAATATTATTATTTGTATGTATTTTATTATATTATTATAAGAATTACCGACCACAATATTATATTATATACCAATTGTTTTCTTTTGCGGTTAAAACTATGGCCATTCAAAACATTGTGTATTTTGTAGTAAAGTCGGTTAGGTGGCAATTATCCTCGTAGGTACAAGTAGGTATACAAAAACACCGCTATCATAGTGATACAGCGTTTTTAATGGTAAGAGGAAAACCTTCGCTTGTATAATTTTATGTTACTCTCTCTCTCTCTAAGCTGATTAAGGAACTTGGGAACCTAGTGTTAAGACACTCCGTTTCACTTCTGTTCCCCACATATGGGCAAATTTGAGGCATTGCGTGTTGAGTGGCGGAATTCAACGCCGCTTTTTGCCTTGTACCAGGAAATGAAAACATTAAATATTTAAATGGACAATATTATACATTTAATTTCTTCGAGTGGGGATCGAACCCACTACCGCTTGTGCCGCTGCGCCACTACAGGCCTCTAAATATTTAATAATTATACATAATGAGAAAATAGATGTTTAAACTATGTTTAAACATATTATTTTTACTTTTTTACTTTTTAAATGATTATCCCATATTTAGGAAAGAAAATAGATGTTTAAACTAATAACATATTATTTTTACTATTCTTTTTAAATGGTTATCCCATATTTAGGAAAGAAAATATTAAATTTAAATTTAAATTCGTATAAATAAGTAACATATTGTTTATAGAAACAAAGCGGTCATGACCTCTACGATGGTTGTAAGGCCCACGTCCTAATTTCCCCAACCAAATGTATCTAAAACGCAAGAGAACTGTGAACTGTAAAAAATATATATTAAAAATTGTAATCCAAGTGTACATTTTGTATAAGTTTAGAGGCAATAGAATACCTGAATCAAGTTAATTTTACAGATTATATATGAACTTTATTTATATCTCAATAATACTTATAATTATTATTTCTTTCATACACGTGCTCTGTTGATAAAAAGACTAACTTGACCCGCAAATTTGGTTTGAAATTCTGACGTGGAAATCATCAAAAAATAATCTCTGAATTCCAAATGTTTCAAGCTGTATCTCCTCCTATATTAAATATTTCACTTCCCACTCGAGGACCTGAAATATTTAATATTTTCAAAGGAAATATTTCATGTTTTTATTTCTTCGCTCAGCTAACAAGACAAAGCGCGGCGTTGAGTTCCGTTACATCAACATGCAATGCCTCAAAATTAAAAAATCTCTTCTATCGCCTAACAGTTTGATTTTTTATTTTTTTTGTCGGATTTAATAATTAGTTAATCTTGGAAAAAAATATATAACCTTCGAATTATAACAAAATTTTTCTATTGTATGCGTAATTTAAAAAAATCTTTTTGCCTTATATACATTAAATTATTAGATATATCAAAAAACTATATTTATTTGTATATAATAAGTAGGTACTCTTTACGTGCTCTAGGCAGCTGAACTACGGTTATTTCATTTCATTTAAAATGTATCACTTCTACTTTACTATTAATACAAAGTGTAGTTAAAAATAAATTGAATTTTAATGTACTTTACATAAAATCCAATCTATTTTTAAACGATAAAATTTTAGCATTTCATAGGTACTTATGCTCCTACATACGAGCACTTAAGTTATAAGATATATTTTAAAAAAGAACATATCCATATTATTATTATATATTTTTAGAAATTATATAAAAAAATCTTTTAAACAGTCCAAGACAATTCTGATATGCTTGTTACTATGTAGTTATAATTAAATTTCTATACATTTTCTTTTTTTACCACGTTTTGTAAAAACGTATTTTTTTCTTAAGTGTGAAATATCACTTTAAATATATTAAAAAAAACTGAACCTTTTTTTTATTTCAAGAAATATGGTTATTTTTTCTTATTATTATTGTGCCACGACAGGCCTATTATTTTTCTAAGTGCATAGTTATTTACACAATACCAAAAAAATAAAACAAAAAATATAAACATTTGTCTGTCTTCAGTTTGTTCAGAATTTTGAAAATCAAAATTTACTGAAATAACATTTTTCTGTATTTTAAGATTTCAAGATCAAATAAAAGTCATAAGGGTTACATTATTAGGTGTAAAATCTTTTTATAAATACACTTATGGTAAATAAAACTATGTCCTCTCCCTAGCAGCAATATGTAGAATTTGTATATTTAAATAATAATCTATTAATAAAATACATAACTTTTTCACCCCCAGGTGACGACTTAGGTTCCCTAATGCTGAGTCAGAGCACTATGAGAACGGAGCAAATAACATGTCCTTCCCTAGCGTGGCTTCTTCCGTCTCCCAACTTCTGGAAGCCTTCGGAGGTGTTGGTGCAGACCGACAAGTTCAATTATACTATAAAGGATATGCAGAAATTGTTTACGTGAGGATTGTTTATTATTATTTTAACGTATGTGTCGTGGCGCATATTTTCACTCTGGTAACAAGGCAAAGCGCGGCGTTGAACTCAACGTTACGTCACTCAACATGCCTCACTCAGCGGAAAGTGGGTACTGATAGTTAATGGTAGCAGAGTGTCTTAACATTAGGTACCTCAGTTACCTCTGCATACCTTGGTATGTGCGGGATATGTTGATTTTGTCTTTCAATTATATTAAATATTAAAAAAAATTAAAAATGGCCAGATTTTTTTTAATATAACGTAGCCTTTCTACAATTTCCAGTGACATGGAAGTACCAAATGCGTGGGAGATGCGGAAAGACACCGAAAAATATTCACAGGACTTCAGCGCGCCGGGAGTCGAACTGCACTGCCTGTATGGCTACAATATTTCTACTGTAGAGAAGTAAGTAGTTCATTGCCTTGCTGTCCTTTTCTTAAGGTAGACAGAGGAAAAGTAGTGTTTAGACACTCATTTTTTCTACGTGTGATGGAAATCAATCAATCAATCAATGTCGTCGTACAAAAGCGGAAAAATATTAAATTAGGGATTTGGAGCAAATGGGGGTAGAACGTACAACCATCAACTTTTCAGTTAGATTTAGTTAACTGCGCAACACAATAGCTTCTTCTTTTTTTTATTAAAAAAAAATACAAAAAACTTTCCTTAGTTTTATATTTCTTTAAAAAATAGATAATTAAATTATATTAAATTATATACTTAATGAATTTTCTATGTGTGTTAATGAGATTGTTGAACTTTGTGTACGGTTTCTTTTTCATATCATAAATAATATTAAAGTAAATGTTTGAATTTGTTGTACATTGCCTGTGCCAAAAACATGACATTGACAATGTAAGGATCAACTGTCGAGTTGGTACACTGGCAACAGTTGGCACAACTGGACTGCCTTCCGCGCCGCTGCTAGCGATATGTTCCTACAGTGATTCAAAAGTCTCGATAAAGATTTATTTAAATAACTAATATTTCAAGTTGAAAAGAAGTGAAATATTTAATATTTTCACTTCTTCGCTCTGGTAACAAGACAAAGCGCTGCGTTGAGTTCCGTCACTCAACACGCAATGGCCCAAACGGAACAGAGTGTCTTAACACTAGGTTCCCAAGTTCCCTCTGTCTACCCTGCCATGTGCGGGATACAGCGTGAAGCTGACTTCAATAAATATTTATTTTATTTTAGATTAGTATACAAACCAGGCACGTGGTTGGACGGCACGCCCACACTGGCCACGGGGGACGGCGACGGCACTGTCAACTTGCGATCTCTTAGCGCCTGCGAGAAATGGGCAAAACCCTACCGTCCACACTTCCCCTATCACCCAGATCTTCCCAACTCTCCCCATCTCCCCGACAAATTACATTTCTTCTATAAATATACAAAAGAAAATGATATTATTAATAATAACTATAGTAAATATAAATATACGCTTAACGGCCGCCCCATTAAGACGTTGCCTTTAAAGAATGCGGAACATTTGAAAATTTTACACGATCAAAGAGTCATTGATTATATTACTGCTGTGTTGAAGAATGATTGACGGGAATTGTATGGTTTGTTTCTGTAATACTCGAAATTTTCGTGAGAAACCCCTTGAAAAATCAATGAAGATTTTTTTTTTTTTTTCAAATCACACAAACTCATATAGATACAAAATAGTAATTATTAAAAGTTTAAGATAGTGATGCGAACAAAAACAATTGTTTAATAGTGTTGTGAATAAGACATAATATTGAACTAGTGATGTGGTAAAAGAGAAAATGTGATATAACCGTATCGTACATACAACCATATGCGATACATTTTGCTCAGAATTTTCTTGATAATTAATAAATTAAATAAAAATAATAAGCTCTCTATTTATTCCTCAGAATCTATATTAAAACTGGTTATTTTTTGTTGTTATTATTTTAATTTGTTATGAACTTTTTATAAATTAAATCCTACAAATTATAACCTCTAGTAGAATTAAATAATAAGAAATGAAACAGAAACTAAATACGAAAATATGATGAACTAGTGATGTAATTGAATGAATGAATGTATTTTGAAATGTTTAGTAGTGATTTAATAAAAGAATAGAATATTTTATTTAAAATTAACATAATAAATGTGATTTGCACTCTATTTGTCCCTAAATGCATATTAAAAGTGGTTGTTTTATTTATTACAATTTAATTTTAATGTAAGCTTCATTTCAATTAAATGAAAAAAAAAATGTAAACAAATGAATTCGGGCCATTTCATTATATAATAACGTAGATAAAAGATAATTATTTTAATTTAAAGAAAAACGTTTTATATACTATTTATTTTTAAATATAAGCTTCATTTAAATGAAATAAAAAAAATGTTAATAAATGAACTCAATTTCATAATATTAATGTTAAGATAAAAGATAATAATTTTAATTAAAAAAGCCATTTTTTTTGTGTTATTTCTTATATAAACGTATTCAGGCATATTATTATTATAAATAAATTCATAATAATAAGAAATTGTTAAATATTTTAGAGAATAATATGGATTTATGTAGAGCAACGAAAGTCGCATTGTTGTACTGTTTTAACTATTAATATTTTATTAACTTTCTTCCAAGTATATACAAATTAAACGGCGACCACGCACGGCGTTGAGTTTCACAGTACAAGTTACGATGTGCCACAAATCCATGCGAAAGGTTGAGACGGGTTGTCATACCATCTTTGCAAGCGAGAGGCTAAAAAGATATTTACGATATCAAAAAATAGATTGAAATAGATGCTTATATGATCTAGAAAATATTACCATTCTCGTACAGCAATGCCTTAAATTATTTAGAATAATGATAACAGTGTTACTTAGTACTAGTCTTTCTGCTCGACAGGAAATGTTATATGCAATATTAATATATGGATAGCAAACGATAATTATATATGATTGCAAAAAAAAATTAAATAAATCTAGCGTTTGAACATTTTGTTTATGGTTCTTCCTATTTAATTGCAACTAAAATCTTCCCATTAGAATGCTCAAAAGTTTAATTTTATATTATTTATTAAATAAATAACTCGTCAAAATAATTAATGCCATTGGGAATTAAGTAAAGTAAATATTTGGAAGAACTAAACTCACTTTTTTAATAACAATTCAATTATTTTAAATATATATTATCTTATTTACACTTACCTCACGGCTGTGATAACCATTAATATCAATTTAGAAGAAAAAATTAAAAAAAAAAGAATAAGAAAATATATATGTTTATGTTGTGAAATATATTTTTTTTAATTATGCCAAATAAAAAGAAAATAAATGAAATAGTTGTTTTATTGACTCCATTTTGTTTATAATTCAGGCCTGTCTTCGTATGTCCTGCAAGATATATAACACAAAATAATAAATAAATAAATATATTTATAATATATGGGTAATAATAAAAAGGGAATTATAATTTTGGTCAAATAAATTAAAAAGATATATAATGAACATGTAATATACAAATGTTGCCAGTACCGTAGCGCACATCGTGTTGTTATTTCGTTGAAATTACATAAGATTATTATCACGTAATGTTTTTAATTATTTAAATACTCAAATTTATTTATAGACTGATACTGCAAATAAAATATCATATTCCAACGATAAATACCTACATACAAGTTAAAGTGTATTAATTGTTAATATTATTAAAATATTTATTTTTTTATAATTTAAGTAAACCATATTTATTTTACATTTGATATATTCTGTGGAATAAAAATTAGAGGCTTCGTTTGTCCTTCTTTTAATGAATGAGGCATAGTATTGAGAATAGTTAAAATTAATCTTTAATATTATTACCATAATAATTTATATAGTCAAATAAAAGCTTCATAGAAAGTATTTCACGCTATATATTCATGTAACATAATTACAGTGCAGTACACATTCATACATTTAAGATCTATACATAATCACAAATCGTTCGCTTCAAAAAAAACTTAAATATTCAGAAAAATATATATAACATTATTGCAATTTAAAAAAAATATGAGATATTTTTGAAAGAAATCGTGTAAAAATAATTCACAGCGTAATTTGAACCCGCACCTCTTGGTTGGAAAGCTAGGTAAGGCGCTTAGGGGTAAAGCGCTTAGACGATTTCCAAGAGGCGCGACTTCAAATCCTGCTCTTGTAAGGTTTTTATGTTTTAGTCGTGGAATAACACAAAAAAATAAATAAATATGTAATATTAAAAAAAAATACAATTACGCCATTGTGTGACAAATTCCGCTAAATAATAATAACAAAATGATGTTTACACGTGAACCTTAAGCTCTTAAATAAAAAAAAAAGGAAATTTTACTGAAATATAGATAAAAAACAATTATTGTGCCCTAGACCTTAAGCAATGACATTTTGTATTTTTAATTTTGACATTTTAAAATGTCAAAAATAAAAAAATAAAACAAAACAGTTATTAATAATAAATGCTAACATTTCATTATACGCCAACCGAATCTAACTATGTCTTACTCAGAGACATATATTACCGTTTAAGTGTCATTAAAGTGTTCCATACTTATTTAAAGTTAGTTATACGTTAATTTATGACTCTTGAGTTAAACTAATGATTGAGACTATAAAATGTTTCACAATATTTTTTTCAACTATCACATCATATTTAGTTATATAAACATTTTCTTTCACGCACCATCCCGCATATAACAAGCAAATGTAATGACCGTGTTATAACGTTACATTCCCCACCAACCCGCATTTTTCAAAACATTGCATGTTGGGCGGCGTAACTCTGCGCCGTGCTTAGTCGTGTTACCAGAAGGGAATAAATGAAAATAATTAATTCCCCAAAAGAGTATCGAACCCAAAACTATAAGCAATATATCTTAATAGTAAATCTATATAACATGTATATAATATTTAAAGTACACCATATATCAATATATCATTTCATTCTCGTTCAACGATTTCAAATAAAAAAAAAACAATTAATAAGCATAAACAAGTTCACTTAAGACTTAAATAATTAAATTAAATAAAAGGATCTAAGAATGAACTAAAAAGGAATGAACGAATGAACGAAACTTATAATAATTTCAAATGATATATCACAATTTTGTAAACACATTATATATACACAAACATTATAAAAAATAAATAAATTAATAATTATTTTTTCCAATATTATTTTTAATTAAAAATGTATGTATTAATGATTTGGAGATCAGAGTACATTAATAGATAGGCTTAAACAGGAAAAAGTTATTTTAAATATTTTTAATAGCAATTGTTAAATCTAAAATTTATATTCTAATTGAAATTTCATAATAATATATCAAATCAGGATTAGAACTTGCATCTTTTGGACATTGACTAAAAATTTTCCCCGTTTCTGTCTCTATAAAGGGTAAAAAGGCAGATTTAATTTCTTCCCAAACAATGTAGGCAGAACTCCACTCAAATGTTCGATATTCAACTATGAGTGCAACTTTGCTTCATTCCCCAGACTGAGCATCGAACTCACAACCGTCGTTTTTACAGACGCTTTCCCACTGCGCTACGACATTCTCAAACTATGTCTATAAGGATGCTAATAAAAGTTGTAACAAGCTTATAATAATTGATACGTAGGTCGATAAGAACGTATGGCTTAGTAGTCAGAGCGTTTGGACTGTTTTCAAAAGTCGCGAGTTCAAATTTCACAACATAAAAAATATATATGAAATTTCAATAGATGAATTGTGCTTCTTTACTTAAGAAATTATATTTTAAATTGACAAAATACAAACTAAATTATAGTAATAAGATTTAAATACTAATCGCATCTGTACAATGAAAAAATGACAGCTCAAAATATCTTCCATAGTGTTGATGTTAATAAAAAAAAGCAACTTTCCACAAATAATTATGTAAAAACTCTTTTTGTTTTAATTATAAAAACTTACAGTGCGATCGACAAGTCGTGGTCGCCGTGAAGTTACACTATTTAAGATTTGACACATATTTTCTTTGAAAATAAAATAATTAAAAGTAAGAAAAAAAAAAGTAGTATTAAATGAAATGGAGTGTCTTAACATTAGGTTCCCGGGTTCCCTATGTCTACCATGCTATGTTCGGGGTACGGAGTGGAGCTAAAAAAAACCTAAAAACAAATCTGTGCAACCACCTAATCTTAAGAGGGGCCACGACTTGTCAACCATACTTTACTTTTCTTCTAGTTTGAATTTAATAAAGAAACATATTAAGTTTAGAAAAGTCATTCTTCAATAAGTTAAGACATTCAATTCCATTTTTAACCCCCGGTCCAAAAAAAAAAATAACTCTTTAAGGTTAACTTGTCTGTTTGTGTCACGGTAATTATTAAATAAAAATGTAATGTAAATTGCGTATTTGAAATTAGGTTTTTATTCCATACTTAATATATCACACATATATAGGGTAGGCAGAGGGAACCCGGGAACCTAGTGTTAAGACACTCCGTTCCACTTCCGTCCCCCACTTTCCGCCGAATTCGAGGCATTGCGTGTTGAGTGGCGGAACTCAACGCCGCGCTTTGCCCTATTACCAGAGCGAAGAAATGAAACATTAAATATTTCATTTAGTTGAGATCGAACCCACAACCTGTCGGTTACAGTCACACGCTTGTGCCGCTGCGCCACAACAGGCCTCTATATCTTATATTATATTTTAATTAATACGTTTATATATACATAGAACATAAATACTTTATACTTATCAATAACCATTTAACCTGGTTCATGTATAAGATATATGACGTAATACGTCTGACTGTAGGTAAATACTTAAAGAGAAAATGAATATTATCAATGCCTCATTCTGGTAACAAGGCACAACGCCACGTTAACTTCATACTATTAATACATCTTTAAATTAAATATGTTTAAATGGGGGTAGTCCGAGGGGAACTGGGCACCTTAACACCGGGTTCCCTTTGCGTTCCCTATTCTATACCAGATCCAGCGTGAAGCTAATCACGAATCAACTAAATATTACAATACACAAAAGATATTATATAAAAAAAAAAGTTATATTTAATATATTACGGTAAACAAAATACTTACTTCTACAATTCCCACCACATTTTAAAATATTGAGTGCGATTTGGCGTAACCTAACGCCGCGTTTCATCTAACACTACTTCCCTTAAGCTTAATTACTATGCCATATATCTTACATAAACCAGACTAAGCCATAATATTTTTTTCTAAATAAGCTTTACAACTACAGAAGGCAGTCGGCAGAATTATTTCAGATTACCAACACATGAATACAAACTATTTAAAACATCGCCATTACAGTGCATTGTCTATTATAAATATTCAGCGTTAACTTCAAATCTTATACTACAACTTATAGTCCAGGAGGCGGATATCAAAATAACAATATGTATATAATTTGTAACACCGTCTCTTAGACTATAAAAATGTTCTATCTTTGCCTATTAAATACAAGTATTTTAACAATATAATAGCGTTTTTATTGTAATTTGCTTCTATCAGTTAGTTTTTTGTCCTAGCTCATTCACTAAGTGATACTGCCCATTAAAAATAAAACAATAAAAAAATTGTAAATTTATATATATATATATATATATATATATATATATATATATATATATATATATATATATATATGTGTGTGTGTGTGTGTGTTTGTGTGTGTGTGTGTCTTCGTCGATGTTTGGATGTACAAAGTAAAAACTTTTTCTAAATTTTTAAACGAACCGATTTTTTTTTGCTCCAAGTAGTCATTGTTAATTATTTCATTTTATAATCAGACATGCAAATTCAATGTACTTTGAATATTCCATTCACAGATAAATAAAGCACAATACCATACACTATCAGTGAACATTAAAAAAGTCCAACAAATTATCAACTCCGCAAAATACATAAAAAATATGACAATCAAAGACATTTAAAAGAAAACCCCTACAGAAGCTCTATAGAAAATGATGTAGAACTTTCCACAGTACATCACTAGAAAGTTCCATCAACAAACAGGGCAGTAACCACTAAGTCAGTAGAACCTGAACAAGACCAACTGATAACCCCACCGCTACCTGAACATGTCCGGCCTGTAGTACACGTACACGGCGATCAACGCCGCGGTGATCGCGAATGCTGCACGGCGAGTGGGGCGGCGGTTAACCACGCCCCACAGCCAGGACACGCCGCGCGGTCGGTTCTGCGGACGTCGGGACAGAGCTCGACGCCGCATTCTGTCTTCGTCTAGTTTGCGTTGTTCTTCCCTGGAATAGAAAATAATTGTACTTTTTTAATATACATATAAACGATTTAAATTGGTTTTAGATATATATTTTTTTCCGCTTCACGCTGTATCCCACACGAGGCAGGGTAGGCAGAGGGAACCCGGGAACCCAGTGTTAAGACACTCCGTTCCACTTCCGTTCCCCAATTTCCGCCGAAATTGAGGCATTGTTCAGTGGCGGAACTCAACGCCGCGCTTTGCATTATTACCAAAACGAAGAAATGAAACATTAAATATTTCAAATTGAAAATATTAAATATTTCATTTTCTCGAGTGGGGATCGAACCCAGAACCTGTCGGTTACAGTCACACGCTTGTGCCGCTGCGCCACGACAGGCCTCAGCCTTCGATATATTTTCACTTTATTTTAGATTCACCGCACATAGAAGGGTAGGCAAAGGAAACTTAATGTAAAGATAAAATTTGAATTTGAATCATTCCGTGTTGATTGGCGGAACTCAGAGCCGCGCATTGCCTTGTTACTAGAGCGAAGAAAATGAAAACATTTAATATTTAAATAGAATTTTAAATATTTATTTCCTTGAGTAGGGAATTGAACCCACAAGGTGTCGCGTTTACAGTTCCACACTTGTGGTCCTGCGCCACAACAGGCCTTAACTACAGACATCTCACTATTCATACATAATAAATAAATAAATATACATATTTATATAAAAATATATTATTTGTAAAACTTTATATAATATAAAATCAAATATATGAACTGACTCTCGTTTCTCTAAAGCAGCAACTTCCGCCTCGAGGTCGCTCGGGTCGTTTTCTTCGTATAATTTCTGCGCTGTCACCAAAATGTCTTCAAAGGGCAAGTCATCAGGTAACTGAACAAAAAAACAAAAAATAAGCAATAATAATATAGCATAACAATAATAAATATATCGCTAAACATGAAACATCTATAGCATATCAATATTTCATATTTCAACTGACCCTGGACAATAAACAGTGCATCATGGCCATGTCGCAGTCGCAGGCGAGCACGTCGCGCGCCCGCTGCAGCACGACGGCGGCCGTCACGTACACGGGCAGCAGCGGCGGCGCGCACAGGAAGTAGTCGTAGAGGCGCACCACGTCCGAGTAGCGGTTCAGGCTGTGCCCGAACCACGTCAGGTACCACGGGAGGGCGAACATTGTGCCTACGCCTGATCTGTCAACCAATTATATTTATTTAATTTTATTTTCGTTTCGTTTAGTTTAATTTAATCATTCATTTCATTTCGTTTCGTTTCATTTAATTTCATTTCATTTCGTTGCCTTGTTACCAAACCAAAATTTAAATATTTTTATTCAAAATATGAAGTCACAAGCTTCGTTTTTTGAACGTCAAACAATTTACCACCAGTTCACTAAAGTTACTGCCTCAGACCTGAGAAGAACTGGCGAACGAAACTCAGGCAGGACATAAATATTTAATTTTTTCAAGCCAATAATAATACTCTTATATGTACAGGATCAACAATATATATTTTTTTTTTTTGTTTCACGCTGTATCTCTCATATAGCAGGGTAGGCAGACTGTTGGTGTACTAAAGCTCCGTTCTCCACCACTCGATTGAGGGCTAAGAGCTCGAACTCCATGTCACTTGACGACAAAGCGTCAGTCAAACCCTCGACAGTCCAAATCCCACAAACAAGAATCGAACCGAAACACTTACAATAACTAAAATAAACAAAAAAAAATACAAATACTTACTTTTCCAAGCACTCAGCCAGCCTTTCATCGCCTCGTCTCAACACAGGCAACATATAGTTAAGTAAATGCTGTGTTGGCTGCATGGTGGTTTGCATGAAGGGCGCCAGCGGAGCCCCGGGCCCGTAGGACAGGCGACAGAGGAGAGGGAACGACGCCTGGTCCCCGCATACCAGGAGAAGGGTTATTGCTACATCGTGGTAGCCCTGGAAGCGAGCAAACATTGTATTTCTTTATATGTAGTACATGTAGTACTCACTCTAATCAGCTTCACGCTGTATCCCGCACATAGCTGGGTAGGCAGAGGGAACTTGGGAACCTAGTGTTAAGATACTGCGTTCCATTTCCGTTCCCCACTTTTAGCCGAATTTATGGCGGAACTCAACGCCGCGTTTTGCCTTGTACCAGAGCGAAAAAATGAAAACATTAAATATTTAATTTGAAAATAACAAATATTTAATTTCCTCGAGTGGGGATCGAACCCACAACCTGTCGGTTACAATCACACACTTGTACCGCTTCGCCACGACAGGCCTATGTAGTATATTATATTATTTAATAACGACACTAAAAAATATTAACATAAATGGTAGTCTATGTGTAATTCTGTTATATAAGCTATATCACTGTAAAGTGTTATCTAAATACAATTGCAATTCATTGAATAAAACATTCATCCTCACACATTCACTTCACGTCCATACAAAAAAAAACATACCCTATATTTTTTTTTAATATATCTTCCATGTACAGACAGAGATCGATCGCGATATAAGTAATATTATAAGCAGTATAAGTATATATATAGAAAAAAAAAAGTTTAATTTTAGAGAGGCATTTAAAACATAAATGTTTTTATAAATTCAGTTTCTTGCTGTTTCCCGCACGAGGCAGGGTAGGCAGAGGGAACTCGGGAATCTAGTGTTAAGACACTCCGTTCCACTTCCGTTCCCCACTTTCCTGCCGTAATTTGAGCCATTGCGTATTGAGTGGCGGAACTCAACGCCGCACTTTGCCTTATTACCAGAGCGAAGAAATGAAACATTAAATATTTAAATTGAAAATATTAAATATTTCATTTCCTCGACTGGGGATCGAACCTAGAACCAGTCGGTTACATTCACACTCTTGTACCGCTGCGCCACGACAGGCCTCAATTTTATAATTTATTTATCATTATATATAAATCATCCATGAAGCTATGTATGAATTAATTGAAGTCATTCTACCAAAAAAATACCATATTTGTTTTTACTCTGTACTTGCCACCAATAAAATATATAATTACATAAAACTTAGCCATAATAATACATATATAAGAATCTTGGCCATCATATTTATTTACTTGATTGGATTAAAGAAGAATATGTAGAATAAGCTTATTAAGACTTACTTTAGTCTAAAAAGAAACATGACCAACAGTGATTTCATACAATGTGGCTGTTATGAAAAAATAGTTTTCTAATAATATTTAAATAAGAATTATTTATAAAATTACTATATTGTACTAAATAATATATAAAAAGAACTGATATTTTCTTTACATTAAGTATTTATGTTCCTGTTTAGTACGGGAGCCAAATGCAGTCAGACCATTGTTATATTAGCAAGAATAGAATTTAAAAGTTTGTGAGTTCGATCCCAGCTCGAGGAAAAGAAATATTTAATACTATATTCAATTTAAATATTTAATGTATTCTTTGTTTTCTTTGCTCTGGTACAAGGCAAAACACGGCGTTGAGTTCCGCCACGCAATGTGTCGAAAATTCGGCACATTGCGTGGCGGAAAAGTGGGGAATGGAGTGTCTTAACACTAGGTTCTCAAGTGCCCTCTGCCATAAGCAGCTGAGAGAATAAAGCAAGAAGTTTGACGACTTAACAAAACTTAGATACTATCTTATTCACATTATTTACCTAACAATCGGTATAGAAACCATAAAAAAATCGTATTACTTGATAGGACTTACTGGTGTTGTGTGGATATGCAGAGAAACTTTCAGCTTTTATGACAAAATAAATAAAAAAAAAATTGGCCTTGGACCATAAATAAAGATAAATTATAAAATCTGTCATCCCAATTATGGAACAATGGGGACTTCTTTAAAATGTTAGCATAACATACATATATACAATGTACATGATGACTCACTAATATTATGGCAACTATAAAATTTTATCTTTGTATCATCATAACAAATCTTTTAGCCGTTTTATGAAAAACAAAATTAAGGAGTAAAAATGCTACTTTAAAATTAAAAAATAAATGTCAAAGAAAAAAATCATGCTAGGACAAAATACAGTTGTTTTTTATTATTTTAAATATAAATTAAATTATTATGTAATACGGCGTTGAGTTCCGCCACTCAACACACCATGCCTCAAATTTGGCGGAAAGTGGGGAACGGAAATGGAACAGAGTGCCTTAACACTAGGTTCCCAAGTTCCCTCTGTATACCCTGCCGTGTGGGATACAATGTGAAGCTGAGTAATTATGTAATAAAATTTTATTAGATTAATAATAAATAATTATCAAGTATAAAATAGATAACATCAATATAACCCTATATGTTGCCAGACATACAAATAATTAAACATGACATTATAAGAGATAACTAACCAGTAAACAAAACCACAAGTGTTTGCAACTAAATATATAAATGTAAATATATAATTATTATGAACAAAATAAATATATTCATATATAAAGCAAAGTTTAATATTTCTTAGCTACATTTCAATCTATACCAGTAATGGAAACAGGCAGAGAGAATATATATAATGTGAAGCAAAATTTATTTATCTCTTAAGTGAACCCACACCACTATTGTATAAGTGACCGTCAGAAAGATACAGTTCTTTGAGCCAGTACTGCCTCAAGGTAGTTTGAATAAAAAAATCTCTGTATATTAAATAGTATCCAGAGATAAGTCTATAGACAATGCATTTCACTTTCACTTTGACATATATCTAAACAAGACCAAAAACAAAATTATTTTTTTTAAGCAGGCTTAAGTTTTTTTAAATCCTTTGATCCATTCGTCTATGAGAGATCTAGCGTACAGTAATCTCACTTTCAGTACAAGATATGTTCTATTGTAGCTCCGAATTCTACATACATTTTTAAGTTTTTGACGGATATTCTTACACTTTCACCCAAAAACAACTGAACAGCTTGAGATGAAAGTTTACAGTAATATAGCTTATACATCCATAATTATAATTATTTAATTAACATACACAAAAAAAGTAAAATATTGAGACATACGAAATTAAGACATATATTATGTACTCACTTGGTAATATTTTAAATGTGGATATTTGATGATGACCCTGAGTATGAGCACTGTGAGCTGATCCTGCAACGCCACTCTCTGCTCATACGGAATGCCTGGAGGAAACCTCTTCAATGATCTATTAACGTCTAGTACAACCTGAAGCAAATGCAAAGCAAATGCATTAATCATAAGATTTTCAATTAACTCATCTTTGGAGGTATGTCACTAAGGATGGCATGCACAGGTTATGAGTTAGATACACACTCAAGTGTAATGAAATATATAATATTTTAGTGATAAAAATGATAAACAGAAGTGACACGATGGGAACAAAAAATCTTAATACTAGGATCTTTCCCATCCTCAGCCGACCCTGCTATGCGCAAGATACAGCTTGAAGCTAAAAAACGTCATGTCTTATATCATGACAGAAGATCTGACAGTATGTGAGATGGTTCAACATGTGGTTGATAAGTTTATTTGTTGGAATTTATTATTAATATTTGCCTGTTCCAGTAAGTTCACAGGCAAATATTTTTTTTTTTTTTAGCTTCACGCTGTATCCCGCACGAGGCAGGGTAGGCAGAGGGAACCGGGAACCTAGTGTTAAGACACTCCGTTCCACTTCTGTTCCCCACTTTCCGCCGAATTTGAGGCATTGCGTGTTGAGTGGCGGAACTCAACGCCGCGTTTTGCCTTATTACCAGAGCGAAGAAATGAAACATTAAATATTTTAAATTGAAAATATTCAATATTTCATTTCCTCGACTGGGGCTCGAACCCAGAACCTGTCGGTTACAAACACACGCTTATGCCGCTGCGCCACGACAGGCCTCACATGCAAATATAGTTCTTAATTAATCTTATCACACAAAAGACAATTTCTTGAATCTGGAGAGAAGACAAAAATAAACCTCCTCTGCCTATTTCAGGGAGTATATATAAAAATCTAATTAAAAAGTTATATTTTGAAAAAACTTTGATAACATTAATAAATAACCTGATTGTACTCAGGGTGAGTAGAAAGTTCATCTAGTGATGGTGGTTCTGTCATTTCCTCTTTTGTTACTCCCACCAATAACGGCCATATCTTTCTTCTATATTCATCTGCAAGAAAAAAAAATAATAGTAGAGTTAAGTACATGACTAATACGCAGAAATAAAAATTATGCGAGTAACGAGATTGCTTAATTTACATACACAAAAAAGAAAGTTCAATGACGCGACATATGTGATTATAAATCATAAAAAACGGTTAAATTAAGACTTACCAGAAATTAAACCACCTTTACTTCTTGCAAAATTTTGCCATTGCTCTAGATTGACCACATCAGGGTTCATAAGACATTTTTCTAGTTCCTTTCGTTTCTCGGTGACATCAGGGTCCTCGAACTCAAAGTCTAAATAAACAAAAATGGAAGTGACAGGAAGTCCAATTTGGTGGTAATAAAGGGAAGCAATATATCTGTCGATTTAATCATCATCATTGCATTTTACGATTTAAAAGACCACGAAAGGAAGTCATTAAATTCAAAAGAGTTGTTTACAATACCTTGATCGAATTTCAATTCTGAAGGCGTAGAGATGTCGTCTATGTTTTTCGTGTGGTTTAAGCTTATGGAGTCATCATTTAAAGTTGGGGAGCAATCCCCATTGATAGCACATTTATCACTGCCATCGGCTTCAGGGCTATTAGATTCCATCGTAAGAAAAAGAAAATTAACCAAGCGAAAACATTACACCATCCTCCTCTCGAGAATGACAATATGATGACATTTTGTATTTCCCAAATGTCAAGTTCAGAAATGCGTACATTAAAAACAAATACCAAATGAATAAATAAAAACATATATAAATATTAATATTTAACACAAAATGTTGATTTTAAAGTAACTTTTAGTTACATAAAACTTTTTATAAAATCATTTAATAATTGTATAATAATATTGAACGGACTTGACATTCCTTTTAACGCAGCATTAAAAAAGGCCACAAAAATGAATGAAACTACTGGCAAATATAACTAAATATACAGGAATAAGACAGATAATGTCATAAAGCCAACCTGATATTAAAAATTAAAACTTCCTACAAAAATATTTTGGTTTTTGTAAATTATTCACTTAAAAATTATATTAATGGATCTAAATATTGAATCACAACAAACGCAAATAAGAAAAATTGAAGACATAATAGATATACAAAAAGCCAATGGAAATATCCGACAAGTCGCTTTCAACATACCCTCCGATAACGATAGTAGTTTATCTGCTGGCTTCACTAAAAGCTTAGAAACTGGATTATCTAAGGCAGATGTAGAACAAACTAAGAAAAAGAGCAAAAAACTACGATGTAAGAAACGAAAACATGACATGCCCGATGTTATATCATGGCCGAGCGACTCCGACGTTACTGTATTAAGAATGAAGTTATGCTCTGAAAAAGATACAAAAGACAAAAAGGGTGACATTGTTCTGGGAGATGGTCTCCATCACCGTAATAGCTTTTCTATGGTTAATCTGGCAACGCTGGTTTTTAAATCACAGCCTCCCTCAAAGCAAAGTTTAAATGAAGAGTTTTTATTACCATTAACATCATGGGAACATCATGTCGATTCAAAGTATGAAGAACATAAGTTTAGGGCACCTATCCTACAGACGAATGAATTTAAAATTTACGATTGTTTTAGTCGCAAAGAGATTCATTCTAACGTTGATGATTTTAGTTCAGACTCTAGTTTAAAGTCTAAAGTTGCGAGATTCTTACGTTTATATTTCTGCCCGTGTTGTACGTGTCTCTATAATATTGAAAATTACAAAAGAAACAGTCAATATATTTCGCCGAATATATTCAAAAATAAAAATAAATAATACATTAATATTATAAAACTTGTTAAAATTGTGTCGTGAATTTCCTGAAAATAAAAAATAGCAATTATGTAACAGCAACTGCAGCGTTTTTTTTATTTAAGAATAAATTTTATGATTGGCTGTTGATTGGATTGGAGAAATCATAAACACTCATAGTTTATGATTTCCTTTAAGTAGCTACAATAACCATTATAGGAATATTATTTCAATTATCATCTCATGGTTAGCTTAATACGATCAATTTTCAAGCGACTGATAATATACGTATAGGCTAACGTGATATCAACTCGGTTGTCTAATGGAAGAAGTGTACGTTTTGTTTAAATTTGACCAATCACAAAATTGTAACTATTTCTTAACTCTACAATTATTGTCCTATATGAAAATTGTTCTCATAATTTGAAGCTTACTAATTTTGCTGACTTTAGAAGTTAAAGAAATATTTTGTAGTTTCTCGTTTTCTGGCTTTTAATTGTATTACTGTATATTTTTTGTGTTTTTATAGCTTCACGCTGTATTCCTCGGGGTTGGCTAATGGAACCTAAACGTAATTTTGGAGACAAGGTTTGCGGCACAACTTAACGCCGCCATTCTTTCCAGAGCAAAGAAGTGATAATAATTTCTTTCCCCACAAACCCCAAATCACTGTGCCACTAAACCCCAGTATATATTTTCGCATTTTAAAAAATATTACTAAGTTGATGTTTGTTAATTTATCCTTTTCAAAGTTTATACCATTTTAAGATGCACTTATGAAAATCGGAAAACTATATACATACAATTGTTTTTTTTTTAGATGCACGCTGTATCCCACACGAGACAGACAGAGGGAACTCGGGAACCTAGTGTTAAAGCACTCCGTTCCCCACATTCCGCCGAATTTGAGGCATTGCCTGTTGAGTGGCGGAACTCAACGCCACGCTTTGCCTTATTACCAGAGCGAAGAAATGAAACATTAAATATTAAAATTGAAAATATTAAATATTTCATTTCCTTGAGTGGGGATCGAACCCAGAACCTGTCGGTTACAGTCACACGCTTTTGCCGCTGCGCCACGACAGGCCTCTCTATTTAGATAAGTATACGAGCAAAATAGAATTTAAATTACAACTTTTTTCGAGTAAGTATATTTGTTTTATGTTTTAGCTTCATACTGTATAGTATGAAACCCGCTCATGGAAGGTAGGCAGGGCGAACTTGGGAACGTTCTATACCCCATTTTATGCCGAATTTGAGACATTGCGTGTTGAGTGGCGAAGCTCAACGCTGCGCTTTGTCTTGTTGTCAGAACGAAGGAATTAAAAAAATAAACATTTTTTCTTTGAGTGAAGATGGAATTTGCACCTGTCGCGCTTACAGACGATCGCTTTTGCCTTTGCGCCACAAGCCTCAATTCTAGTACATTTTGGTAAAAAAAGCGTATCGCGCATATGTTTACAATCTATTTAATTTAAACGGTGCCAACATTATGTCATAGAGTATATAATATGTTGGTATATTACGATATAATTTTAAAAATATTTTTATAATTTTAATTAAATATTATTGTGAAATATGCTTTGAAACATAAGATAGATTTCTTTATAAGCGTGCTTGCAAAATTAGGTGAACTTCGTGCCAATAATCGCTAAAGGCACTTTCGGAAAGGAAACAATCTCAATTAATAACAGATGGGACTGGTTGTTAGATAATTTGCAAATTCAAATAAAATTAACTGGGTTTCCATTTCCAGTTTCTACTTAATTTATGGACAATGCTCGGGGAAATCGTATAAGCACTAAATTAAGTCTTATAATATTATTGAAGCCAGAATTTCCCCACTCTGGTAAAAAGAAGTTTGCGTTTAGTCGTAAGTTAACCAATTTACTCATCAGGTTTTCTTTCAACTTCAGGCCTGTAACCTGTTCATAACATGGTGTAAAGACCCTCCGTTCAATTAAGATACTTTTGTTCTCCACTTTCCGTTGGATGAGTGAATATCAAATGGTGGTACACAGTTGTGTTTAATAGTAAGAATAAGAAATTAATTGCTCTAGTTTCTCTTATTTTATTACGACCATGTACAGGTAGGTATAAATGGTATTGATGACATATTTTGTTCTTGATGCTCAAAATGTTTAGGGTTGTAAATAAATATGTGACTATTTTTTATATCTTGACATTTTTAAGATAAATATTATTATAAATCTTCAGCATACAACATTATTTATTACGACTAAATAAAAATTATATATCTAAGATGTAAAAAAAAATGTTCTCAATAAATATACTACAAAAAAAGAGAAGAAAAAGAAATATTTATGCTGAGCTAGTTCTCTAGCTAGATTTCTGTTTGATTACCTAACACAACGATACAAAAATAATATGATTTCCTCCAAAATGTGATTTGCGGTCTTAAATACAGAAATTATCTATTTAAAGTGTATTTTATACAATAGCTTTAAAGTTTAAACGTAATTTACCGGCACATATAGGTAGGTAGCAGAAAGCAATAATACGCAGAGGAATAAAGATCATCAAATTCTTCCATCAACTTTTTATAAGATTGCAATTTTTCACATTACATGGATGTGGCGGAACATAACGCCGCTTAGAGTTCGTTCAAAGCAGAGCTAAATAATTAATAATTACTCTTGATTGAAATGGCATGGATAAATAATTATTAATTGATCTTACTGGGAATCGAACTAACAACCGATTATAAAATTGAGCCATAATGGCCAGATTATACGTTTAGTAGTAGTTTTAAAAACCGTAATATTTTCATAAAACGACTATACGGAATAAATGACAAACTTTTCTTTTTTAAATTCTCTGAACGCACAACTTCACTACAATAAACCGTAAAAATGAAATTTGGAACCGTAAAATAAAATATAGCCGTAAATTTCACACGACAAAATAATTCCATTAGTTTACAGCCGCCTATTTAAGATTTATATTATATAATGTTATTGAATAACACTAATTGTATTAAGCACTTTCCAATTTTGGAGTCACTGTATTATTGATAAGTTATCTTTTTTTTTTTAATTGAAGATTGAATTGTCTCATAGCTTTGTCGTTGTAGTAAATAGCTATACTCAACTCTACTCAGCTTCACGCTGTATCCCGCACGAGGCAGGGTAGGCAGAGGGAACCCGGGAACCTAGTGTAAAGACACTCCGTTCCACTTCTGTTCCCCACTTTCCGCCGAATTTGAGGCATTGCGTGTTGAGTGGCGGAACACAACGCCGCGCTTATTACCAGAGCGAAGAAATGAAACATTAAATATTTAAATTGAAAATATTAAATATTTCATTTCCTCGACTGGGGATCGAACCCAGAACCTGTCGGTTACAGTCACACTCTTGTGCCGCTGCGCCACGACAGGCCTCGTAAATAGCTATAAACGCTCACAATATACATTTTATTTTTTTTACTAACTTAAAGCTGATATTTTTACTATTTTTTAGAGTGTTATTCCACACTTACTCGTAGTACAGAAAATACTAAACTGAAATTTAAAAATACGTATAAAAATTTTGAACGAAGCAGGATTTGAACCCGCGCCTCTTCTTCTTCTTCTCTTGGAAGGTTTTCAAGAGGCGCGGTTTCAAATCCTGCTTCGTTCAAAATTTATATGCTTTTTAAATTTAAGTTTAGTAACTTAAAGCTGATTTTTTTAAAATAATATGATGTATTCTATTATCATTTACAGTTTTGTGAAGTTGAGTTCCGCCGAGTGCTCAACACGCAATGCCTTAAATTCGGCGGAGAGTGAGGAATGGAACAGAGTGTCTTAACACTAGGCTCTCTCTACGCTGCCAGAAGCAAAAAAAATAAGAAAACTAACTGTAACTAAATAGCACATTATTACGTGATTATAACGGCAACTTTGATTGTCAATTATAATTGATTTCTGCAAGCCAAGTTTAACTTAGACATACTTTCTAATGATGGGATGTTAAAAATAGCATATCATCGAGCTAACGATTTTTCACTCACGCTTGTAATTCTAAAGTCCGGCGTTTAATTCCGCATCTCAAGACATAATATAAAAGAATCGAGAAATCAGGCAGAAAGTATAAGTTATAATTTATATTGTTAGACTTAACTGATTTATGTTTAGAAAATTTGTTTCATATTTTATCTTAAAAGGTAAAAAATCTAATATCTAAATACTAAAATATTTAAAACTATTTAAGACCGAAACATACTGAAGTACCAAGTAAATAATACATGAGATAAGAAAGATGTCTACGACGATATAAGTATTTCTTTAACTCTCTCTACTCATTACTCAGCTTCACGCTGTATCCCCGCACATGGCAGAGTAGGCAGAGGGAACTTGGGAACCTAGTATTAAGACACGACATTCCACTTCTGTTCCTCACTTTTTGCCGAATTTGAGGCATTGAGTGTTGTGTGGCGAGACTCAACGCCGCGGTTTATCTTTTTACCAGAAAGACGAAATGAAAACATTAAATATTTAATTTTAAAATATTAAATATTTCATTTCCTCGAGTGGATATCGAATCCACAACCTGTCGTTTACAGTCACACGCTTGTGTCGCTGCACCACGACACGCCATAATATATCAAGTCTGTAAAAATTTCTCCTACAATCTAAAATAATTATCTTGTTTTCTCTTAAATATGCAAATAATATATTTTTATATACGAAGTGACAACAACAAGTATTTCAAAAATAACTAATTTAATTTTAAAACTTAGCCCGAGTATCAAGTTCCAATAGACGAAGCCTCGGTCTGTACAGTCTGGTAGCTTAGTATATTTTTCCGAATCGCGTCGTATTGCCAAACGGTTGCATTTCTTCTAGCGCTCCGACGTTGCTTATAAATGGGGGTGAAAGCCCGAGCGGCGCAGTTCCTCCCCGCGAGCCGTGCACTCGAACATTGTAACTGAGATTAAACTGTACGACTGTGTGGTGATTTTTGTGCAAAAAAAAATGGAAATTAGGTAATTATACTCCTTTTCGCTCCGTGATTTTACGTTTTAAGCGTCTTGTTATAATGGAATTCTTGTTACACGTTGATTTAAAATTGTTTTGAAATCTTTTATAGCCTCGAGGTGCTTTTAATTTTGTTACTAGATCATCTCAATACTCGTTATCTGGAATATTTTAGATTGCATCACACGTAATGGCTAAGATTTTAAGAAAATATTATGTACTTTTTGAAAATATCTCTATAGATACATAGAAAGACAAATGATATTTTCAATTAGAAGATTAACGGTAATACTGAGACATCCTGTATAACTTCATATAAATATGCTTTCTATTAAAAAGTAGAGAATTACTACATAGTAATTGGCTTCTATAATTATTTATATGACCAGATCTCATTTATATTAAAAAGTGTTATAGAAAACATTGCATTATATGCTCATATGCAGCATGAGCGTTATATTGTTTATATAAAGTTACCAATAATTAGCAGCAACGTATTTAATTCTAAAATATATTTATACGATCACCTTTTTATATTTGAAAGAAAAATTCAATAATTCAGTTGATAAGGAAAATTATTCACGAACTGATTAAATAATAAATATAATTCTTGAAGGTAAAAATACATCATCAAATTTGACCATATTTTTAGATATAGTTCGTTCGTTCAGAAAATATTAAAAAAAAATTCTAAACCTAATAAAAAAAGTGTTTCTATTCTATTTCTATTTAAGTTATTCTTTACAAAATTAAAAAATAAAATAAAAAGGATTTAACCATTACACGACGAAACACTTTCATAGAAAAAAATACACCATTAAGTCATCGATTATAACAAAACAATTCACTTATCAAACTCGCTACGAAGATTTACTTAATATCTTTCCTAAATGAGGAAAAACATGTTAAAAATATAAATATTTTATAATGGCAGTTAATAATAAATGAAACAAGATGAAAGTAGATATAATTTAATTTCCGATGCACAATGAATGCCGATTATCTATAAGTGAAAGTTCTATTTAAATCGATATAACAGTTGTTAAGTGTTGCGAGTTCCATTCGAACGGCAATTATTATGGTTTATTTTTATTTTATATTCGATCGTTATATTTATACTGGGTTTCACCCGCAGCTCTGTTTAAAAATAAAGAAGTAAGAGATACTAATTAGAGGCCTAAATGGAGAATAAAATTATCTTAATGGGAGCGGAGAGTGTTAACACTAGGTTCTCAGATTTCTTCTACCTGCTGTTCTGTTATGTGCGGAATCCAGAATAAAGCAAAATTGACCCAAATCAATCAATTACCCAATTCAAACGAGTAGTTCCTCAGATTAGTACTCTCAATCAAATAAATACTTCAGCTTTATAATATTTATATTAAAAGATTCAGTTTAGAAGTAACAAAAAAATGGTTAGCATATTGTGGGCGTGTAAAAGAGTTCAACGAGTTTAAGGCGCACGCGCATAAAAACAAAATAATTATTATGTTAGTAATAAAATGAAAGTAAAAAGTTGATATGGAGATATGTTTTATTTTTGTATTAATCATAAATACGGTACTTTTTAGTTCAAATTTCAATTTCAATATGAAATGACCTTAATTAGTTACAATACAAGCAATTTCTCAATAGAATTAGGTCGACATCTTGTTAAATTTTAAAGATGTTGAAGTATAAATTACAAAATAATATCTTTGATTCTCATAAAATAAGTTTACGATTAAACGCTTCGTTGACTTTATTGGAAACGCATCCGATAAATATCTCAGTCCAAATAAGCTACAAATAACGAGGTACCGTACGAGTATTTCAAAGTATTAACATAAGTGTATACACGTGATTAAATCACGTGATTTCGCAATTCACCTGTACACAGTCCACAAGTCGCACAACATAACACTCGCATGAAAAATCTACTCGAGATAAAAACTATAATTATTTATAACTTTAATTTTTAAGATATTAAGCGTTTATAATGCGTTTATTGAGAGACAAAAGAATAGCGAGGGAAGCAGAGGGAACCTCGGAACCTAGTTTTAGGACACTCCGTTTCCTTCCCCATTTTCCTCCGAAGTTGAGGCATGGCATTGCTGTGGCAAAAGTCAACGCCGCGCTTGTCTTTATACTTAAACGAAGAAATGAAAATAATTAATATTGAATTATTGTTTTCTAAACTTCTTAATATACAAATGAAACAAATTCAATTAAAGTATTAAGCCCCTCACCTCTGCCAGTAGGGATCGAAAACACAACCAGTCATTTACAGACACACGCCTGTGATTATTATAAAATCAAACTTACGTAAAATATTTTCTACATAGCAGAATAGGTGCCTACAATAATGTAATTTGGAATATTTATATATATTTACATAACAATGTAAGTATATAAATTTCAAGACCCTGATACATCCATGTAATAGAAACTAGTTTAGACATAAATTCCTCCATTACATCTATCAAGTGTAACTAGATAGTCATATAAATAAATATATATAATACTTCTCAGCTTCACGCTGTATCCCGCGCATGGCAGGGTAGGCAGAGGGAACTTGGGAACCTAGTGTTAAGACACTCTGTTCCACATCCGTTCCCCACTTTCCGCCGAATATGAGGCATGGCGTGTTGAGTGGCGGAACTCAACGCCGCGTTTTGCCTCGTACCAGAGCGAGGAAATGAAAACATAAATATATAAATATTTTAGAAATGTTTTAAAAAAACAATTACAAAATGGCATTGCATGTCGATAAGTTACAATAATTAATTGTTCGATACTTTATTATAATTATAATGCTCAACTTCCTCCATTTTCTATTTAACGCCAGCTTGCTCTATTATCACCAGGGAAAATGATACTCGTGTGGCTTAAATGTCACACGTGAATAAACATCGTTTGTTTGTGGTTTTATTTGTATATATCGGATATGTTCTTGATTTTAAAGAAAATGAAATAATCGGTACTGAAAGAGTGAAGATTTATCGTAAAACGTTTACAGAAAAAAGCTGTAATATCTTATATATGTATAAAACATGATATTATGAAATTACATTGAAGAAGCCTATTGGCTAACTCATAATTTAAATATAATTTCTTTAATATATGCAGTTCGCTCTGCCAACTCTGATATATGCGGCATACAGTGTAGAGTAAAAAGTATGTTTTCGTATTAACTTTACACTTTCTTACTCCAATTTAGAACCTAGTGTTAAAACACTCCGTTCTCCTTTCATTATATATATATATATACAAACATACATACATGTTATGTCCTTTTATATAACATGAAATACATATTACTTTAAATATATTACAGAAAAATCTCTCATCGCTTATACCACGTTCAGTTTTCACACGAAGCCGCAGGTGGGCATTGCCAGTTGCAACATATCAAGTACATACCATACCTAAACTCGATTAGTAGCGAGAAACTAACATACTTAACTCATTATTCAACCGTAAACATTGTGGGATAATATTTAGACTCAAAATGATTTTTCTAAAGTTAAAAGAATGTTGAGAGAAGATGATATTTAAATAATGGAACGTACTTAGAGTTGAGACACTCCGTTACCGTTATGACACTTCCGTTCCCGACTTTCCGTTGAATTCTTGAGGCGTAGCGTTGTGAGAGACGAAATTTAACACTACGAATCCCGAGGTTTGCCTCGTTATCAGAGCGAAGAAATTGAAGTATTGAATATTCCAACCCATTATTGTTGCGTTTACCTATGTTAATGGTCCCTAATGCTGTATCCTCTTCGCGGCGTTGAGTTCCGCCACTCAAATTCAATACCTCAAATTCTGATGAATGTTTGTACGCATAAACTACTATATATTTTAAATGAAACCTTATCATTATGTATTTAGTTCACACAGTTTTTTTAAATTTAAGTTTAAAATAGAGAATTTATATAGATATTTAATTGAACGAAGACGCCTTTAGGACACTAGCAATTCCTGAAAGTAACCAGACAATCATTTATAAATTAATGAATTACGATGAGTCTAATTAAAATTTAAATAAACTATTTAAAAGAAACAATGTAATATCTATTAATAATTACAAGTAAATCATGATTCCTACTCCCGGAAAGGAAATTATTAAATACACACAAAATGTTAATCAATCGTGTGTAATTACATATTTTTTGTTCAGTTCTAGCTCGCGAAGGCGCGTGTCGTACGGAACGATTAGCCGGCATTTCAATCAGGCAAACAATATTACGACGGAACGCATAATATGTTAAATCATTTTAATTGTACGTTATGCTTTTCCGGTGACTTTTTTGAAGTAAAATTGCTTTTTTTTTGTAAAGGCTGTAAACAATCTACAACATGTACTTTATGTATATGATTTAATTATTAATGTTTTAGCCAAAAAATAATAGCTTAGGGTTACGTAGCTAAAGGATAAATAGGGCTAATTAAGCTGTCTGTCTCTTAATAGTCTCTCTGTCGCCAGACTGTATGTGATGAACTGTAATTGTTGGACAGTTGAAATATTCATCGATATCGTACGAAATATTCATCGATAACATTCTTTTGTTACTATAACAATAATATTAAAACACAAAAAGAAACAAGTATTTTAGGTTTCCTTACAACATTACTTTTTACCATTAATATCGATACGGAACCCTTCGTGTGCAAGACTAACTCGCACAGCGCTGTTTCACAACTCTCTATACTCAGAAAGTTTATAGTTACATTTATAATTTTGTCAATCTCAATAAATCAAATAACGGTAATAAAAATGTTATTAAGTTCCTCTTTTGAATCATTAAATCGTAGATTTCACCGGATTGCCAATAATAAGGGGATTCGTGAGAGTATAATAAAATAAAGGATACTGGTCATTTTGCTTTCCGGTAGAATACACGCAATATTTTATTATTTATATTTATGACTTATAGAAACTTATCCTAACCTCGTTTGGGCTTGCAATGTTTTATTTTAATTAATATATAATTGAATATTTGACAAGCTTTAATCAATTGTTTAAAAAGTAGACAGAAATATACAAAAATCATTATATTTTGCTTCTAAACAGATATTACGAAAAAATACTACCAACAGTATACAGATCAATAACAAAAACAATATGTTTAGCTTAATTCATCTAATAAATAAGGCAATGAGGGTATTTAACATGATCTTGCACAACTCAACCTCACGTACGATTCGATAGACACATTTGCGAGTACATGTCACTCGATTATCGAGGTGCCTATTACCAAACCTAATTGAGGGCCGTTACCCAACACGCATGACGATAAATTACCGTTCATTGAAAGTTAAAAAATACATTTATCTTCGACGTACAACGTATTATATATCAAAAAATTGACCTCGTTGGCAGCGTAACTTATAAATTATTAGAGCATGTGTTAAAAGGATATCTCCATAAACCATATAGCTTTAGCAAATAGAGCTTTTCATCATGTCATATTTTAATATCTGTTAAGTGGCGGAGTTCATCTCCGCAATTAGTCCTACCCAACAATTTTAATAAAAGAATTCTAAGTAGAAACATTCGCCTTGGCATCAAACCTGCTACAATCACATAAGTACCTGACGGTAGTATCCAACTGGGTTACAATGGTGTCATCTTTCAATGGACAAATTCATTAGAGCCGATAGATAACATTGTTTTAAAAACCGGTCCCGGATGACACAGAATAATGTCAATGTCTTCGTTGAGATAAGTTTCTTGAGAACAACCTTCATGCAAATAACGTTCAATTCAGGTTTTGTGCTATAACTAGATTTCTAAATTTTGGTAACAATATATAATAGAAATAATTTCTATTATAATGCTTTTTGTTTCGTCTTTCGCAAAATACTTATTATTCACCTTTTATATAAAAACATTAAAATATTGAATAGTAATATTTTATATATTTCGTTATTTATTTACATTGTAATTTTTATAAAACAAATTAATGATATTTAAAGTAGCTTTATGCTTTCGATTATTGCGGCATACGCAGGACGTAAGAGTATTCCGTTTCTCAGTTTTCATCCAATTTTCAATTATGTGTTGAGATGCCAAATTCACTGTTGTATTTTATCATGTCCACGTCATTACATCTGTTTTATCGTCTACTGTTCGACATAGCCCCAAAAATGGGTATTCAAAGGTTTCTTTGCCATGTTAATTTCATGAAGTTCGATTCAGTACCTATGTCTAACCTGTAGAACCATATTAATTCTTCTATATTATAATATTCATATAGAACTATAGATCATTTTATCAGCTTCACGCTGTTTCCCGAACACGGCAGGGTAGGCAGAGGACTTGGGACCTAGTGTTAAGACACTCCGTTCCACTTCCATGACCCACTTTCCGCCGGAGTATGAAGCATTACGTGTTGAGAGGCAGACCTCAATGCCGAGTTTTGCCTTGTTAAAAAAATTAAATATTTGATTTCCTAGGGTGAGGCTCGAACCAACAACTTGTCGTTTATAATCACACGCATGTGCTGCTGCGCCACGACCGGCTTCATACACTAACTATATATACACCTACTTATAAATAGAGAATTACCTTTAAAATTCAATTTTATCTACACTAGATCTGTAAATAACCATAAATAGATATAAAATGATACGCTGTTTCCCGAAGAAACCCAACTTGACGTTATATAATACGAACGAAGGAAAGTGAAATCTCGAGATAATGTCTCATCAGCACGCGATACTGGCACTGCACACTGTGAACAAACTACCGTTGTATGACTCAGCTTTTGTATTCGTCGTAATATTTTTATTATGTTCTATAAAGCTAATAAATGTAATATTATATTTTAGTATCTAGTACTTATTAAGAAAACATGAAAATTTAAGTTTAGCCTTTAAATTATTATATGTTTTTTAAATGAGTTCAAAGTGTGATAATCCACACTTAATTAATTTATTTGTACTATTTTGAAAGTGTTATTACACGTTAAAAATAGTATAAATATATTAATTATTAGTTAGGAGGCATTTATATGACGATATCTACTATGTCAATGGTATTCCATTGCCTTAGTGGTTATGTTAGGTTTATTTTTGTTTCATATGTGTGATTAGACACAAAGGAAAAGGATGTTCGACTGTCGCTGAACTAAATTTTTTTATTCAAACAGAAAGTACTTATTTTTTCTGAATATGATTATAAAAAATAATTTAGAGGAATAGTTATATTATATATGGTTATTTTAATTTCAAGCTCAACACGTATATCATGCAGTATAAATAGCAGAAATCTCAAGATACACTTAAACATTGTGACATTCATTTAATTTGTTATTAGTTAGATAGTATTTTGTTATTGTTCAGGTGTTAATCGTATGTGGCTTGCACTGACATTGTCTAGATAGTGAGAACCACATATTGTTTGTTAATCGCGTTTTTCTTCTAAGCTCTCTCACTTTATAATAATAATTCTCCTTTCTATCACGGCACAAACAATTAAAAAACAAAATTTTGTAGTTTTTCTGGAGTTGAAATTGACTAATAAAAATTATGTTAATTTTATTATACACATTAAGTGATATAAAACCTACAAGGAGTGAGTAAGTCAGTTATCGCATTCACGTTTTTTTCTAATTAAATGTTTCCTTATTAATATAAAAATAGTGTTGTACCTCGGTACAGATAATATATATATATGCAAACTTATATTTACACTTTTTACACAATATTAATTATTTTACAAAATCATTAACGTAAAAAGACTCGAATCTACGTTTTTTGGAAACCGTCCATAAATTCTAAAGTATTACTCATCTGTATCCTAATAGTTAAATTTAGTTTTTATTCATTTAAAACTTTTAAAATAATTATATCGATGACTTAAATTACCTTATTACACGGCTATCAGTTTGTCTGTTTATGTACACTTTTCCCATCTCAGCATTGCGCGTTTCATTGTCAAGTAAAGAAACTCGAGGTCGTTGAGAGTAATTACTTTAAGCAATATACTCAATTCAATTTGCTTATTTTCATTGAAAAACGCATTTAAAAACTAACTTTTATAGTTTTTACAATCTATTTTTATATGTTTTTGTCATATTTTGTTAAACTTTTATTTATATTGCGGGAATTTGATTGAATTACAATTAAGCAGAGTAAACCTTGATACTTTATAAGTTATTACACGGTTCTCATGATTAATGTATTTTTGATTTACTATTGCATACTTCTTATAATCGATTTATGGAATAATGATATGGAATTATTATAAATAATTAAAATGGAGACCTCTTTTTTTCGTTTCCATAATTATTTTTTAATTAAAATTGAAAAAGAGATGTTCTCTTGCTACGCTAGTAATTATTTAGATTTTTTTTGTTTTGTTTAGATATTTCGAGTCAGTAATTATTATTTTATTTAGCATCGAACTAATTTCTTTTTTCAGAAATATTTATTAAAAAGTATTTCATATTGGGTTATAGTTTGTATTCTTGTATGATTTATTGAACTTACTTAATACTAAATAAATATTATACAAAACGTTTTTAAAGAATCGCCTTAATTTATCAATTCTATACATAATAAGAACTCTAATAATGAACTAGTGGGAAACGGAAGTGTTTTAAGGGGAATGAAATGTCTTAACAATGGGCTCCCAGGTTCCCTTTGCCTAATCCGTAATATAATCTCCTCTAGGAGTACAATCATATGTCGTATTAACATTTATTTATATATTTAATAAATAAGGAAAGGACAGTTTTATTTATTTATTTATTTAATACTTTATTACACCAACTATAGTATAAAACTTATAATTAAAAAGAAAACAAAAATAAAAAGTCGAGGAACACTACAATTTTGGTATAAAGGCGGCCTTATCACCACAGGTGATCTCTACCAGGCAACCCACCCTTAAAAAGATCAAAGGACGAAGGAAAGTGGTTGGTGTACAAGGTGATTAATGTATCAATTTTATTACTTTTTAAAGTTATAAAAATACATAAAATCTACTATTGGTATAGACTACAAATGAGTTACTGTGTTTTTAAATATATCATAAAAATACATAGATATATACATAAGCAGTTTTCTACAACATTCTCTGTAAGTACCCTTCTATATGTGTGAAAAACAACATCGGCTTTACTGAATATCAGAAATTGTCTAAATAGTTTAACATTAAGGTATCAAAATTTATCTAACTCCAATTCGTTCCGCGCCAGCAGCTCGCGACGCGGTCAAGTCCGGTACCAGTAACAGTGAGTGCACGCAAGATTGTTTCACGATTCTATTATTTTAGTAGAGAAAGCTCAAATATTTAGTATATAATTATAGTAAATTATATTTCTATTAATATTGGAGGCCTAGCCCACGGTTAGGGATTCGATTCCTAGTCGGGAGATTTATTTTCTTTTTAGTTTGCCCATTATGCAATCAAAATTAAGCGGAAATTCCGTAACGGAATGTCTAAGTGTATCCAGCTGCCTAGCTTGCTTTAAGGCATAAAGTTGCTCTTTAAAATATATATTTTGCCATATTAATACAAAAAATAATGTTCCAAAACTTTTACGTATTCAATATCCGTAGTTCCAAATATCTATCGCAATCGTCATGTTTAGGTAAAATGGAGTGTTTCTTACGTAATTAGCAATTTTAAAAGTAATTAAAAGTAACTATTTCATAATTATAATGATTATTATACAATTGAATGTAGGTCTTACAAATAAATGGCTTAGAAATTTATTAAAATATGACACAATTTTAATTTTGTGATTCAGCGGCATAACGGTTAATTCACGTAACATTAATAATATGCTTATTTCACAATAAAACCAAGTACTTTACTTAATATAAACATTAAATTAAAATTAATTAAATATAACATAACGTTCTTGGAACTATCTTTTGAGTTTTCTTTAGTTTCACCCTGTTTGCCGCACATAGTGGGGTAGTGAAAAGGAACCTGGGAACCTAGTGTCAAGACAGTCGTAACTAATTGACTTCTGTTGTCTACTTGTACTTTGACTTTCTAGTCATAAAACTGTATCCTAAAAAATAAAATAAACAAAAAATATTTAAAAAGAAAAATAATTTGTTAAATCATTTTCTCCATATTAAGTACGTAATTAAAATGCAAACGGAGCTGTCAGATCGTTCACAGATAAGCACAATGTTGCTTGTAATTATTTTTACATCATGTTTATTGCAAATGTATTTTAATGAATTTCGACCAAAGTTTAATGGGATATATAGAAATAATTTACTTCGTATAAACGTATGGCTAACATAAATTGAAATATGATTATTTTGATAATATTTAATCGCTCAACCACAAAGTGTTTCCCTATGATGACAAAAACAAAAAAAATATACACATCTCCAAAAAAATCAGCACAATGAACTTAATATGTTTACCTACAATTTGGCAGGAGCATTTAATAATATACAATGAATAAAAAAATACATTGAATTAAAAAAAATATACGTGTACATTGACATGAATACTTTATTACCAGTTAAAACCACAAGAGGCTTACATCTCACTACCGAGGAAACGCCAAGACATGCAAGTCAACATATTAAACAACTTATCATCACTGTGTTTACGTAACGCGTATCTCCTGTTGAAGTTAAAAACAATTTCTAAAGGCCATTGCGTAATTTTAATATGACTACTCTATAAATAAAACAACGCAAAAGCGTCAAATTTTGTATCATGTAATAACTTTCATTAGATCTAATTACAGTTTAACTTTGTGAGTATCATGTTGCTCGAGAGTAGGAAATAATTATAAAAAAGTTAATTTTTTTTACTGATTTTTGAGATTTTTGTGATGTTAAGTGGCGGAATTCAACGTCGCGTTTTAATCTACTTAAGCGGGGAAATAATATTATTTTTAACATCATCATCTCCTTGAGCTTTAAATTTACGACTATAGCGTTTACGGTCCGCGTTAGTATTTTTATTCCTGCTTGCTGTTGTAATGTAATTTTTCGAAAAAAAGTATTTTTAATGTATAAATATTTGATTTGACGTTGTATTCTCAAACAGATGTTAACTGTGATTTTTAATGTTAAATTTTAAATTATATAACAGCTTTCTTCAGACCTAATTAAAGCGGAGTAAATACCATGGCGCACCCACGAGCCTGCTGGCTACTGCCGACCAGTCAATCTTGTATTGCAATACGAGTGTAACCCACATTGATGCTCTAGTGTAGACATTACAGTATAAATACATATGTTTATAGACTTAGGGTATAGTACGTTCGTCATTAAATATGTATATCGAACTGAAATGAGACTGATTTGAACAAAATTTCAAAGTTAGTTGAGTATAATATAAACGTTTCTTGAATTATCAAATTTGTGATGTTCGTCGCTGCTATTTAAAGTCTTATCCCACACTTATCAAAGAAAAATACAAATTTAAAAAAAAATATTTTTTTTATCGTAGCGCTCTGACCAACTGAGCCATAACTTCTTTCAAGATATATATATATATATATATATATATATATATATATATATATATATATATATATATATATATATATATATATATATGTGTATAATTGCAACGATACATATAACAAAATCATAGATACTAATATTAACTAACGATATAAATGACCATGTAATCTATCTAATCTACTTTAAACATGAACGTTTTTCCGCAACGAGCTCTAACTTTCAATAGTCTAATATAATTAACTTTTTTGAATTCATTATAAAAAGTTAATTATATTAGGAAAAATAGCGTAACAAAGCCATTTCAAGCACAAAAGGGCTGAAACAGAATTAAGAAACGTCTCTACAGTTTGCCGTCGCAACTTTAGAGCAAGCGTAACGCATTATTGCTGCGGTCACAGCCACCGCCGTCGCGGGTTACGATACGGTTGCCAATGAAGGTACCACTGAACTTAATGAACGTTGCAACTTTAATGCATTTAATGCAATCATTTACAGGAGGAAGTGTTATTTTATGTACTTAAATTATTTTTGAGGTTTATCGTGGCTCAGGGATGCAATTGTTCGACTGTAAATATGTCAGGTTGTGTGCTAGATGTCTATTCAAGAAATTAAACATTTAATATTTTCAGTGTTATCACTTTGTTTTTTTTTTCACGCTGTACCCCCACGAGGCAGGGTAGGCAATGGGAACCCAGGAACATAGTATTCAGACACTCCGTTCCACTTTCGTTCCCCTCTTTCCGCAGAATTTGAGGGATTGCGTGTTGAGTGGCGGAACTCAACGCCGCGCTTTGCCTTATTACCGGAGCGAAGAAATAAAACATTAAATATTTTAATTGAAAATATTAAATATTTCATTTCATCGACTGGGGATCGAACCCATAACGTATCGGTTACAGTCGCACGCTTATGCCTCTGCGCCACTTTGGCGATAATATTTTTTAATTACAATCACATAGCTTTTTTATATATTATTATTTCCTTTTATTTCACATAATTTCCATATTTGTTTCAAAACTAAAATATAGTAAAACTTAAAAGATCTTTTTTCTTTCATTAAATCTTTTTTTCTTAATTACATATGTTAAACTGTTTAAAATGTGCTTATAATAATAATATTATTTGCTCAAAATATGTTTATAATAATTTTCTCTAACTTTTCTCTACCAACGAATATGTTTACACGAGGTAGATAGATATAAATGCATTTTAATAACAGTAGAAAGTTGATTCCGAACACGTATCGCTATTACCGCATTGCACCGAAAGTGCTACAATAGTAAATATTTGACAATTCCTCATGTCTGCTACTTTCCTGTTACAGCTACTTTCTACATTAATTATTTAACGTATTTTATCTAAGTCTCTCGTCTATATATTATAAAATATCGTTATTCTTTCTTTCTTTCTTAGCTTCACGCTGTATCCCGCACGAGGCAGGGTAGGCAGAGGAAACCTGGGAACCTAGTGTTCAGACACTCCGTTCCATTTCCGTTCCCCTCTTTCCGCTGAATTTGAGGGATTGCGTGTTGAGTGGCGGAACTCAACGCCGCGTTTTGCCTCATTACTAGAGCGAAGAAATAAAACATTAAATATTTAAATTGAAAATATTAAATATTTCATTTCATCGACTGGGAATCGAACCCATAATGTATCGGTTACAGTCGCACGCTTATGCCTCTGCGCCACTTTGGCGATGATATTTTTTAATTACAATCACATAGCTTTTTTAAATATTATTATTTCCTTTTATTTTACATAATTTCCATATTGGTTTCAAAACTAAAAAATAGTAAAACTTAAAAGATCTTTTTTCTTTCATTAAATCTTTTTTTCTTATTTACATTTATTAAACTGTTTAAAATATGCTTATAATAATAATATTATTTGCTCAAAATATGTTTATAATAATTTTCTATAACTTTTCTCTACCAACGAATATGTTTACACGAGGTAGATATAAATGCATTTTAATAACAGTAGAAAGTTGATTCCGAACACGTATCGCTATTACCGCATTGCACCGAAAGTGCTACAATAGTAAATATTTGACAATTCCTCATGTCTGCTACTTTCCTGTTACAGCTACTTTCTACATTAATTATTTAACGTATTTTATCTAAGTCTCTCGTCTATATATTATAAAATATCGTTATTCTTTCTTTCTTTCTTAGCTTCACGCTGTATCCCGCATACAGCAGGGTAGGCAGAGGGAACCCGGGAACCTAGTGTTAAGACACTCCGTTCCACTTCCGTTCCCCACTTTCCGCCGAATTTGAGGCATTGCGTATTGAGTGGCGGAACTCAACGCCGCGTTATGGCTTATTACCAGAGCGAAGAAATGAAACATTCAATATTTAAATTGAAAATATTTAATATTTCATTTCCTCGACTGGGGATCGAACCCAGAACCTGTCGGTTACAGTCACACGCTTGTGCCGCTGCGCTACGACAGGCCTCAAATATCGTTATAGAAGATATATTAAAAGAAATCTTATGCGGGACATTTATTGTATATTTAGTAATAGGTCCCAAAATAGTGATTTTTAATATTTTTGTATATGTGTCGGTGTATCTGTTTATCTGTGCGATTGTACGCGCTAATCTCAGAAACGACTAAACATATCTAAATTTAGTTTTAACTATTAAATATTACCAACTTTCCTTCAACATTTTGTGTTGGTTTTAAATACATCAGTTGACAACTAGTGCTATTCAAGCGCGTGAAGCCGAGGGCGGGTCACTAATATAATATAAAAATTTACATTTCTGTTGCGGCACAGGTGTACAAAGAGTAGTGAGTTCGATTCCGAGGGGGAAATTAAATATTTCATATATTTTTTTAATATTTTATTTTTTATGCTTGATATAAAAGCTTGTATATTTATATTAATGTGTCCGTCTTTTGTTTTAGGTGGAGTTT
Organism: Eueides isabella; assembly: GCA_019049475.1. NCBI lineage: Eukaryota > Metazoa > Arthropoda > Insecta > Lepidoptera > Nymphalidae > Eueides > Eueides isabella. The sequence continues at coordinate 1,591,878 of CM032384.1, forward strand.
GTTCATAGCACTGCTTCTCCTTGGAGTCGCAGTCGCGTCTGAAGAGGATGACGGTGTGCCCGATGCGGGAGTGGAGGAAGATGAAGAATTGGCTTTGGATCAAGAGGTACGTACTCAATGTTTTTTACTTCTAGTAATGATGTTAAGACACTCTGTTTTATTTTTCCTTTTCCATTCAATTTTGAAATTTTGTGTTTCGAGCGGAAATTACCCTAGTACTATGTTTAACCAGTCTGTGAAAGAAATGTCGCGTGGCATAAACATAATTTGATTATTTTTATTCCACACGGTTCATTATTTCAAAGCGCGGCGTTGAGTTCCGCCACTCAACACGCTGAGCGTCTAATTCGGCGGAAAGTATCTTAACACTAGGTTTCTAATTTCCCCTCTGCCTAGCCCGCCATGTGCGGGATACAGCGTGTAACGTGTGCATTAGCGTCGACATTTTAATAACAATAGCTATTATTTAAAGTAATTATATTTTATAATAGCACCATATTCGTGAGTATTTCAATAATTGCTATACTTCCGACAGCGCGGACCGCGCCTGCAGCGATAACGTGTTGCTTTCATTCGTAGTAATGATTATCTTCTGATGTAAGGGTTTACTTGTCTATAGTTCGATAACATAACTTATTTGACCTGAGGTGCCTTGTTTCTTACGTAATTTTATGCTTAAGGAAGTATCGAAATCAATCGTCGTCGTTAAATTTACTTAAACATGTACTATGTCTTAATTTTTTTTGTTTTATTTCACATTGTTTTTTATTTCAGCTTCACGCTGTATCCCGCACGTAGCAGGGTAGGCAGAGGGAACTAGGGAACCTAGTGTAAAGACACTCCGTACCACTTCTGTTCCCCACTTTCCGCCGAATTTTAGGCTTTGCATTTTGAGTGGCGGAACTCAACGCCACGCTTTGCCTTGTTATCAGAGCGAAGAAACGAAAATATTAAATATTTAAATTGAAAATATGAAATATATCACTTCTTCGAGTGGGGATCCAACCCACAATCTGTCGGTTACAGTCACATACTTGCGCCGATACGCCACGACTGACCTCAATTTCACATTGTATCTCGTATATGTCAAAGAAGAAGAAAATGGAAGTGCCATTTCCAACTTTCTGCCGAATTAGGGATGCCTTGCGTGTTAAGTGGTGGAGCTTAACACCGCGCTTTACCTCATATCTAGAGCAAGTGACCCTGCGTGATACAGGGACGCAAGCGTTTCCAAAGTTTACTCTGCTTATCCTGTCAAATGTGGGATACAGCAAAAAGATGTTATATAAACAGTTATTTTTGAAAAAACCAAAATAAATTTCTCAATTATTTCATAATATACCAAAGTAATAAAAAAAAAGAACACTGTATAGCAAACCAATAGACACCATTCTGTCTCTCACTCAATACTATTGAGAGTGCAGTTTTTAGTACCCTGTAGAGTTGCAGCTGGTGAAAGTAAGAGCTCATACTTACTTTTATTTTTTTTTGTCAGTTCGTAAGATTGAAAGCTAGAACCGCTTTCATTGGAGCAACGTTCGATTATTTTCTTTTACTACGCTATCACTTTTGGTCTTTCTTTTCTGTAAATATTGTATCGTTTTACAATACAATACTGTTATTTTATTATTATGCAACATGCAATCACTCCGGAAATTGGCGGAAGGTGAAAAACAGAAGAGTCTCTCGAATTTGCCACAAAACAAATATAGGCTGAGAATAGGCTGTAATAAATTATATTCACATTCGACATGCACATGCACATGGCAGAGGGGGCGCTACCTCAGAGGAAAGGGGTACAAACGATTCGTGAAGCTAATATATCATAAATGACACCAGAAATTGAAAGGTTAAATATCTCTTTATCAAGATGAATGACAGAGCTTTACGACATGACTTTTTATTAAAATTAACGCATAATGGTTAATTCGTAGTTTTCAAAGAAGTACTTTTCTTTTTTTAACTGTGGAAATACTCTTTACAAATGTTTACAAGTATTTATTTTTTGCGAAATATTTATATTTTTTATAGCTATATTTACCAATACATAATATTAACATTTATTATGTAAATATTTATATAGTATTTAATTCCTTGCACCGACGACGTGAAAATATTTTACATAACAACCTAAGAAAATAGACATCAGGGTATTATATCAATATGCATATTATTCTTGTCACTTCGTTACATAATTCCGTTTCATGTTAAGCTGTATACACCATACCCTAAGTAGCATAAAGAGATACATACATAATATTAGTATAAAAATATTAGTGTAACCGCGTGGGAAAATTGTGGCAGATGGCGCCAAACAATAGAAAAATTATAGAAGAAAATAAATAAAATCAGGTCTTTCCCGCAGGGGCACAAGCGTTTTGCTGTAAGCGCGATGTGGGTTTGATCCCCAGTCTAGATATAAGATGAAATATTTAATGTTTTCATATTTTAGTTTGTTAGTTCTGGTAACAAGGCAGTCAAGGCAAGTGTGGCGTTGAGTTCTGCATCTCAACACACAATGCCTCAAATCCGGCGGAAAGTGGGGCAAGGCACTAGTATCTTAACACTAGGTTCCCAGGTCCCCTCTGCTGACCCTGCCAGGTGCTGGACACAGACATTCCATTTACAATCAGATGCTGTGCCGCTTTGCTATGACGATTTTAAAAATGTAGAATTATATAAATCTGATTAAGTACATCGTCAATTTAATATCATCAATTCTTTTAAATATTAAAGCCCCGAAAAGTAACATACAAAAGAAACAGAAACCTTAATGAAAATATACGTTTTTTTTTTGTATATGCAATAGTTATGAGTTCGATTTCCGAGCGTTCGATTTCGATTTGAAGGAAATAGTTATAATTTTCACTTAATTGGACTTTTTCTAGTTTTTTTATATATAATATTTGGAACATACATACATAAACTAAAACAAATTAACACATGTAATGATCTAACCGAAAAAATAATCGATCGTCACGCACGAACAGTTGCGATATGCAATGTAAATATTTCCATCTATTGGAATTTATTTTTTCGTGTTCCCGCCGTACACGACCGCCATTGTGTTCGCGTATTATGGAACAGCTATAGAGACAGTAATGAAACCTACCTGTTATTCAATAGGCACGTTTCACAATTATTGTTTCTACATTAAACAGTGTTTGATGTTTTTGTATTATTTATCTATATAAGTACCTCTTCTGTAATATTTCTTACAAATATATATTTTTTATAACGCTAATGGCGCGAACGGACAGGAACTGATTTTTATCGCGATTGTTAGTTCGATCTTTATTCGAGGGAAAAGCTGCTGAAGCTGCTTCTAAATACTATATTAACTTCTTAACTTTGGCCGTCAACTTTAAACTTCAATGACTGTGGTGGCACAGGGGCACAAGAACGCGATGGTCGTTGGGTCGATTTTTACTTGGAGAAGAAAAATATTTTATTTTTTCATTTCCTCCCTTCGGTAACAACGAAAAGCGCGGCGTTAAGTTTCACCACTCAACAAGCAATGAGTGGAAATGGAAAGTGGGAAACTTACGTGTGGGAATCTTAACACTAGGTTCCCAGGCTCCCTTTGCCTATCCCCTTATGCGCGGGATGTAGTAGCAGTGTAAAGCTAAAATTATCTTTCAACTTGATACAGTCGTTATATTTAAGATAAATTGGAACAAATCCAAAAAACCTCGACATTTACATGCACTTAACATTATGACTATAAAAAGTCAAAAAAATATCACGTCGCTTGTTACTCATTTGATATTTTATCTCATTTATTAAACTTGATATAAATTACATGTATGAAATGAAAAAATATCCTTAGTCAAGGTGAACTTTTTAACTATATCTATAAATTCAAAATTTTATATTATATGTATTTCTTATTAAAATATAGTCCTCGCTCTAGTAACCAGACACTTTTGTTTTAGAGGCATTTCGTGGTGAGTGGCGGAACTCAACGCTGCGTTTATATAGGATATTAAATGTCTTTTTATACATAGGATTAATATCACAATATGAATTTCACAATGATTAATTAATGATCTTTTAATGTGGGTGGGACGCAGTAGATTTCATTGTTAGAATATGCGACAGCCACCCACGATGTTTTGTAATTCTTTTACGCGTATCAGTAATAGTTCTTAACATTTAATGATTTATATGAAATGAGTTTTATATTTATAAATATATACAGAGTGCCTTGTTTTATGCTATATTTAGTGTTCTGTTACAGATAAGTTTTTGTTTCATTTCGTCTTAATTAAAAAATAAATTAAAAGCTGTTTATTGTTATAGGATGGTATAATTTAGATTATAAATTTTAAAATTACAATAAAAGTCCCACAATACCATCGTACGTTTGAAATAGCAAACAAAATGTTATAATTATAACAACAAAATAAATACTAATATTAAAAATTATGGTATAATTTCGCACATCAGCTTCACGCTGTATCCTGTGCATGGCTGGATAGGCAGCCCAGGGAACTTGGGAATCTTGTGTTATAGTATTCCGTTCCGTTCCCCACTTTCCGTTTGAGGCATTGCGTGTTGAATGGCGGAACACTTGCCTTGTTACCAGAGCGAAAAAATAATATATGTATTATATTTCTTTTGTCACCAGGAAACACGCAACCTAAGACCACGAGCATACAATCAAGCTGGGTATTCGAACACACTACCTAGTGGTTTCCGACCCACACCTTCACTAGCTGAACTGGCAGGATACCAGCGGCCGCAGCAAGAACAGCAGGAATTTGAAGCTCCGGCCAGACAACAGGCCTATGTGGAGGAGCAAAGACAACCAGCCAGAGTACCTCATAGAAAGGTAAATTTTGATCAAAATTATGAAATTAAAATTATAAAATTATTAGAGACGTATCGTCGCGCAGGGACATAAGAGTGTGATGTGTAAACGCGACAGTATGTGGGTTCGATTGTCACTCGATGAAATTAATTATTTATTATTTTAAGGCAAAGCTCGGCGTTGTGTACCGCCACGCAACACCCAATGACACATATTTGGCGAAAATTCTGTAACGAATGTGTGTCTTAATAGGTACGGAGAGTCCTTAACATTAGGTTCCCAAATTCCCACTCTCTATCCTACTTTGTGCGACATACTTTCTTATTTTATATGACCGAATATAGCGTTATAACTTAAATAAATATCTTAGAAATATACATCACAAATATATTTGAAAGTGGCAATAACCATAATTATGTTAAATTTTAATTTAAATACAATTTATATTAAATTTGAAAGGAATTACACACACTGTCACTATTTAACTTTCTTAACATTCAACAGCCCCAAGAAAACCGTCCAGCCAAAATTCAGCAGCAACTCTTGGAAGAAGAAGAAGAAGAGAAGGAAGAGCCCGACCGTCTGTCTCAATTGTTGCAGCAGTCTAAATTTGATTGTATAAGCAAAAACACTGGGTACTACGCCGATCAAGAGCTGAACTGCGAGGTGTTCCATTACTGTCAGGACAATGTTAAGCATTCGTGGATCTGCCCTGACGGATTTACTTTCCATCAGGTATTTATTTTCATATCACATTTAATTCATAGAAACCAGCGTTTTTCTCTTTACTTTAAACTACTTTTACTTTGCTCCTCTGGTCTTATACGCGGCGGCAGGGCAGCGGTGATTATTCATCATCAGATAGCCCGTATTGCTCGCCGCTAGAATGCCTTGTTTTTTCCATAAAAACAATCAAAGAAATAAAGCAGTATAATTACCCGTGTATTAATATACTTCTATTAATCGAACACACATACGGCTGTTTCAACGCAGTGGCCGTAAACGCAAACGCGAAACGTTGGTTGTGGGTGCAATCCCCACTCAGGGATAGGAAATATTTTATATATTAATTTCTACGGTCTGGAAACAAGGCAAAACGCGTCGTTGGTTTTCACATACGGCTGTTTCAACGCAGTGGCCGTAAACGCAAACGCGAAACGTTGGTTGTGGGTTCAATCTCCACTCTGGGGTAGGAAATATTTTATATATTAATTTCTACAGTCTGGAAACAAGGCAAAACGCGTCGTTGGTTTCGTTTTTGTCGAAAATATATAAGAAATATTATTTGTAAAATAAATATTAGCAGCTGGTTTAACCATTTTTTTTCTATCCCTAGGTCCATCTAATTTGCATGCCGCCAACACACGATAACATCTGCCAGAAATCACAAAAGTATCACTTCGTCAATGACTACCTCTACCGCCCCATCAACGAGGAGGAGGTCCAGAGGAAGCCCAACGTGTCGCTCAAATACTCCGACAGGTTCTACCCCGCTGAGGTGTACAGGGATGACCGCTACGAACAGGAGGAGGAAGAGGTGAGACTTTAGATATCTTCTGTCTATTACTATCGTGAAAATAATAAAAACAAAAAAAAATGAGCCTTGTACTGAAAAATTTATATACAAAGTATACCTAGGTTAAGAAGGAGAAATTATATTTAATTATTTTGTAAGAAAGTATTTGCTTAATCTATTTTTAATTGAAAGAACTTATATTTCTTACTAATTCTGTACATTTTTTTATTATAGGAGGAAGAACCACGTAGAGCTCCCCCTGCGCAACAAGCAAGACCAGCCAGACTTCAATACCAGCCCCAAGTATTCCGATCCGCTGAGGACGTCAACATACCTTTAGTCCAGAGACGCCCTCAGCGCCCTTACGATTTCGACAACTAACTTTAGACAATAACATTATTTAATTCTTGCGTACAGTATTCTAGCTCAGCTTTGTAATTTGCCAAATAACTGTTATTGCATACTGTCATTGACCAATTTTAAGTTCACGTTTAATAGTTTTGATGCCTACGTTGCGTGATAAATACCGAAATTCATTATTTAAGTGTATAATGTTAACGAATTTATTTATACTGTACAATAATCTGTTGTAATAAGTTACAAATTAGTTGTAAGCTAGTCTTTGTGTTAATTTAATAAGAAAATAAAAATATATAATATATACGCATCGTCTTATTATTTAAAACATATATTTAAATATTTGCTTAAAATAACAAAGCCCAAAAAACTACTACGAATCACTCTTCTTTCATGGTATGTAGGATATTCAACAAAACAATACTTCTTTTCACCCAACATTTAGAGAAGTAAAAGATAGATAAGGCGTTATTAGGGATCTATAAAAAAATATAAAAAACGAAAAAATAATTTTTAAATGTGATTCGATCCAAGCCGTTTTTTTTTTGGGAAAGACACGGCAAACGTCGCCCACAGCTTCGTGTAGCACCAAAGGAGCTACCGGTGCGTTGCCGGTCTATAAGGTGGATGGGCACCGGGGCCCGGCATTACCCATTGTGAAACGCAGTGGCCGAAATCACAACTTAACGCCGGATTTGAATACCAAGGGTGGTAATGATCCAGTTGAGTCTGCACATGCGTGTTGCCATTGCTGACAATGTGACTCTCCCACACGTACTTTAGTCGCCTCTTACGACACCATTAGTACCAGGGTGATCCTATCTGAACCGATGTCACACAGCATATACATAGACTATATGGTTTTTTTTCTACAGATCATTTTCTTCAGACTTCTTTCTTACAAAAATATTGCTGCTTTTTTAAATGTAAAAAACACAACGTTCCTAAGACTGCAAAAAATGTAAAAGTAAAATAAATGTACGTTAGAAAATTTTAAACTGAATTTCAATCTAAATTTTCTTTCTTCACTACCGAAAGCAAGACTTTCGTGGACTCCCTTAACCCCCCGCCCTTAGACCCCAGGGCTTACAGATTGTGAACGCATATTTTTTTGTCACGCCAATGTTGAGCCGAGTCTCCTGTGGGAGCCTGGGAGGAACGTTCTTGCTGGAAAGCTTTGGAAAACTAGTGTTATACAATTGAATTATATTTAAAATTTTATAAAAAAATATTCACATCACGTTCCATTTAACGGTTAAAAACCCAACGACGTTTTGACATGTGAGACTGATAATATTTTTTGACATTTGAAATACTTTAATATTTAAAAAAAACCATTACATTTATACATTGATACATTCCCATAAAAGATAAAGTGTAAATAATATTATTCATTAAATGTAATTTAAAATATTTACTATCAATTTATTATGTTAAGAGCCCTTTAGTGTTCAAATTATTATCGGCGTTAAATAAGTATATTAAATTTAAATGAATTCATCAGAATACAAAGTGTACCACGAATCTTTCATGCAAAACAACCATGGTTCGACGGCATTGCATACGTTTTTCTGCGTATTCTTCACTTTACAATGTACATTGTTGTGTGCAGTTCAGCAAAGAAGAGAAGCGACTAATTACCTTAAAGAATATTTCATAATTGTATTAACGATGATAATGGCTCACACATTTTTGTCAGATTACATTTATCATTTAAATGTTGGAGCTTTTCTAATCTTACTGAAAGAAATAATAAGAAGATATGATTATATACATATTGTCAACAAGATGAATGGCAAAAATATATATGAAAATGATAGAATTAAATCTATATCATGCCTGAGGGGCTTAACTTACCTTATAACAGGATTTTGTATATTGGCAGTTGATTTTGTAGATTTCCCTAGACATTTAGCTAAAACTGAAAAATATGGTTTTAGTTTAATGGATACTGGGGTTGGATTATTTGTGCTTATAAGTGGACTTGTGCATAAAAATGTAAACAAACAGAACTATGTAGCAGTATTAAAAGGAAATTCAAAGTTTATTTTAACACTTTTGTGTTTGGGTGTATTGAGATATTTCACCGTAAAACAGTTAGACTATCATGAACATATCAGTGAATATGGTGTTCATTGGAACTTTTTCTTTACTCTTGCAGTCTGTAAATTACTATCAAGTATTTTGCTGGTAGTAACAAATAACGCTTTAGTTTTAAGTATTTTAG